>CM076572.1:980397813-980493231 GCA_034641835.2 Pinus albicaulis
AAAAAAAAACGATGAGTCACAAGCAAAAGCATGATAGAAACAACAATAAATGTGAATTTAAAGAACATCAAGAATTACAAAATTATCTTTCGAAGATGATTGTCAAACTCTAAAAAGAATTGTTTTTGAACAATAATCGACATAAATTAGGATATGACAAATGTAGTTGCTTTCATATTCCATATTACTCTAAACTAGTTCAATTTGTGAGTGCCAAATAAAAAATTGAAGACTTCATAAATTAATGCAAAAGTTAATGAAAAAATTTGTTGATATTAATAATATACTTGACAAAAAAATTGAGTACAATAATATCATTAAGTTGGCCATAAGGAGACATGGTGTTTTGATCTCCATCCTTGTCTTTATTGTGGGAAGATAAATAATTTTCTTACATAAATGTTAGGATAAGAAGAAGGTTAAGAAAATAGGTCATTAACAAAGTTACTAACATAAGGAGAATTGTGGCCTAAAAATGAGAAATATACCCTTAAAAGCTCATATGTTTGCTTTAAAACATGAAAAAACACTCCAAAATACAAAAGTGGTGATGCAACATCACCCTTTTTTCATTTCAAGGTTAAATTTTGAAACATGGCATTAAAAACCAAATATCAAGGCTATAAAAGATATTAACGAAAGCCAAAATGTAAAAGTGGTGATGCAAAATTACTCTTTTTTTAATATTAAAATCTCAACATTTTTCAACCATGGTATTTAAAACCAAATATCATGATTACAAAAAACCTTAAAATTCACCACCTAAATTAGAGAGTGGTTCAACTACGAATTTGTTTTTTTAAAGGTTAATATTATACCTCATTGGAAATCCTAGTATAAGACATCATGACTCACTTATCAATGAGACATTAAAATTGCAACATTATTTTAACTATGGTCTATAAAATCATCATTTTTGTATACAAAAACATTAAAAACACCATTTCTTCTATTTTTTTTGTGTAAGCTTGGTAGGACTACATCTTCATCATGTCCAATATATCACCCCAATCAAAACGGGGAATTAAACTAGTGACTTCACATTAAAGAATGCCTTAACAAAGCACCCGATCACCATCTATCCAAAACCCCAAAAACATTATTTCTTTTATTTAACAAAAAAACAATAACATAATATAAAAATTTTAAATTTTATAATTTAAAAAAATGAAAATCACAATTTAAAAAAAAAAATCTAACTAAATATTAAAAAAAAACAATACAAATAATTTAAAAACAAAATTTTTAATACAATTTCGAAAAAAAAATTAAAAAAAAATTAAAATATATATATATATATATATATATATATATATATATATATATATATATATATAACACAGATTAAATAACCTTAAAAAGGAAACAAAACCAAACCAAACTTAACAATCTAAAAATCTATATTAAAAAAACAATTTAAAAAATAAAAATAAAAACAATCAAAATATATTAGATTAAAAATCTTTCGGGAAATCACATGAGAATTTTAGGACCGTCGCGTTTCGAACTACCAACTGTAGTTCATCATCAGGATAATGAACTACAGTTGGTAGTTCGAAACGCAACGGTCCTAAAATTATCATGTGATTTCCCGTAAGATTTTTAATCTAATATGTTATGGATCACAGAAGCTTGCACTCTCAAATCAAAATATATATATATAATCACGAAAAAAATTAAATCAAACGTAACAATCTAAAAATCTATATTAAAAAAAACAATTTAAAAATATCTATATATATATATATATATATATAATAAAGCAAAAATGTTATTTAGAAAAAACATTAAAAATAAATAAATAAAATTTATAAAAAATGTATATATAAAAGTTTTATTTAATAGTTTTTTAAAATTATGTTACTAATTTTTTTAATTGATAATGTTAAGATTTTTTTCAAAAATACTATGTGATCTTATTGAGGTGTTTGACATTTTAAGTGAACTTTACCTATTTTTATGGAGATAAAGTTCAAATTTATTTTTACGAGCTTTTTGTCTTAAATTTGAATGAAATGTTTGCCGAAAACGTCGGACACCTCAATGAGATCACACAATATTTGCATTGGACAAGTCCTCAACATCATCATATTGTTCATTGTGAAAACTTACATCTGAAAAACTTTTTAAAATTATTATTATTATTTTATTTAGATATGTATTTTAAGGGTTTTTTATTTGTTTTTTTTGGACTTATGCTTCTTCTTTTTTACTTTAATATATATATATATATATATATATTAAAGTAAAAAAAAAAAAAGCATAAGTCCAAAAAAAACAAATAAAAAACCCTTAAAATACATATCTAAATAAAATAATAATATATAATAATAATAATAATAGTATATATAGCCGTAGTCTAACTAGCCTGAGGAATCGCCCTGAAAATCATGAAAATTCCGATAAGATTTTCAGAAAATCCGGCAGGAATTTTTCTAAATCCATGTTATAACTATCAAAGTTTAATATTTTGGGTGTCCTACAGGTTTTTGATGGTGCTGAATCCATTTCCAATGTCAAAATGAAGATTCAAACACTGTTTCTACAAGATTTTTTAAATTTTTTTGGCCTGGATTAAAATCAATTTTAAGCCAATCCGAGACGATTCCTGCGCTCGTTAGACGGCTACATATATATATATATATATATATATATATATATATATATATATATATATATATATATATATATAATATTTTTTTTTCAACTTTTTTAACAATAAAAAGGTTTTTTTCTTTTTTCTTTTTTCTTTTTAAATTGATTTCTCCCTGACAAGTCCCACTAGCACAACCGGTTGAGGATGGGCCTTGTTAGCAAGGCGACCCAGGATCAAACCTCACGGGGGGTGGTTATGCCTTGTGCTAAGGGGAGGAGACATGCTAAAAAATCTAGTCAGCATAGGGTTGGTGTGGCCCAGGTCGAGTGCGATCCACGGGTGACTTTAAAAGCTTAGACGCCCGTGGGTCGCAGCTCCTCAAGTCACATGTCAAGTTTGAAGGATCACAAACATCTTGACAAACAAACCAAAAATATTAATTTCTCCCCAAAAATAAATAAATAAATTATTTATATTTTTTCCTTTTTTTAATGTAAAATGTTGAAAAAATAATTCAATAATAATTTTAAAAAATCATATAAAACCACTTTTAAATTTGTTGTTTTATGTTTTTTATTTTTAGGGGTATCTTGGTCAAGGCCATAATGTCAATTAATTCGTAAGTTTAACCCTAGGAATAAAATAAATATTAAACGAACTTGAAAATTGCCTTAAAAACAAAAAATTAAAAAAAAAAAAATATATATATATATATATATATATATATATATATATATAGACAAACTGTAGGTGATAATTAAGGTTTTTCATAGTCATTTATGCATGGTTGAAAAATGTTGATTTTAACACTAAAAATATGGTAATGCTTTATCTCCACTTTTGCATTATAAGGTGTATTTTCATGTCTTTTGTAGTCATGATATTTTGTTTTAATGTCATGGTTGAAAATGTTGGAATTTTAACCATAAAAGGACAAAAAGTTGATGTTGCATCACCACTTTTCAAAACAAATATAAAAAACGACGTTAAATACAATATACATATATATATATATATATATATATATATATATATATATATATATATATATATATATAAACTCGGTCACGTTCTCTTTAAGTTGGTAACTTTGTTCATTATGTTTGGATGAATTTTTACATTGGAATCAAGAAGTTGCATAAATCTTGTTATTTAGTTAAAACGTAGGTAAAGGCATTTCCATGGAGAAATCACAAAAGCATAAGGCTTTCAAATAGTTATTTCAGATGAAGATATTGGGCATAATTAGGGCCCAATTCTAAATGTCTTTTAAATTGAAACATAAGTCAAACATAAAGGTACTCTCTTGCACTCAAGTGAGAGTGTACATTGATTAAATCAAAATGGTTAATGGTCAACCAAAACCACCACATTAATCTACTCAACATGGTTAATGTTTAACCAACAAAACCATGAGATGTAGTGACAAATATTAAAGAACAAAGGAATCCAAAAGTGCAAGATTAATCCCTTCCACATATGTATAACCTTAAATCTAACGAGGAGGATATCAATGATGGTAGTGAGGCTCCAATATTGGAAATCCTATCAAAGAATATTTAATTATAGTTTTGGAATCTTGGCAATTATTCTCCTCAACAAGACGTCTACAATCAATCAATAAATCTCATTAAACTTGTAGTTAACACTCTTGAAGATAAACAACAAATTGATAAGCATGAGATACTTTATTACTTAAATGGTACATAAGTTAATACATTTCCAATGATCGTTGAATTCAACTTCCAAGGTCTATTGGACTCCACATGATTTTTCACATTCCTCGACACTAACCCTAATGGATTAGGTGTCTAGCATCCCCCCTCTTAATCCAAAGGGGTGATGTGAGTCTAAGAACAAAGCTAAATTACAAAGGTGTATAATATTCAATTGCTAGATGTGCTCTCTAAAATGTTGGTTTAAGGAAGACCACAAAATAAATGAAGTAACAGAAGCCAAAGTCTTCTGATAATGGTGGTTTAAGGTTGTCACCATCTCTGTAACTTGGCTCGAAGATGAAGTCTGGCTAGAAGATGAAGTCTTTAATAAAATGAAAATTCTCATTGATCATGGTTTAAAGATGATCATAAACTGTCGAAATGGTAGCAGAGGGCGAAGTCTTCTTCTAGTGGTGGTTTAAGGCTAGTCACCAACCAAATCATGCTCATGGAACATGAGTTTATCTCTAGATACAACTCTTACTATGGCACTAGATGACTCTAGTGTTGGAAGAATCCTTTTTTTTTATGTCGAAGGAAACAATTGCTCAAGAATTCAACCACATAAGAGTGTAGAGGACTTCAATCCCTTTCCAATGAGTACTTACTCGCCTTCTAACCCCTACTACTTGATGAGATATTGAATTTACATGTTGGTAAATCCATATTCTTGTCTCTCTTCAAGTTGGCCTACATGAGCCTACATGAACTCCAATCAGCCCCTCTCCAAACAAGGTATTTATTCAAACATGAACAAACTAGTATAAATATGGCCTCATTCGTCCTCATTTAAGCATCCAAATCGGCCAAGGAAAGGAAGATAAGAAAGAGTTAAATCTGAGGTGAATAAAAAAAGTTCATATCTCATGAACTTGGTGACAAGCAAGATGAAAGAGTTCATTTTTGGATCTGGCTTTTGAAACATTTTGTTGGTGGATATCTGTTTGGTTTTTTAAGCCTCTTGTGTTGGATTGATATCCCTCTTTTGAAGAAGTTTCGACCATTTTGAGCATATATTTAGGAGAAAACATTTCAGCCCTAAGGTAAGACCTTAGCCTTGAGGCATACTCTTGCAAATATTGGCCCAAAAAAAGTGAGTTCAAACCTGTAGCACCTCTATAATTTCGGCCCTGTGGAGACCTATAACGAGGTAGTTTCGACCCTCAATTACATACTTGTGACAAGGCATACTCAAACCTATGGAAGAGGTACAGTTTAGATCTGTGGGCACATTGGGGCAAACTTTGGTCCTAGAAATAAGCCTTGAACCTGTGACAGGACATTCAGAGTCAACACTTCTTTGAAGACCATCCTTGAAGTTGAGTTGAAGACCACTACTGAAGACACTTTTGAAGTCTTGTTGGAGCAAATTGTAAAGGACTTGTTGTGAAAACCTTAAAGCCAGACTTATACTCATTTTTTTTTGGAGTAACCCCTCTAGTATTCTTTGGAGTAGAGGTGAATACCTTGGAGCCATCATTGGAGTAGTTGTTGAAGATATTTTTGTTTAGACCCAAGACCCTTTTTGAAGAAACCTTATTAAAGTCTTGTTGAGCTAATATAGGTCTCTTGTTGAACAAGTATCCTTTCCTATACCTGGAGCATTATTGAAGACATCCTAGAAGCATTGTTGAAGACATTTTGCAGATTTTCTGAAGTAAGTATTCCTTGTAAAGTTTTGGTTTGACCAAGTTAGACCTTGGAGTTGTTGAGAGGATTGGAGTCCTCGTTTTTACCAAGTTAGAGTTTGGAGTTGTTGAGAGGATTGGAGCCCTCATTTTGACCAAGTTGGAGCTTGGATTTGTTCAAGGTTGGAGCCTTGAAAAATTCATAGATTTTTTTGTACAAGTTGGAGCCTGAAATTGCTGTAAAAGAGGATTAGAGTCCTCACTATGTTTTATCAATAAAATTATTTTGTTCTATCTCTTGTTTTCTGGTTTATTTTTTGATAAAAATATTAACTGCCATAATGTAACAATTGAAATAAATATCAATTCACCTTCCTCTCAATATTTCCAACAATTGGTATCAAAGTCGGTTTTTTTAATATCATCCTGATAGCTAGAAGAAGGATTTTTGAATCACAATGGCCAATAAAAATGGTAAGTTCCCCAAATTTGATGGAACCAATTTTACCTTATGGAAAGTTAGAATGGAGTTCTAATTAATGTCTCTTGGAGTTGAAGTTTGGAAATTTGTCGCAGATGGATACAAGATCATGTCTCCTCTTCCAACAGATCTAGACGGGAAGAAATCATATGTAGCAAATGCAAAGGCTTTAAATTCTATAGCAAGTGGTCTGTCAGATTCAAAATTCACTAAATCTATTTATATTAAAACATCTAAAGAGATGTGGGACAAGGTCATTAGAACCTATGAAGGAGATGAAAATTTCAAGAAGGCAAAGCTCCAAACTTTAGAAGGTAGTTTGAAAGTATCAAAATTAATGAATAAGAATACATTGTTGCTTAATTTCTATGAGTGGATGAAGTTTTTGACCCTCTCAAATGATTAGGTGAAGACATAAAAGAGAATAGAATTTTCCAGAAAGTTCTGAGATCACTACCAGGATACTTTGAGTCCAATTCAATGCCATATAAGAATTGAAATACTTGGACACCTTGTCCATGAATTATTTCCATGGAATTCTTATTGCATATGAAATGAGAACAAGAAACTTAATTCACAAATAAGTTACTTCCAAAGCACCAAAAACATCAAGAGAGGGGAAGAGATGTGACTGCAAAAATGATGATTCTGATACTGAAACAAAATTGGAGAAATTTGTAAAGAATATGAAGAAAGGACCCAATATCAAAGGTATGTACCCTCTCATTTGTTTTAAATATGAAAAAATAGGATATTATGTTGTGAATTGTCCTTTCAAAGATGACAATGACGATGAAGATGAACCTAAAAGGACATTCAAAAAGAAACATTCAAATAATAACTTATTCTCCAAGAAATATAGTGATGATTCTGATGAAGATGATGATTATGAAGGAAGCAAAGAATTAATGATTCATGGCCTTCATGGATGACACGGATAAACTTGAAGAACAAGAAGGAAATGTGGATGAATTATTAATTAGTTCCATTGAAGGGAATGAAAAACTAAGGAAAAAGAATAGAAAAATATCACAAGAAAACATCTCTCTCAAAACCAAAAAATAAGAATCAAAGAGGATAGAAGAAGTATTAAACAAGAAGTTAAAGTAAAAGGAAGAGACTTGAGAGAAATTAGAAGCCGAAGTTGTCTCTCTAAAAGGAGAATCGGACAAGGTCAACAAAATCTTGAAATTTTGTTCTCAAACCCTAAATGTCATCCTCAACACTTAAATACCACAACATGACAAATCAAGACTTGGATATATAGGTGAATCATCTAACTCAAGGGAAAACATGAATGCCCATCATGAAGAAGAACCAAGAAGTTGCATTGATGCTCTTCGAAATCATTCAAGAAGTGAGAAGCAGTTTTATCCCAATGATACACCAAAATTACCTCTTCATAATAATCCAAGGAATGAGAAGTTGTCTTATCCAGAAAATAATGTCACATCAAGCCAATCTTATACCAATAGGTATCAAATTATTTTCCTTGGTCATTTTTTTCTTTGTAAAATTTTTGGTCATCAGGCTAAGCATTACAAGGCTCATGGAGGTAAAAATGTTGACTCAAGAAAGTATGAGACTAATTACCAAAATAATATTATTGATTCAAGGAGACAAAACTAGATTAAAAATTACAATTCATTTGCTCCTTTTTTAAAGTATAGTTTACAATGCTCCAAAAGAAATAATCCAAGTCATGAAGCACAAAATTATCCACTAGAACCAAGAGAAATGGTATGGAGAAGGAAGACTAAATAACCCACCCCTGAAAAATGTGGCCTAGCTTTTTGTGCACAAAATGAGGAAAACAAATGGTTTGTAGATAGTGGATGTTCTAGGCACACGACCGGTGACAAAAATAAGTTCATCTCACTAAACAAGAAGGATGAAAATGTGACTTTTGGAAGTGGATTTGCTAAATTTGTTGGAAAATGCATAGTAAATCTCATAAATGGTAAAGGAAAATCACAAAATGCATTATTTGTTGAAAAACTCAAGCATAATATTCTAAGCGTCAGCGAAATATGTGATATGTGACCAAGGACATGATATCATCTTTTGTGCCAGGGATTGTGAAATGAGAAAGTCTTCTTCAAGAAAACTTGTGGGGAAATGAGTAAGAACAAAAAACGATGTATACATTCACAGCGAGATACAAGAAAGATGTTATTTTAATCAAATAGATGAAATTTGGTTATGGCAAAAGAGATTGGGACATCTAAACTTTGATAATTTGGTGAAAAAAAAAAATCAAGTAATGAGAGATATCCCTATAATTTCAAAACCTGAAAGACTATTTGTGCACCATGCCAACATGGAAAAAGAATAATTACCAACTTTGCGACAAAGGAATGCTCATCATCAAAGCCTCTAGAAATCATTCATGAAAATCTGTGTGGGCCAACCAGAACTCTAGCTCTATAAGGAGAAATGTAATTTATACTATATATAGATGATTCTACTAGAATGATGTGGGTGTTTTTCATAATATTTAAGTCAGAAGCATCAGAATGTTTTAAAACCTTCAACGCAACTATTGAAAATGAAAGTGGGTCAAAGATCAAATGTTTAAGGATAGATAGAGGTGGAGAATTTACCTCAGGGGAATTCAATGATTTTTTTGAAAAACATGGAATCAAGAGGGACCTATCTATTGTCAAGACTCCACACAAAAAATGGAGTGGTAGAAAGAAATATTAGATACGTACAAGAGATTGCAAGAACAATGGCATTAATAACTGATTTACACCCTAAATTTTAGAGAGAAGCAGTGGGGGAAATAATATATACTATGAACATGGCACAAGTCCTCGTAAATAGTGATAAAACTCCATATGAATTACGGAAAGGAAGACCCACTTAAATGAAATATTTTAGAATATTTGGAAGTAATTGCTTTATGAATATTAGTGATGATTCACCATGCAAGTTCGATTCTCTGGTTGATGAAGGAATCTTTCATGGATACTCTACAAGAAGGAAGGCCTACAAATGCTACAACAATAGGTTGCAAAAGATAGTTGAAAGTATTGATGTGAAGTTTAAAGAGGTTCTTCCTGAAAAAGAAGTTGAAATCAATGGAGAATATCCTACCCTTGGAGATACAGAAGAAGATGTTGCAAGAGAAGAAAAGGAATAGATAAATCAAAAGGAACCATCTCAAACTCCATCAAAGGTCATGTTCGTTCAAAGACATCAATCATCCAA
The DNA here is from genome assembly GCA_034641835.2 of Pinus albicaulis. Classification (NCBI taxonomy): domain Eukaryota; kingdom Viridiplantae; phylum Streptophyta; class Pinopsida; order Pinales; family Pinaceae; genus Pinus; species Pinus albicaulis. The sequence goes on from CM076572.1 coordinate 980,407,450, forward strand.
AAGATCAAATTATTAGTGATGTAAATGGTGGAATACAAACTCAAAGAAAGATTAAAAATACACAAAAAATGAATGATATTTTCTTATTATCCACAATAGAACTAGAAGATTTCACTCAAGCAAGGATCCTCACTGGATAAAAACAATGGAACAAGAAATGTATCAAATTGAAAAAAATCGAACATGGGAGCTAGTACCTCATAAAAAGGATAAGAATGTCATAGAAACCAAGTGGGTTTATAAGAATAAAATAAATGAAGATGGAAAAATCATCATAAATAAGACGAGGTTGGTATGCAAGGGTACTCTCAATTTGAAGGAAGTGACTTTGAAGAAACTTTCACTTTTGTTGCTCAGTTAGAAGCTATATGGATATTTTTGGCATTTTCTTGTTCTAAAGGCTTCAAAGTGTATTAAATAGATGTAAAATAAGAATTTCTAAATGGTGGCCTAAAGGAAGAATTATACATGGAACAACCAAAAGGATTTGACTTAGCAAAAGGAAAATATTTTGTTTGTGAATTGAAGAAGGCCATGTGTGGATTAAAACAAGCTCCAAGGGCTGGATATGCTATACTTGATCACTATCTTCAATAATAAGGTTTCAAGAAATGAGTTGCACGAAGCAATATTTATATGTATATGGACAATGACAATTTTTTAATCACACTAGCATACATGGAAAATCTGATTTTTGGGAGCAACAACGATGAAATGAATTGTGAATTTGCCCAAAACATGTCAAAAGAATTTGAAATGTCAATGATTGGACTTCAAGTAACTCAAACCAAAGCAGGTATGTTCATATCACAAGAAAAATATCTCATGGGGATATGCTTAAGCAATTTGGGATGGAAGAATGTACTATTGTGAGCACACCTATGATTATTGGTTGTAAGCTAAGTAAGGATGACAAATATCCCATGGTGGATGTTACCCTTTACATATCAATGATTAGAGGTCTTTTATATCTGAAAACTTCACGACCAGATATCATGTAGGTAGTAATGGTGCCAACATTCCAATAAGTCCCTAAGGAATCTCACATGCTAGTTGTAAAGAGAATACTCAGATACCTGAAAGGCACTCTTTATTTTGGAATATGGTACCGTAAGAGCACAAATATTACCTTGATAGCATGTACTTATGCAGATTGCGCAGGAAGCGTTGATGATCGAAAGAGTACCATTGTGAATGCATTATTCTTGGGAGATTGGCTTGTATCTTAGTTTAGAAAAACAAAATCATCTATATCTCTCTCCACAACTGAAGCCAAATATATAACAACAACATAATGTTGTACACAAATCCTATAGATGAAGGAAGCCTTGAAGGTTATAAACATAGAAACAAATCAACCTATCACCACCTACTATGACAATACCAATGCAATCAACCTCTCAAAGAATCCATTCATGCATTCAAAGACAAAACATATCCCAATCACGTATCACTTCCTTCAAGAACATATTGCAAAACATAACATCAAAATGGAATATGTCAACACTAAGAAAAAATTGCAAATATCTTCACAAAACCCCTACCTTAAGAAGCATTTGAACATCTTCGTCAAAAAAAGGGGGTCATCTCTCTTGCATCCCATTAGAGAATCTCTTTTATATTGATGTCAAAGGGCGATAATATGGCAGGGGGAGTAGCACGATGACTGGGGGAGAAACACGATGATAGGAGCAACATATGAGGATATTTTTCCCATCAATAAAAAAGGGGGAGATTATTGGAATAATTCTTGTTATTGATGTCAAAGGGAACACTTGCTCAAGAATTAAATCACATAAGAGTGTAGAATACTTCAAGCCCTTTCCAACAAATACTTATTAACCTTCTAACTCCTACTCATTGATGAGATATTGAATTTACAAGTTGGGAAAACCATATTCTTGTCTCTGTTCGAGTTAGCCTACATGAGCCTACATGAACTCAAGTTTCCCCCTCCCCAAATTATGTGTCTATTCAAACATGAACAAACTAATATTATGTTGATGGTGTTGGAAATCGGTCAACCAAGGGGGTCTCCCTAATGTGAAGTCCCAATTAGACCTCACATAATTTGGAATAGGAGCCCCATTCAGAGTATCGGCCTGGCTGCCATATATTATTATAGATTTTCCTTGGCTACAAATTTCATCACAATAGATTAATGCGCAGATATTTTCGGATCAACAAGTGAGTATGCCTTGTGAAATTTTTTGTTGTGGAAAGGATCAAGGTCCTTCTATCAAAAGGGGAGAGAAAAGTGGGGCCTTTAAAGACAAGTAATAGTACTAATATGGAAAAGGCACACGAGCATATACATATGAATGAACTGTTGATCAACCGGTGAAATAATTCACAAGGAAGCAACGATTGTTAAATCAAATACAACACACCTTAACAAGATAAGTACCAAAGCCATCGAAATAGTTCAATTTCCTTAGTGTAGATGAAAATAACATACATTGAAAACATTCAAAGAATGGTCTTACAATATTCACAACATATGCATGAAATCATGTTGGCTCAACGAGCTTTTGAATTAAGTAAAAGTTCCAAGATACATCAAAACAATGAACACCACTAGCCCCAACAGTGGAGCATTATAGCAGTGAGTCGCTCCTCCAAAACTATCTTCCTCTCCAATGCCTAGTAGGAGGAGCCAAGGTGTAAATTCCTTTGCATGAACAATGAGGGTGTATATATAACAAATGGGGTAATCATTCACCTCCCTCGTGACTTTTGGACTACCCTCATGATTTTTTGACTTCTCTAAGATCGTTCGACTCCCATATGACTTTTCACATTACATGGATGACTCTTGGACTTCTACTTTACATTAAATTTTCCAATATATAATTTAGATAACCCACAAATGATGTCGCACATGATGGCTCATGAGCTAACATGACATGACACTAATGACATGGCAATGTCAATTAACTCTTTTTTGTTGTTATTTTTATTCTTCTTAAGAGATAGTGCATGTTCTTCTTCTTCATCCTCATGACTTGAAGATAATAAGTCTCCAATGTCATCTTGGTATTCTATCCTTTATTGTAATATTGTGTTCCTTTATCCTCTCGCCTGATGATCATCTAATTTTTTCAATACCATAGGTGCCTTTTGCCATGGTCTCCCTCTCCTTTTCATCCATTGTCATCCTGTCATGATGAGATATAGTACCTGCAACTGAAAACCATTCATGACAAGACGACATTAGTCTTAAGAACCCCCAAACTAACATGTTTCATGAAATCACTTGTCAGGGATGAAATTGGTGACTGGTTAAGTGACTAACTTAGGGATTGCACAGTTCCAAAGGTCAAGGTTTGGGACTAAGGCTTGAGACTGCGAAATTCATAGTTCAGAATGGTTGTGGTGAAAGGATTGCGCATTTGAGGGGCTCAAGAGCTCAAGATAGGGGCTTGAGGCTTGAGGTTGTCTAATGTTGAAAATGCAACAAGATGATGGAGCTTAGTGAAAAGAAGTCGCCTTCACTAAGTGGGCCCGCAGGCTATTTTTGGCGCAAAGTCTATTTTTAGACTATGTCTATTTTTAGACATATGGATCATGGTATATGAGTTGCAGGATGCTATTTATGGATGATTGGTCAAGTTGGTAAAAATAGATGGACCTCTATTTTTAGACATTAGGCGAAGTCTATTTTTAGACTGCCAGTCTAAAAATAGATCAGTCGAATATTATTAGCTCTTAATAATATTTGGACTATAAACATTATCTTATCCTCTTGGAGCACTTCAGTTCGAGCTACGGATGTGGCACATGCAGCTGACAGAAGGAAATACGCTTTTCCTAGGGTTTGGTTAAGCTATTGCATGGTTGACTTGAGTTAGAACTCATGTGGCAGAGTTTGGTGGAGTTGATGAGACAGTTGGTGGAGTTGTGTTTGGTTTAACTTAGTTGAACTAGTTGTATTTAGTCTAACTGATAAATACACTAATGATGAGTGGTGTGAATTAATTATTAATTAATTCACTAATTATTAACTCATAAATCAACTAAAGAATACATCAGTTAACTGCAATGCATGGACAGTTCAGTGGAGACCGGTGTTAGAGGTGGGTGAAAGGGTGAGTGTGGCTATCAGTTGTGACTATACTTGTGCATGAGATTTGCACACACATTGATTGAGATTGCCAATGAGGATTGCGTAGTACAAGCCAGTGGGATTTGAACTTGGATCTCATCATTATTCATCTTGGATTGCGCAGTAGAGGCAGGCAGACTTGTGGAGGAGATTTGAACTTGTGACTTGTTCATATCTGAGCTAGTTTGTGTGTAGCATGTGAGATAATGCTGAGAGCTGTGAGGAGCTTTGTGCTATGTATTGTTACATGTTCTCTATCATTATAATATACAAATAGTTTGGGGTTTTCAGCTGTAAGCTTTCCCCATTACATATTGTGTTATATGTGTGCTTGATTATGTTTTAATGTGCGCATGCGACTGCTTCTATTTCCCCAAATTGATGATCAATTGTAGAAGAGGTTATGTATTATCCATGAAGCTTAAATAGTGTGTAATCAGGATAATCTCAGTGAATAATTCATCTATTATTCAAATTTCTAAATATAATGCATAGTTCTGGAAGGACAGACTCAAGGAATTGTGCAATTGATGGACTCAGGAGGTAAAGCTTGAGGCTTGAGCCTTGAGGTTTCCCAATGCCCAGTTTTGAGAGGCCATAATAGGTCACTGCGTAGTTGAGGGGCTTAAGAGCTCAAGGTTGAGGCTTGAGGCTTGTAGTTTCCCAATGAGAAATTATAGAGTGTAGAAATTATCTAAATAGATTCAACTGATCTTTTAATGTACTAAAACAAAATACTGAATAAATTCTACAAATTGCGGAAACGAATTTCGATCGCACAATCACATAAACAAGTAAGAGAAATAATAAATCAATTGCACAACACAAGATGTATCTGGGGAAAGCCTCTGCTAAAAACCCAGCTATTTGTATATTGCATAGAGTCAATAACATAAAAAAATACATTTCTATTTCCCTTCATAAGAAACCTCTGCACTCTGTTGATTGTCTCACTTTGATCCTGCTATGATCTAAGCAAGTTTGGTCCAATATTTAACTTCTTCCTTGCTTCTTCCTAACGAGCCTTGCTTACGCATTCTTGGGATAATTGAGCCCCTATTAATTAGGAAATTCCAAATTAATGATTGTGCAATACATCCAAGGCTTCCTGATGACCTCATGTATGACCTGTATAACTTTCTAATTATACAATTGATAGTTAACTTCCCTTTAACCCCAATCTCAGTTAATTGATTTCTCACTGCATGTGAATTAAATCATATTTAATTCATTGGACCTATCACTATCTCATCTCTAAGTTAAAACTAGTTAAATTGATTTTAACTCAAATAATTGAGTTAACTAATTACAACTCACAAATAACTCAACCAGGGCTCTTAAAAAGTAGGAGATACCCTACATGCCTCTAGTTTGACCTCCATCTCAAATTGACTAAGCTAACTAAGTCTTCTTGACTCAGTTAACACTTACAAGTTGTCATGTGATGGAATTAGAATTTTACTTATAATTTAATCAAGTGAAAATTAAATCAGAAACCCCCTTGGGGTGCCATTTCAAAACTCCTTCTCAACAAGAATGGGATTATCTGCTACCCTTATCCTATCTCTGTGGAACTCAAATTTTCTTATTGACAATGTCTTTGTCAATATATTTGCATCCTGCTCCTCCATGGGAATGCACATGACATAATCTGCCTCTTAACACAATCTCTAAGATGGTGATACCAGATATCTATATGCTTGGACTTGTCATGAAAAACTGGATTAACCGAGAGTTTGATGCAACTCTGGTTATCACAATAAATAACCGTTGGATCCATCTATTGACCAAACAAACCAAAAATTATCTTCCTCATCTAGATGGCCTCACATGTTTCCTGATTGGCCTCCATGTACTTTGCCTCTACTGAACTGAGTGCAACTGATCTTTGTTTCTTGTTGTACCAGGAAACTATTGTTGATCCTATGTTGAATATGCCTCCTAATGTGCTCTTCCTTTCGGAAGGACTCCCTGCTCAATCTGCATCAGTGAAGCCTTGATGCTTCACTCCCTCTTTCTATTTGTACCATTGCTCATACCGTGTAGTGCCTCTGAGGTATCTCAACACATGCTTGCATTCCTTCCAAAAGAGTTTGGTATGCGTAACCATAACTTGACTAAGTTGGTTAACCACATAGCATATGTTTGGTCATGTGTTCACCAAATACATGAGTTTACCCACAAGCTTCCTATAAACAGTAACATCTACTACCTCGCTTGAAGTAGCATCCTCCTTCCTCCAGTTTCCTGCTAGAGGAGTCTCCATGGGTTTTTTGCCCTCCATGTGGAACTTCTTGAGGATCCCGTTGGCATACTTTCCCTAAGATACAAATAGCTCCCCATCTCTTTTCCATATTTCCAATCCCAGGAAATAGTGCAAGATCCCCATGTCATTCATCTCAAATTCTCTTGCAAGGTCATCTTTGCAATACTTGATGAGCTTCTCATCACCTGTCAGTATCAGATCAACGACATAAAGTATAATAATCAAAATCTTACCTTCTACCACAATATGATAAAGGTTCACATCTTCTTCACTCTTGGTGAAACCCAACTCGGTGAAATAGTTGTCGATCCTGGTGTACCAAGCATGAGGTGCTTGCTTTAGCCCATACAATGATCTCTTGAGTGTTCACACATATGACTCCCTGTCTAAGGTCTCAAAACCTTCCGGATGCTCAATGTACACCTCTCCCTGAATCACCCCATTGAGGAAGGTTGTCTTTACATCCATCTGATGTATCTCTCGTCCCATCTGTGCTGAGAGTTCAAGTATGGATCTGATTGATGAGTACCTTGCGATTGGTGCAAAAGTCTCATCATAATCAGTCCCCTCCACCTGAGAGAACCCTCTAGCAACAAACCTCGTCGTGTGCTTCTCCGCACTCCCATCTGCTACTTGCTTCACCTTCTAGATCCACTTGGATCCTACAACTGAATTCCCTTTCGATCTTGGGACAACTTCCCATTCATTGTTTCTAATAATGGAGTCATACTCCTCAACCATGGCATCAACCCAAATTGGTTGGTGCACTTCTTCCTCAAAAGAGGATGGTTCTATCTCTACACCTTCACTCATAAGAGCCATGTATCCAGTGTACCGCTCTAGGGACCTTCTTTGCTGACATCATGATGTGGGTGCTCCCACATTCTCTCTCACATCTAGCAACAACCTGTCAACCTCTCTGGTGCGCTTTCTTCCGTCTCGGGAAGTCTATGCATGAATGGGTGCTTCCACTCTTTGTACCTATACTTTTGGCTGCTCCACATCTTTAGGTTCTTCTTTTGGAGCGAAGAGCTCCTCAACTACATGCAACTGAAGCTCCCTCTCATGGGAAATTCACATGGCCTTCTCTTCATCGATTTTCCCATCTCTTCTTATCACTATCATCCTGTGTGCTAGAAATTACACCTGATAGTTATGATGCGTATCATTGTACCCCACAAATATCCCCAACTCAGTTGTTGGTTGTAGCTTCTTCCTGGCATCTTTGGTCACATGGAAATAAACTAATGAACCAAAAAATTTAAAATGTGACAGATCTAGTCTCTTACCTAAAAAATCTTCCTCTGGTGTACTCATCCCAAGTATCTAATGAGGAATTCTGTTCTGCACAAAAATTGTTTTATTTCATGCTTTCACCCACATCTGCAACAGTAGGCCCTAATCATGGAACATATCTCGTGATTTTCCCACAATAGTTATGTTCTTCCTTTCTACAACCTCATTCGGTTGTGGGCTATGAGGTGCCATCAATTCCCTTCGAATTCCTAGTGAAGCACAAAATTTCTTGAATTCGTTAGAGACATATTCTCCACCATTGTCGCTCCTCATAGCCTTCACCTTCTTCCATGTATATTTCTCGACAAGTCCTTTGAACTCACAAAACTTGGAGAATGTCTAATCTTTCTTCTGCGTGAAGAAAATCCAACACTTTCGTGAAAAATCATCTACAAAAATCACATAATATATATGTTTTGTTGTGGAAGTTGTTGAGAACGATCCACACACGTCTGATTGAACTCTCTCAAGGATCACCTTTTCTCGGCTTTCCTTATCGTGAAAGGTGGATTTGGTATATTTCTCCAATGTACACCCTTTGCATTTATCTCGCTTCTCAAGTGCACCCTTTGGAATTCTTGTAGAAATCTGTTGCATGATCTTCAAAGCGCCATGGTGTAAATGGACCAATCTCCTATGCCATAACTCATCGATGTCTCCACTCTCCACCTTCTCTTCTTTCGTGCTCAAGGCAGAACAATATGTTACATCCAATTTGTAGAGGTTCTTTACTCGAGCCCTAATATTTTTCACCTGTCCCGTGGCTTTGTGATGAAGGAAAGTATTTCCTTCACTAAATATCACATCATAGCCACAGTCTTCCAACATAGAAACATAAACCAAATTCTTATTTAAACAAGGAACATACATGACATATTTTAATGTGAGAGCATTACCTGACTCCGTATGAAAGGTAATTGTACCTACATCAGTAGCGTTATACCTCTCGTCATCTCCCATCTCGATGTGCATCTGAAGATCCTTCTCCTCCAAGCTACTGAAGAATTCTTTGTTTCCGGTCATATGTAACGAAGCTCCATTATATAAGTGCCACACAAAACCCATCATTGATGACACCATGCATGTGATCAGGGTGAAATCAAACTCGAACTATGAAGAAAATGCTTCACCTGTCGCTCGTCCTAAGAACTTCTTGTTGGTCTTCTTTTGTGAACACTTTGTAGCATAGTGTCCAAGCTCATGACAGTGAAAACATTTTACCTTTGAAAAGCCTCGCTTCATGCCCACCTGACCGAAATCTGGTTTGGAATGAGACGCCTTACTTTTCCCTTTATTCGCCTTTCGAGCCAAGGCACAATTCTCCTCATCATCAGTCTTTGATGAGGATCCATCTCAAGTGTTCCACCGAATCTCTTCTTGTACCATGTTGAACCACAATCGCTCCCACTCTGGTAGCTTCTTCCTCCCATTCATTGAGTCCTGGTAGTTATGCCAGCTCTTGGGAAGGCCTAGAAGTGCTAGGCTCGCCAAATCATCTTGGAAATTTTTCACCCCAACACTTCCAAGCTCATCTCGACAATGAGTGAACTTCATCAAATATTATGGAATCGTGTCGTCATTCTCCATCTTGATATTTTGGAGCTTTTCCTTCAATGCCAACTTCCTATGGTCGTTGTTATTATGAAATAGATTTGTTAAGGCATTCCAAATAGCATATGGAGTTTCCTTTCCATGGAGGTTCGAGACAATATGATCTCAAACTCCTTCTAAAAATATTTTTCTCGGCTTTGCTACATTCTTCTTTCATGAATCAAGAAGTTGAGCATCTGTTGTTGCGGGTTGGGGAATATCATTGTTTATGAATTCCTTGAGTCTGTTGTCCTCTAGCGTTGCCTCGATCGTGTCCTTCCATGCTATGTAATTCAAATTTCCCTCAATGGCATATTCTAGTCTCAAGTTAGTGAAAGCATTAGGGGAATTTTGAGGTCTAAAATGGGCCTCCTAAGGAAATTATAAAATAACAGTGGAAATAATAAAATAAGATTTGATGACATCATCAAATTTTAGAGGGAAAAAAGAAAAAAATATTTTTTCAACTTATCTCCCAAATTTTTTACTCAAATTTCGAGCAGAAGTACTCGTTGGATGCAAAATTTAATTCCTCATCCAAGGAGTGCCCATGTTGCATACTTTAGATAGGTCTTGCTACACGAAAATTGAGAAATACATGAAAAACGTGATTGTAATCATATTTTTTAATGTATTTCTCATTTTTTGTGTAGCAGGGTTCATCGAAAGTATGAAACATGGGTACTCCTTGGATGAGGAATTAAATTTTGCATCCAATGAGTACTCCTGCTCGAAATTTGAGTAAAAACTTTGAGAGATAAGTTCAAAATACGAGTTGAAAAGGTAGTTTTATTATTTTATTATTTTTTAATCTTTTTACCGTTTTACTTAAAAAATGGTGAATCATCCCCCATGGTTGACATCATCATCTTGAATCCTATTGGTTCTTATAAAGTTTATTTTTGTTGTACATTTTTCTTAGGAGGGCCATTTTAGACCTCAAAATTCCCCTAATGACATCTTATCTGTTGCTGGTCCTCAAGAATAAATCTGCAAATTCGATGTACCTATTCAAAAAAACTCTGGTTCTTCTCTTCTATAGTGATTCTTGATATGATACCATGTAGAAAGTATCTAAATAGATTCAACTGATCTTGTAATGTACTAAAAAAATACTAAAAGAATTCTACAAATTGCGGAAACCAATTTCTATCGCACATTCACATAAACAAGTAAGAGAAAGAATCAGTCAATCGCAAGATGTATATGGAGAAAGCCTTAGCTAAAAACCCTGCTATCTGTATATTGTATAAATTCAAGAACATGAAACAATGCAATGTTATTTCCCTTCCCGAGAAACCGCTACACTCTATTGACTGTATCACTCTGATCTTGCTCTGATCTAAGTAAGTTTGGTCCAATATTTAACCACTTCCTTGCCTCTGCTTGACCAGCCTTTCTTATGCATTCCTGGGCTAATTGAACCCATATTAATTAGGAAATTCCAAATTAATGATTACACAATACATCCAAGGCTTCTCGATGACCTCATGCATGGCCTGTACAATTTTCTAATTTTACAACTAATAGTTATATTCTCTTTAACCCCAATATCAACTAGGCCTTCCTTAAAACTAACATGCAACAGTTATTTATAGCAAATTTTCAGTTGATTGACCACTGCATGTGAATTAAATCAAATTTAATTCATTGGACCTATCACTAGCTCTTATCTCATTTAGAACTAGTTAAATTGATTTTAACTCAAATACTTGAGTTAACTAATTACAATTCACAAATAACAACCAGGGTTCCTTAAAAGTAGGAGACACCCTACATGCCTCTAATTTGACCTCCAACACGAATTGACTAAGCTAACTAAGTCTTTCTGACTCAACTAACACTTACAAGTTTTTATGTGATGGAATTGCAATTTTACTTCTAAATTAATTAAGGGAAAATTTAATCAGAAGCCCCCTTGGGGTGCCATTTCAACATAAGGGAGGACAATATAATGGATTGCGCAACTCAAGGTGTCAGGTTGGAAGCTTGAGGCTTGAAACTACGCAGTTAAGGCTAACTGGAAAGCAAAAATTGTGCAATTCTGAATCTCAAGGGTCAATGTTGGGCACTGTGACTGCACAATGCGCAGTTCAAAGAGCTAAGGTTAGGGCTTGAGGGTTAAGACTACGCAATGCCAACCCGGGAGTGAAATTTTCCGAATGAGGCTAAGTGTGGAATCATTGAGACCAAAGTGAACAAGGACAAAAATTGAGCATGATCACAGATTTGGAACAATTGAATACACAACATTGATCACTCAGAAAACATGAACAACATACTTCCCTCAATACGACGACATTGCGACGACTTTCCCTAAGTGTGACACTAAATGTACACTTTGCGCCGATAGTGATGACACTTGCGCAACAAGGCATAAAGATTTGGGAATGAATGTAAAACATGTCTACATGACTAGATGGATTCATCAACACCAAAGTTACCCTTTGAAACAAGTCTAAACTCCACTTTACACGATAAGCGACACTTCCCATGCCAAAAGATGACATTTTCTACATGAAGAGAAAGGAGCGAACAACACTTGCGATATGCGAGCGACGATGAAAGTGACACATGCCAGAGTGAAGATGACATGAAAATGACACTAATTAAAGTGAAAGCAAGCAAAAGTGGCAGTTGAAAACATGAAAATGAAATTCGTGAAAGCGAAGGTGCGCAAAAGCAATCGTTTGAAAAACTCACTGAAATAGAAGTACAAACACAACCAAGAGTGAGAAACTGACAATGTCAATGCGCATCCACTATCGACATGAATTGAACATTACCGAAGCACTGTCTTGGTGGACTATGTTAGGCCTATTCAAGCTTGCGTGAAGGAAAACCAAGAAGTGACTACAAAATGATTGATCGCAAGATCCACAATATGCTCCAAAATTCAAGTATAGGCAAAATTTTGGAGGGTGTTTGTAGCAACGACAACATATTAATATGGCCTCATTCATCCTCATTTGAGCATCCAACTTTGCCAAGGCAAGGAAGATAAGAAAGAGTTTGATCTAAGGTTTAGAAAACAAATTCATAGCTCATGAACTTGGTGACAAGCAAAATGAAAGAGTTCGTTGTTGGATCTAGCTTTTGAATATTTTTGTTGGTGGATCTCTGTTTGGTTTTTGTAGCCTCTTGTGTTGGATTTGTGTCCCTCTTTTGAAGAATTTTCGGCCATTTTGAGCAGAAATTTCGACCTTGGGGTAAGACCTCAGCCTTAAGGCATACTCCTCCAAATATCGGGCCTGAGAAAGTGAGTTTGGACCTGTAGCGGACCTTTGTAATTTCAGCCATGTGGAGACCTGTAACAAGTCAGTTTCAACCCTTAGTTACAAACATATGACAAGGCACACTCAAACCTGTGGAAGAGGAATAGTTTAGATCTGTGGTCACCTTGGGACATAATTCGGCCCTTGAAAGAATCCTTGAACCTATGACAAGATATTCAGACCTATGGAAAGCTTTTGAATTTCGGCCTCTAGGAGCATAATTTATTTTGCAGACTTGTTGACACTTCTTTGAATACTCTCCTTGAAGTTGATTTGAAGACAATTGTTGAAGACACTTTTGAAGTCTTGTTGGAGTAGCTTGTAGAGGACCTATTGTGTAGACCTTGAAGCTAAACTTAGTGTTTTTGGGAGCATCTCCTCTTGTATTCTTTGGAATAGAGTTGAAGACCTTGAAGCCATCATTGGAGTAGTTGTTGAAGAGTTTTTTGTGGAAACCTAAGACCCTTGTTGAACCAACATTGTTGAAGAATTGTTGAGTTGATATAGTTCTCTTGTTGGAACATACATCCTTGCTTATACATGGAGAATTATTCAAGACATCCTAGAAGCATTGTTGAAGACATTTTGTAGCTTTTCTGAAGTAAGTATTTCTTGTAAAGTTTTGGTTTGACCAAGTTGGAGCTTGGAGTTGTTGAGAGGATGAGTCTTGACTTTGACCAAGTTGGAGCTTGGATTTGTTCAAGGTCGGAGCCTTGAAAAAGTCAAAGATTTTGATGTACATGTTGGAGCTTGAAATTGTTGTAAAAGAGGATTGGCGTCCTCACTATTTTTTATCAATAAAATTATTTTTGTTCTCTCGTGTTCTGGTTTATTTTGTGATAAAAAACTTAACTAGCATAATATAACAATTGAAAGAAACATTGATTCAACCCCCCTCTCATTATTTCCAACATTTAGCTCTAGGTTTTGGTTGTAGGATTTGGTTCTAGTTGTGGGTGAAGTTGAATATGACTTCAAAACTACTAGTTGACTATCAATTTCCCCCATCCCCCCTGTCAGATGCGCAAGGTGAGAAGATGAAAATCTCTCTACTGCAAGACATGTCAATACTGGAAAATGAACTATGTTGTATGACCAATATATCTTCTTGGTTGTTAAAGATCATTGCCAATGTATCTTTGCTCTTGTGGGATTCTTGTGTCTAGATCCTTTGTATCTTTCATATGTCCAACTGAAGATCAAAACATTGATCCTTCATGTGTCCAACTCGATCACAATGTTGGCATTTGATATTATGAAGTGGCTATGGATTAGGTGAAGATAAATTGTCCTAGAAAAACCCAACACTCTGAAACCATAATAGAATGTGAAAGGTCACACCCTTTTCATATCCAACACTCACATCCCAACATTGCATTTGAGCCCGCTTCTCTCGATTATGTGGGAAAACATAAAGAAAATACCTTGTTTTGATTCTATACTTGTTATTGAAGACTTCCTCCCAAGGTTCGATGATGGGCCTGGGAAGTGCAAGTGATACTTCTTTATGTTCTTTTGAATCTGCTCCTAAAGTAACATCATCAAAATGATCATGGTTTGACTATTGATGGGAGTCCATTTCTAACTCAAAAAGAGAATTGTTCTAAACAAGGACCAATTAAAAAATATTAACTCTTTTGTTGCAATTAATTTCATTGGAGTTGTGACTCTAGTTGAAGAAACTTGATCTTGTCATGTGCATCTTGTAAACAAGTTTAAATGTTGGAGAGAGTGGCTTTACCAATTTTGATTGTACCACCAACGATAAAGGCTAGCAGAGTGCCCAATAACTTTAATAGCTCATCAATTCAAGCCATTTCACAACAATTCAAACTAGGGAAATGAAAGATATCAACTTCAACAGAAAATGCACCTTTTTACAATGTGATTCAACTGTATTCCAAGCTCTAAAAATAAGTATCAGCTTCAACTGAAAATGCACCTTTTTACAATGTGATTCAACTGATTTCCAAGAACGTACAAATGAATTTGCGAAAACCATCATCTCCGTCAAACATGAGCAAACATGAGCAAGGGCATTGCCACTTTTGTTGCTACAATGACGCACTGGAGAAATTAGATTGCAGTACAAATTACGCATAATTGTGCCATATTTGTGTGGCTGCCACTCCAATCTTTGTGCAGATTATGTAGTGCAATGCCCTCATTCCATCAACTAAATTCATCCAACATAAATTCGTTCCTTATTGTGTGTGTACAAAATTCCAAATCTAAAATGCATGATTTTATGGCTTACTGCTTCTTCACACGGATGTCATCAGGCCGAGTTTTAGTGGTTTACAGGTCAGAGGTTTCGAGCGGACGGAGAAGGGGGCAAAAGAACAAAGTCACAATTGATTCAATGGTTGAATTTCACCAACCCCGGGACCCTCGAAAGGATAGGATACACTTAAAAAGAAAATGGCTATTAATGCTTTTGCTACAATCTACACACAAAATGTGCTCGTTCTTCTTCAAGTCTACATGTGTTGGGCCAGCAACGAAGAACTTGTCCATCAACAGAGCCTCTCAAACTGAGTACCCGAACACAATAATGGCAATTCCAAGATTGCAATCTATCATCCCCTTTCCCTCGCGACAGAAGATAACAAATATGTGCCTCTCGGGTTGGCTTCGAACTCTGGCAATCACAACCCTATCCTCGCCCCTACTGCTTTTACAATGAACAGATACATTAAATTGATGCAGATGCCTCCATTACAGAACTGCTACATGGACAGAGGCCACTCGAGGAAGATTGAGTATGAGGAGAGCCGAACCGATCCGAGTGTGAGGAGATCCGGGGATTGAGCAGCAGGAACTGGGGAACTTGACTCAAGACGGTTAACGTAGAACTGTCCGAGCCTTGAGACAAGAGAGGGCCTGCGGACGAGATTCCCTCTAGACGCACCACGTCAAATTGAACTTCAACAATTGCAGTGACAGATCATCAAGGCAGGGTAAGCGACAGGTTGTCAGACTAATGCCAACAACAGGGTAAGCAACAATCGAAACTAAGCCGTGCAGTAAGGAAACAGTTAGATGCGTAGCAAGGAAAACGGATAGGAACACTGGACGGGGCCATTAGGTAGCCAAAGATGGTTAAGCCAGAATATGAAACGCTCAAGCCAAAATGATAAATCTGCATAGCAAAATGGCAAAGAGAGGAGTTACCAATAGGAAGATGTTTGACGCCTAATTGTCTCTAAAAACAAAGGGAACTTTGATGATCCAATTAGTTTACAAAATAGTAAGAAAGATTTTATTTTTTAAGACAAGTACTGAGCAAATGAACAAGTAATTAGGGAATGTTTAGACATGATATTGGTTCACTTCCTAAAATTTTACTCTCTTTCAAAGCTTATTTCAATTGAATTATTCAATATTCATATTACGAGTGTTTCAAACCTCCAAAATGAAGTTTAAGTTGGAAGTTTTATATGGAAGATGATGCCACTAGTTCATTGTTTTACTAGTGTAATTATTTAAATTTGTGATTGAGGTAAAGAATGTTAAACCGACAATCACAAAATTTAAGATTACATTATTTTGAATTGTTATCCTTATCTTTTGATAAGATGTTTCCATTATGACTTATAAGTTGTTAATGAGATTTAGATCTAGAGGTGGCCAAAATTTTCCCACCAAATTCTTGTCTTTAAATAGCTTGAGTTCTATTTCATAATAAATAATTGTTCCAAACTTGTAGAGGAAATGTCACATTTCAATTTGAATGCCAAATCTAGATTAAACACCATAGGACCAATTTCAAACAAATTGTAAATATAAATAACAACATTTCAAGGTACCTCCATAAACTTCAAATGCCCATAAATGCTCGAGGAACTAAATGCTAGGCAAGTGGGTGATGGGAAGTTCTTATATAATATTATTTTAAGGCTCGAGTGGGGTGAGAGATGATTTTTTTTGTTGTTTATTGTTTTAGTATTTTTTGTCATAAGTGGGCATGTGCTAGTTCAAAGCAACAACGATTACATGAATTCATTTATCTAATTCCATATCAAACTACCAAATTTAAAACACAACCAATCACTAAACCAATTTAAGAGCCAATTCATCATCCATTAGGGTCAAACCATCTATTTCTACCTTAGTTTAACTGATTTTTAAAACATTTTATTGCATGAAATTACCCACTACAACTATTCCAATAACTAAAAACAAAAAATAGTACATGTACACTCAAGGTTGGATTGTACTTGCATATAAAAGTAATGCAGCAAGGCTTTTACTATACACAGTAAAAATATTCAACAATGATGATATAAAAATCCAAACAGGAACATGACCTAAGACTTAAGTCATTAACTAGACACAGTAAAAAGATTCAACAATAATGATATAAAAATCCAAACAGAAACATGACCTAAGACTTGGTCATTAATGACGTCTAGATCTTATTAAACATAAAAAAGGCATTTTTACAACATTACTACAAAATCATGAGCATAAATAGAAATAGTTCTCTATATTAAACTCAAAGGATTTGTATCATCAATCATACACCTAAAAATGTGTCAACATAAACATTTTAATCAAATATATTTATACAAATGAAAAGAAAAATGACACAACCTCCAATAGGCATTATTACTTTCACCATGCTTAATGCTCAAGTATTTTCAAGTTCTGCCAAATGATTCTTATCCTCACCTAAAATAGAGTCTAAAATCTTCTAAAACAATGTCATTCAATGTCCCAAATTCACTTTTTTAATCATATTTTCTACTAACCTAATCAATTTCCCTCCAGTCTTACCTGTCTTAGACCCTCCCCTTTTTCCTTACTCCATGTTAAGGACAACCATTTTTTCATTCCCATATATGTTACTTTTAATTTGTCCTATGCCCTAATCCTCTCCATGTCTCATCTTATTCACATTTAATTCCTTTATTCTCTTTGTTTTGTCCAGCTTTAAGCTTTCCTCCGTCTTTCAAATCCCTTTTTTTCTCATAGCTCAGTTTGTTTTTATTTTTGTCTATTTGTTCTCTTCAACTCTTCAATTTTCATCTTTTTTTTATTTAATTATTAAAGTTTGCATCAATATTCTTTCCTTAATGGTTAAGAATATGTGGTTCCTCCTAAATCATAGGTTTAAATCTAGAAAGGAGTATGTACACTTCCTTAAACTTTAACAATCAAATATCTATGTGGAGGTGTGTCCCTTGTCACACAAAAAAAAGCTCCCATACACTAATTTGATGTCTCAGTTGGCCATGTCCTTCAAATTAAATTATTATTATTGTTTTATATATCAATGTCACATTAATATAATTCATTAAGTATTTCAACTATTGATCTTATTTTTATGTTAATACTATTTCTCTTTCCTCGTACTTAAGCTAAACCACATTATTTTAATTGACTAAATATTTTTAATCGTCTTTAAACCTAAGTTGCACGAAACGTCTGGAAGTTTTCAATGGTACAGCTGGAAATGCAACCCCCAAAAATGGAAACGTCTCGCGAAACACCATATATGTATATGTATGTAATTTTTTTTATAAATAAGTTAGCCACTCATCTTGCAAGAAAAAAAGAATGAAACACATAAATAACATTTTAGAAGGAAAACTCAGTCTATGTTAACTCTCATAAATGGTTAAATGATTCAAAATCCAAAATAAGAATGAAACACATAAATAACATTTTAGAAGGAAAACTCAGTCTATGTTAACTCTCATAAATGGTTAAATGATTCAAAATCCAAAATTATCATTATCATTTATAAACGAGGTTGTACATCCAAGATTTAAAAATCAACATTTATACATATGGTTTTACATCCAAAATCAGCATTTATATGTGGTTATATGTGCTGAAAATGAAACATAACATACACTAATGACAAGTAAAATTACACATCTTATAATTCTAATCTTCAACTTCATTAACAAAAATAGAACAGGTTGTTAGAACAGGTTTTTTTATTAGCAGTACTAAAGCCTGGGTTGATTAGAGATAAATTAGTTTGTGGGTTGATTAGAGATAAATTAGTTTGTGGAGTGATTAGACATAAAATTTAGTGTTATATTAAATCTACTTGGGCCATAGAAGGCCCCAAAACCTTCTTTGGTGATTGAGATAGCCAGCAGAAACAAAAAAGTCGTGGAAATGGGTCAAAATTGGTCGGACCCAAAACCTTCCTTGGTGATTGAGATAGCCAGCAGAAACAAAAAGGTCGTGGAAATGGGTCAAAATTGGTCGGAAACGAGGCAGAATTGGACCGAAACGCCATTGAAACATTTCATCGGTGTTTCGGTGGCATTTCCAAATTAGGAGACACTACCCAAATGTTTCAGCCGCGTTTAGGTCATGTTTTGGCGGTGTTTCGACATTTCGGATACAGGTTTCGGTCATGTTTTGGCGGTGTTTCAACGTTTCGGATACAGGGACGCCACCTTAAAGTTCTTTGTTGATTGATTCTTTAGATTGTCTTATATATGTATTGTATTTATTCAGCAGCACTTCTATCTTTTTCCTGTTTGTGCTCTAAAGACAAGCCCAAATTATACCTAAATACAACATAGCTTTAAACATTTTAAAGTTCTTTGTTGATTGATTCTTTAGATTATCTTTAGTTCTTTATTGAGCAGCACTTCTATCTTTTTCCTGTTTGTGCTCTAAAGACAAGCCAAAATTAAACCTAAAAAGTATGAACAAAAAATTTGTTCATCTGGCTAAACCAGAGAATTCATGGACAAAAATATTTCGTCACGTCTTATTTATAACTGAAAGTTAAAATTCATTATAACTGATAAAGTTAAAATTACTTACATTATGTATTGCAAATACTACTCTGAATTAGCACAAATTAGTGTAAATAAGTATATTAAATAACAAATCCAAGCATGTCATTATAAGAGTAAATGGCATGGTACTGACTGCCCTTGACCACGTGCTTGTTCCCATTAAAACTCTAAGTCTTCATTACATAAGAATGATAATAAGAATCAAATGGTGAAGATATGTGTAAATTCTTTCGGTGAAAATCACATCAAAGATATTAATATTTCGATTAAAGCATGGAAAGTTTACTACTAAAACTTAATCATGCTGTAAATTGATATTTATCACAGTCGGCACAAGTTTACTTGGCTCACAGCAATTTATGTTGCAAATTTATCAGGAGAATACAACAGATCACAAAGGTGTCGATTCTTGTTAATAATGAACCTTCAGTATGCAGAAAGTAATTTAAGTAACTTTGACATTTGATTACACGTCCTGTGCAAGTCTTCCTCCTTACTCCACACAAGCAATCCTTCGTGCATCAGTGTTTTAGATCAATTTCCAACGGTATCAAGCTAAGAATGGAAATAAAAACCAAACTAAAGGAGTTTTATTTCTCATTTCAGATTTAGGATGACAATAAACCATGCCACGTAAAAGCATGTACAAGGTTGAAGCAGCGTCCAACTTGAGAGAGTTCTACGAACACATTAATGAACGCGGGTTTACAATGAAGTTCATATTTCAAGAGAAATGGATGTTTTCCTAAATGGATTAAAAATATAAATGCTTGTTATTCATGTGTGCAGAAGTAATGATTCTTATTCAATACTTTTACTACAGTTCAATCATTAATGAGAACTCACCTTCATGTTTCAATGTTTTATCCAGTAATCAAGCCACTAGCTCGTCTCATTTTCCATGGATAAGGTCTACGAGGAGTACATGTAAATCCCAATAGAATGTTTTACAGAATTTGCGCTTTAGTTCAGTCATAGACGACTAATCTAACCTCCCATGAACATTTTGACACAAGAAGTTATATATGCAAAACTGAAGTTCTACATTCAAAATAAAAAGGAAAATATTTAATCGAAAATAAAAAAATGCAAAAAAGAATATAGGCTAGAAATCAGTTCAAGGATAGCCACTCCTACGAACTATCATTGACGATAAAATTTTCAATCCTTGGTTTCTTTATCATAGTAGTGTGCAGTTTCTACAGAAACATGTAAAAACAGTTACAAGGTTACAAGACATAATATGACGCTATAGTTTTCACCAGAGAAAAGCTCCTGGCATATTAATAAATTTGAATGGGAACATTGTAAAGTCATGAATCCAAGCACCTTAATTGGGGATTCCACCTTTCTCTGAACAGGTACATCTTGCATTCCCAGTAGAATAACATTAGGAAGCAATAAGATTAGGAAACACACCAAATTTCACATCTTAGTATATGCAGAAATATTGCATGACAAATCAACTCTAACAATCCGTTGTGTTGCAGCAAGAGATTTCATATACAGCTGGCCTTCAGAGATATGGATTCTCAGTCAACATCTCCATCTGGCAAAAGCAATATAGATGTTAGCATCATTCTAGAAACTTACGATGCAAGTTATAGAATGCGAAGACGTCTCCTTAAGGAAGCATCATCAGTAGCACAATTACCTTGCATATGATGCCAACTGCAAAATTTACCACCTAAGAAAAAATCAGAGCTGAAAGAATGGTTTCAAAATCTTTGATGGATCATCTCAAGGACATGTTCTTTTTCAGGCTAAGTATCTCTTGCTCCTTGAGACGGTTCTGAAACCTTGCGAGTCGAGCCTGCAAGCTCACCAGACTAGCCGCTTTCCTTGATAACACAATACTTAGTTTGGACACATAGTCATCTATGAGGCTGCCTGGTTGCTCAACTTCTGTTAAAATTTTCATTTCCTGAAATCAAAAAAGCAAAAAAATAACATTTTCATTTATATTCTTCATTGACATCAATCTCCTACCAAAAAGGTGACCTTCCAATGGTACATCATACATCTCAATATCCTGCCAAGAAAATGAGCTTAAGGAGTTCACATCTTGAAAATTCAATAATATTAAACCAACGTGTAACTTTAAATCTCATCACATGTTTTTTTCAATAATATCCATAAGAATACAATGCCATTCAATTGATCACATGCAATGATTAATCAATGTACATAATACAAAATAAATTACTTTGCTCACATCCCCACTCTAAACGATTCCATAGAATTCACTTTGGCTATGGTTAGCAACCAATTAATCAGAATAAATTTACTTCGTCGACTTGAGGTGAAGGCACATTCGTGAAGATTATGAACATGGAAATACAATATATGTTTAACAAACACACTACTTTGAAAGGCTAGGTAAACTAAGATATTTTGAAATAACAATGCAGCTTTCAAGATCCTACCTCCCGCAGAAATCTATAAAAATATCGGTTATTATATCAAAACCAAGCCCACTACAACAAAGCTAGTACAAGGCTAAATTTTAAAACAGATACATTTGTACTTCAAAAATTTATTGAGGCAAATTTAACAAACTCCAACAGAGACCCCTTAACCAATTTAGAGCATTATACCATCCACTGAAATATGTCCCTTCCCTAGAGTCTGAATGTGGCAAGCACAAATTCTGTTTTGAAATCAAAAGTGCCAATTATATTCTTACTGTAACAAAGACCACAGATTATGGCACACAAAGATTTGGCCGGCCTAGAAAGAGAAACTTTTAAAAGTCGGCATAAAAGCAACTGCAAAATCCATGTCACAACAGTTACACTTCACTGTCGAAATTGACTGGAGATCATTTTAGGGATCCCTAATGTGTAGTTAAGCCCCTCCACATTCTTTCAATAGAACTCCAACCATTGAGAAAATTAAATAGGTGCCAGTCTAAGACACATGACACCAGGACACATGAACACACAGATACGGTTTCCCACATGGGGACATTTAGCCCCTAACATGGTGTGTGTGTGTGAGAGAGACACTTGAAAATATTAAAATTACAGAGATGAAATATAGACATACATACGTAAATATTATGTACGTTTTGAAAATAAAAATAAATCAATCACATCGGAACATATTTATTAACACGTCATGACAAATCCACATTTTTTGAATTTTTAGTAGAAATTACAAAAATATCTCTGAAATGTTGGGACACGTGATTACAGTGTCCAACATGCATGGGAGATCTAGGAGGGCATTACACATAGGACTAGGAGGGCATGTGTTGTTTCCCAAGTATCAGGATGGGTGTAATTGTGGTTCAACTCCCTGTAAGGATAGTATTAATAAAATCTGTTCTGTCCTCTCTCCCAATGTAACTCTGTTATGTGTTATCTGCACCCTAAAGGGCAATTCAGAGAAATAGGCTGTTCTAAATCCTGGTTGCTATTAATAAGAAAGGATCAGGCATACAAGACCCAAGTTTATGATTTTATCTCTTGGGGCAAAAATTCTTTGGAACTTGGCTACTGGAGATGAGACCTGGCAGAAAAATGTGATCCACAAGAAGTATTTTACTGGGATGAAAGATAAGAGAATCTGCTTGGATTCTGAACAGCACAAAGGAGCGGGATCTGCTATTTAGAAACAGATTAGCTAGTTCCTATTCATAAACAGATTAGTGGGCTCTCCCATTCGGAAACAGATAAGGTAGCTCTCCTCCTAGGTAGCTCCTTTAGTGTCAACAATTGTAGGGTATTCTGGCTAGCTGGAGGAAGCAAGGATATTCAGATAAGAGAGGACTGAGGACCCCAAGCAAGAGAGGATTTTCCCAACAGTGAGTTTCAACCCAACATTGGGGCCCCTAGCAAAGGGGTCCAGTTCTCTAAATGTATAAAAATAAAATTAATAATGATAACATCCCAACAATAACAATTCAGTCCATGCAAATTTATCATTGTGCAATGTGACCATAAATCTCTCATCTACAGATCATAAGGTATCAGAGCTTGAATCCATGTCCTTGAAGGAGTAAGGCATTTCTCTGAACAAAAGCAAAAAGAGGGGACTAGCCCAAAGGCCAAATAGACTGAAGATTTGCTGGTCTGTGGTTGAGGGAACTGGTCACAGCAAAATACTGTGAGCTTTCTAAATAGAATGGATGATGAGAAAATGACATACTAAGGAAGATATTGAAAAAATTATTGTTGAGGTTGTTGAAAAGCACTCCTGAAGAAGCCCATCCACTGCTGCAGCAGAAGTATTGCATGTCGAACTCTGTTCCAAAGACAGAGATAAGGTCTGAACAGATCTGAAGCTGTTTACAAGCAACAAGAAAATAGTTTGTTTCGAGACGAACAGAGACAAAGCACCAGCAAGATCAGACTCTACCAAAGGTTGAGGTGGCAAAAAGCTAATTATTGCTTGCCAATGGTTATGATGCCAGTTCAAGTGTACTGCAAAGCATTCAAAAAAATGTGTAAGGAATAAAATAACAACTCTCAGTTAGAAAAAGTATAATCCCTTACATTGTCAATTGGGGTTATCCCGGGTGGTTGGGAGAAAGGAATGGAATTCTCCCCACCCAGATTCAATTCCCGCAAGTGACATGACAGATGTTGACAGTATACATATATTCCTCAAATGGAATATACAGAGTTGTACCTGTGAATTTAAAAAAAAAAAAGGTGTTATCACTTACTTTGTAAATTCTTAAGCCATAGAGAGTGTGCTGGAAAGGAACATTACACGTTGCATCTTCAAGTTGAAGATTTTGTGGACTGAAAGTCTATGAATGGGAAGGTGTGATCCAAAATATTAACTCCAAACTTTGTAATAAAAAATAAAAATTCGCAAAATTTGAAACAAGCAATCAACTTGAATTTCAAGTCCTAAAGGCTTGAAGATGGAAGAGAAGAAGGGCAGCAGGAAAAGGACTCAAGAAGGCAATCTGATCCAAGATCAGAGGGCAAAGCAGATGCTGAACTTGTCCAGGCATGAAAATAAGATTGTTTATATGCACCGAGGCCATCTGCAATTATTGCTAGTGTGTAAGAATGCACAAAATCTCTGTTGAGAATGCACAGCTCACCCCTTGTAATTATTTCTTGAGCAAGAAATAAAACCCATCGAATGCTGGTTTTCCCATTTGGGTTTCCAGGGAAAAAAACCACTGTTGTCTATGGGGCACTTATTCTCTGCTGTGTATCTAGCGTGTTTAATTACTTGGATGTTCTGTTCTAGTTAGTAAATGAAAACATTTCTACTTCATTCCTCCTCACCAAAGCAACAAAATCCTTTTCTGGTTTGGTTGCTCTTTGTGGGCATTGCTAATACACCAACAGCAATCCCAATAACCCAAATCACTGAGTGGTGATAAACAGCCACATAATTCAAATTAATGGATGGATGGCTGATTAGCTTTTGTGGCAAAAGCAAATATAGGGCAATCAATTTGCTTTTCTGTGTTCAATTCATCAATTAGCTACAGCTCTATGCCCAGTTTACTGGATCACAGATTGAACAATGCACTCACAGCGTTACTTGCTGCTACTCGACTTATCAGTGGAACCTACAGTGAAATGGGTCCAATGCTCAATTCCTGGGCTTGTTGAATCAGAGGGAACCACTGCTCAGTGGCCAGCATTCATTCCCAGTTGATGGTAGCGACTTTCCCTACAAAGAAGACAACCATATATCTGCCCTCAAAGGCCATACAATTTTAATAAATACGGCCACTCAAGAAGGGTATCTCGCAAGAAATCGAGTGCATATTGTTAAAGCTCCGTGCAATTGGGATATTAAAAATTTGAACAATGTGATGTCTACTGATTAGCTGGGTTTTTGCATTACGTGAATGGTCAGAATTATAGTTGAATGTTTGCAGAGGTCACTATTCGTTTTTGGATTAGATGCCAAGAAAGTTTGCAAACAGAAATGCACTGAGAACTCGATTAATATATAGATATATAGGTCTGCGTTACTGAAATGTGTGGCCCATAAGTCCCTTGTTTTATAGATCATTTCTGTATTGCAAGGGGGTTCAGGTAGATAGCTCAGATAGAAGACAAAACAGAAAACACTCCCTCCTCTGTTAGATGAAGGTTACCAGATGATGCTGGAAGCCTCATCTCTCCACTCTCCAACACTCCAACACATGCTAATCACCAGGATAAAATAATTTGGGAAGCAGATACACTGAAAGAGGGCTACACCTTATATTAATGAGCAGAATATCAAATGTCATCAGAACAAGATATGGAAGCACATATGGGCCAGCAATTTGTTATGAATATAATATATATAAAAATAATATAAATAATAATAATCATAATTTGTTAGGTCAGGTGTGATCCCCAGGTGATTTTGACATCTCAGATGTCCCTGGGTTGCGGGTTCTCAAGCCATAGGTTAGGAATGTCAGTCATCTCAGCACTCACATAACTTAGCAAACAAAACAAAACAAAAAATCATAATAATAATTAATTAAATATTGAAGAGACGTGTCCCAAAGGACATGACTATTCGTGAAGGGGCAGCTTGCCTAGTATATAAACAGGGCCAACATTTGTAACCAGCATATTCATCATTCATACACTTGCACAATATATTTTTTATTCCTAAAATGGACTCTTTTACCGTATTCCAAATATCTTGGACTATTTGACGTGCATAAATGAACTTTGTTCATTACACAATTCATTTCCATTGGGGAAAACCTTCTATTGGCTCTTGAGCCTTGGCACACCAGAAAGTTCCAACAGAAATCTTGTAGAAAAGGGGATTACAGAGGTCCTCAATATTTTTGATGTGTGGATTTGATGATGAATACTCTAGCCATTCTGTTAAATTGTCCATTAACTATCAAGGCTTGAGGATCCAGACATGCCTGAGGTAAGGGAAACCACAGGCTAGAATATTCTCTTCTGTGCCTGGCGTTACTGCTGACCAGTTTTACTCAAAGGAAAATCTGGCAAACCAGAAATAAACTAAAATTTGATGACATGGAACCAGCTCACAGAATCATAGCCCAAGCAGTTTCCCTTCTAAGAAAGTTGTTAAAATCTAATTTAAAAAGGATGAGATTGGTCTGTTATTCTCTGAAGCCTTCAAATGTGTGATTGGCTCCAAGGCCCCAGGCCTAGGGGTATTCCATGTCACTCCATAAAGAGTTATTAAAATTCAATTGTTGATGGGAAAAGACAGGTCTGTGCACTCTGAAGCCTTCAAATGTGAGATTGGCTCCAAAGCCCCATGAATTTGGATCTCCCGTGTCCCTCCAAGAAGTCATTTTATGCATACCCTCCAGGAACTGCTCTTTGATGGAATGTCTAAGAGGAACACAGGACCTGCAGGTGCCAGGGACACCAACTGCAACCTAGCTGGAAATGCCAACCGTAAGTTATATCAAATACATTGTTTCTCTTTCCATAGAAGATTGAATAAAAATGCCCATCAAAGCTCTGTAATGCTTCTATCATTTTGAGAGCATTAGTCTTGGCAGTCCCCATTGCAGAGAATTGGTTATGTTGGAAAGTTGGCAATGGGAGAAGTATTTGATTTGAGTATAGAGCCATGGCTGGGATGTGATGGCCAGCACAAATTGTCTGAAGATTTGATTCGGTATCTGAGGCAAGATGCAACAGGATATTATAATCTTAGCAGATGTAGCTGCTAGCAGTTCCAGGTCACAATTAATTATGGCAGCAATGTGGGAATAATGAAGGATTTTTGGATTTAGATGGACATAAAGCTGAGCAATGGAATCTCTTCATTCAATAATTTTACAATAGTTTTATGAGGCTCAGTATGAAACAGGATACACTGATACGGTCCAAAAGTCCTCTGCTAATGGAGACTACACAGCCAGCCTTGGATACTCGACAAGTTTTTTAGAATAGCAAGGAGAAGCCTGCCGGTGGTGGAAGGCACCGTTGGATCTGCATTGCACATTTTGATATATTGTCCCTTCACTAAAGAAGTATGGTTAAAAAATTGTCAACTTATCTGAGAGTAAGCAGAAATGGGAAGAATCATCTCTGCTTACTTCAGTGTGTATGAATCATTAAGAAAGTCAATCTCTTTGAAGTTAAGTCTTTCTCACCGCTAGAAATTTATCATAAAATCAAATATATTGACGATGTTAAGTCATCTCAAAAGCCCAAACCTGTGAGATAAATCAGGCCATTAGAGATAAAAGCACCCCCTGGGGTTTCTTTGATGGTGCTAGCCAATGGACATCCTGAAAGGTGTAGTGCTAGAGGTGCCCTGTTTCTTTCAGGTTCATATAATCTTTCTTTTAAACGGGGCCCTGGGAGAGGTTATAATATTTGGGCAGAGTTGAAAGCTTTGGTTGCAGTGGAAAAGGGTATAGTACTGTTTCCAGCCTTTTGAAAAAGCAAAACCAACCATTGATTGACTCAAAGGTGTTAGACACCTACACCTAATCCTCGGGGATTGGATGAATATATTGTAAATATGTAAATAAAGGAAGATGAACAGTTAGAATACAAAGTGACCTTCGAAGATGAATCCTAAAGGTCACACCTCCATGTTATATAATTACGTTCACATTAATGCAAGTGCATTAATTCAGGAGTTTCTCCTTGGCCTGACATGGTATCAGACCCGAGTTTAGACATCCCTGGCAGTCTGTCCCACAATAACTGTCTATTCCTTGCCTCTGCAGAAAACGCCTATATACATCTGTCGTTGCAGATTCCTTCACTTAGTATCAGAGGTCCATTTCTGTCCAGCTCATTCACAGAATGTAGATTCAACTGCTTCCTCATGACAGGGTAATGCATTGTGAACAATGATTAATAATAGTGGATCCATGATGATTTCATGGACAGCTGCCTTATGGAAGCTGAAGTACTAGAACAAGCTTGATGAAAATACTCAATCTATTCATTTAGTTCCTTACAAACGCCTGCATGCTCACCAGCATCTATATAAATTCCAAGGTAACCCAGTCCAAGAGTATTGAAATGTGATATCTTAGCTCAAAAGCTTGTTGAAAATGCATTCACCCATTTCTATAGTTGGCATAGTGCTCACTGGCAAGAATTACCCAGATTGGTCCAAAAAGATCAGGCACACCCTCACCAAGCCATAGTGGATCCATAATGATTTCATGGACAGCTGCCTTATGGACGCTGAAGTACTAAAACAAACTTGATGAAAGTACTCAATCTATTCATTTGGTTCCTTACAAACGCCTGCATGCTCACCAGCATCTATATAAATTCCAAGGTAACCCAGTCCAAGAGTATTGAAATGTGATATCTTAGCTCAAAAGCTTGTTGAAAATGCATTCACCCATTTCTATAGTTGGCATAGTGCTCACTGGCGAGAATTACCCAGATTGGTCCAAAAAGATCAGGCACACCCTCACCAAGCCCACATTAGACAGAGAACTAGCCATTTGGGAGAAGGCAAACAACAAAACCTACACCCTAATTCTTGTTTCTGTAAGTGAAGAGGTGAGTCATCATATTGTTTCAATTACAAATTCTTGTGGTGCATTGAAGAAGCTAAAATATTTATATAGCTCACTCAAAATTGTAAGTTGTTCAATTGCATATTAAATTCTTCAACCTTGAATTGAAAGAGGATGACCCCTTGGCCCTAGCCTCAGAGATTAGTCATCGTGCATGTTGTAAATGCCACTAGAGTTCAAATGGGCATTCCTCTTACATCGCTTGTCAAGGCTCTCTATCCCAACTACTCACATTACTTTGAATCCCTACAAGCTGGTATGCAACTCAAGGACATTACTTTTTCCTATCTTGTGGAGAAGTTTGCAGAAGGGAGAAAGCATTTGGGAAGACGACGACAACATCTCAATCCCCTGCAGACACAGTGTACCTTGCACAGAAGGAGAAGAATCAGTCATGTGATTCTCCTAAAAGAAGAGGAAGTAGAAGAGGCCATGGAAAAAAATATCATAGAGGCAAGGGGTCAACACCATCAAGGAGACAACTATGATCTCCAATGCATTCGCTGTGATCATTTGTCAAAAGGAATGGTGTTTCTGGTTTGCAACTTGTTAATTTTGGGCAACTAGGTCCAAACTCCATGTTGCACTACTCATATGACGATGGTCATACTTTTGTTGGATAACTCTTTTGGAGAGGTGCAAGATTGAGATCTAAAGATCATCTTGATCGTATGAGCAAAACATTGATTTTGAATTTATTTTCCACATGTGCAAGGTCAATCAGATTTATCCCACATGCCTAAGAGATGTGTCACACACCCTCATTGATGAATATAAATTGGAGAGACTTGGAGGTCATTTTCTCATCATCTCATCACACATTCTCTCATTGTGATCTGATTGGTTCGATAGCCTTTGGAGGCCTTTTTCCCCTCACACGTGTGGAGCAAAGCTGCTGTTTTCTGCGTTGATCTGTTTAGGGCTTTCTGTTTTTTGCACTGATCTGTTTAGGGCTTTTTGTTTTCAGCGCTGATCTGTTTAGGGCTTTTCTCCTGCAGCGTTGACCAACGATGACCGTGGTCAACCCTTGGTTGTTTGACCTCAATCTTCTGCAGAAATTTCGATTTTAGGAGATCGTACAGCTAGGCACTAAAATTGAGGAATTTCGGGTTGTTTCACTGAAGCCCCAGTTTGCTGCGTTGACTTTTCTGAAGCTACCTGCGTTGACTTTTCTGCAATGTCCCTGGTTTGACTTGTGTTGACTTCTCATGAGTTGTCTTTGAGGGTTGTGGGTGTGACACGTGAAAGTGTTGGCTGACCGAGAAAGACTTTGCTGGTTGAAGCAACCTGTTGACCGTCATAACGCAACAATATCTGATATCTTTGCTGGACATAAGGAATTGTAAATCTGATCTATATTTGGCTTGTCTTCTATTGATCTATTATTGTATCCTATCAGCATTTTACTTTCACGTTTATATGATTGCTATTTTGTATTGGGCCTAAGAAAGATTAAAGTAAAAGTGCATCAAGCATAGAGCACCATTGTTATCTAAATTTTACACAACTATTCCAAGGAAATTGAAGCAATGTAATGCTTGTATCCCAGGAAAACATAGGAAACAACTATTTCATGATTCTACTTCCAGAGCACACAAATAAATCATGCACTAATTCATTCTAATTTGTGTGGCACTATGCTTGTTCCTTCTGCTAATGGAAATAGATATATGATAACTTGTATTGATGATTACAACAGGATGTATTGGATATACTTGTAGAAAAGTACATTAGAAGTGAAATAGATATATGATAACATATATTGATGATTACAACAAGATGTATTGGATATACTTGTAGAAAAGTACATTAGAAGTCTTTGAAACTTTCAAATATTTTCATACATAGATTGAAAATGATGCACAATCACATATTGGCTCCCTTCGTAGTGGAAAAGAATATACTTCGAATGAATTTGAAAACTATCTTCTCCAACACGACATTTAACATCAAACTATTGTTCCTTACAATCCTCAACAAAATGGTGTAGCTAAAAGAATGAACGGGACTATTTTGAATATGGTCCGCTCCATGATGTTATTCAAATATGTAAAGCTAATGTTTTGCGTTGTCGAAATTCTATGTGCAGTATATGTCAAAAACAAATGTCCATGCTCTCAAAAATAAGGTTCCTTATGAAATGTGGTATGGCCACATTCCTTTGGTAAGGCATCCTAGAATCTTTGGTTCCACTTGCTATGCCTTGATTCCTAAGGAACAAAAGCAAGCTTGACATAAGGAGTTGAAAGTGCATCTTCTTGTGGTATTCAGATACCACCAAACCATATCGTCTTTACAATGAGCTAGATAAGAAGTTTATATTTGTTTGGAGACGTGATTTTCCTTGAATCTTCCAATACTGACAACACTTTTGAGCAGCAATTTGATCATTTGGATAGATTCAATCATGCAAAAACTTATTATGAATTTCATAATGAGATTCCACATCTTGAAAGGGGGATCCCTATCTTGGATCAACCTATGGAATCTCTTTCTGAAGCACTAACTCCCCTTCATGAAGTTACAACAACTTCTTTATATCAAGAAGACCCTTTGAGTGATGTGATTCAAAGGATTGGAAGGTTGAGTCTTGATGTAGCCCCGTCTCAATCAATAGAGCATCCTGGACCATCTCAGAAAGATCCTCCAAAATGGTTCATTAAAACACTTGAAAGTGTTCATCCTGATGAGGTTGGAAAGACAGGAACTAGAAGTTCCATCAGACGAAATGGAGGTGATGTAAATGAATCTGATTCAGTTGATGATATGGATGATTATTATTATTGTGAATTAAATTTGTCCACTAATTTTAAACCAACTTCCTTTAAGGAAGCTACTTCTCATGATGAATGGAAGGAAGCATTGCAGAAGGAGTAAGATGCTCTCATAAAGAATGGAACATGGAAGCTAGTGAACCCTCCATTTGTAACCAAACCAATTGGCTACAAGTGGGTCTTCAAGGACAAGTATAAATCAAATGGCTCACTTGACAAGCATAAAGCAAGGCTCCTAGCAAAAGGATTTGCAAAGAGAGAAGCTGTAAACTATGAAGAGATCTTTGCCCCCACCACAAAATGGACCACCATTTGAACACTCGTTGCCTTGGCGGCTCAGAATGGATGGAAAGTCCATCAAATGGATGTAAAGACTGCTTTGTTGAATGGAGACTTGAAAGAAAATGTTTTCAAGTCTCAACCAGAAGGTTTTCTTGTGAAGGGACAAGAACAAAAAGAATTCAACCTCATCAAATCCTTGTATGGCTCAAAACAAGCACCACGAGCCTCGTATAAAATTTGGATTGAGCATCTTCTGAAATTAAATTTCAAACACTTTAATCTTGATGATGCAACTTTATTTGTCAAAAAAGTTAGATAAATTGTTGTATATCTTATGGCAAATGTAGATGATTTGTTGATAACAGGGAACAATGAAAACTATATTGCATCCATAAAGAAAGAGTTGAAGAAAGGATTTGAGATGATAGATGTGGGACACCTTCAGTACTACTTGGGCACTGAGGTGACCCAATGTAGTGTCCTAGGGTAATTTTGGTCCTTAAGGTTCTAGTTTGAATAGGGTTTTTTCCAAATAAATCAAAAAAGATCACACACAATAGTGCACGTCTATTCATCCATTTAATAATAGATATCATTGAATAGCATAGAAATTTCTAACAGTAAGTATCTCCCACAACAATATAACTCTTCAGCAACACAGTAGGTTAAGGTTGACTGCCCAAATAACATTCAACGAGTAATTCACCAACAATATTGTCAATATGCAATAGATCAATACTCTAATTGTAACCCACACTAGAATTATTCAATTATGTGACTCTATACTAATTTATAGCTTACTATTTATCTACTGTTGCAAAAGTAATGATGCACTAGCATGTCCTCTTGTTACCCTATGCAGACCTGTTGTCGTTTACTATCCAAATCAAGGGCTTTCCACCCACCTAGGTCATATTAACCACAAAAAAGGCCACTCCTTGCATGCCAAACTAGATCAATGATGCTCCAAAGATTATGCTGCAGTAAAGTTAAGTAGAGAGAATTTTAGCTAGGATTTTGGTGGTGGGATCATCACCACCAAAACAAATCATAGAAGGGGTCTTAAAACCCTCAGAGCCTCGGGCTAAAAGAAAACAGAAATAATCCAATCCAAATTGATGATCAAGATTCAAAAGTGATTCCAACTCTCTTTTATTTAAAGGTTTCCTCATGGGGTTTTCTCAAATGTGAAGGGTTGCAAGTGCCACCCCAATCTGGGCTTTTTTCCCTAGCCGACCCAGAATTTACCCAATGTTCCCCAAACATTGGATAATTGTTTTTTCCACCTGTTGGAAACACTGAGAGGGGGTGTGAATCAGTATTTCTTTCAATTATTATATTATGTCAGTTAAGATTTTTTCACAAATTAAACCAGAACACAAGTAGAACAAGGAAAAAAAATTATTAATGAAGATATTAAGGACTCCAATCCTCTTATACAAAACTTTAGGCTCCAACCTATACAACAAGAATTCTAACGTCTTCAAGGCTCTGACCTTGAATGAGGACTCCAATCCTCAGCCACAAATCCAGGCTTCAACCTGGTCTCAATGAGGACACCATGTGTGTTAGTGAGATGCCATAGATGTATAGCTGGAAGAAAATAACTTACCTGTAACTCTTTGACAGTGTAAATTTCAGTTAAAAGTGTTTAAGTTCTGAAAGGAAAAACGGTCAATGTTGACCCACATGTTCAGTATCACCAGTTCAATACCACTAGGAATCTACTTTTAATGGCACCATTTTCTACCATTTAGATGTACGTGTGTTTATATCAAATGTGTAATGATGGAGCAAAAACTTAAATTTAGGCATTCTGGGCAAAGATTTCTTTGACATGTGATGAGAAAATAGTTCATGCAATTACTTACAACCAGAGCACTGCCACGCTCGTTTGACATGATTAGTATTTAATTTCATATTTTAAATTTAAATGAAAAGAAATTTTATTTTCACTATTTTGGTCAGTTTTTTAGAGGTTATATGTATCCATTATCATTAATGATTTCTTCTTGAAAGCATTGCAAACACTGATGTGGCACAAATAAAAGCACTTTAGAAAGCAACCAATGAGGACATCACATCATAATTCCCCCTTCTAATATATTTTTTCTGAACGAAAATCAATGCATCATGATTCAAGGCAGAACTCACCTCACGCACTAAATCCATTGTATCCTCAATTTCCTTTCTGTGGGCCGCTATTAAAGCCTCCTCCTCCTGAAAATTAGAAAATAAAATAAGAATAGTTTGTATAAAACAATGCATACATTAGTAGAATGCAATCTCTCAAAAATGCATTATCTAGGAAAACATGAATGAAATAATAAAAGGAAAACAATTTCCTTTAGGATGGACCAACATAATATTATATATGATTCTGTTTTCTTATTTTTCACTTTAACTGCTATAAACCAATGTTGCAAACATTGGCATCAGCAAGGGTCCAGAAAACTAAAAAAACATAAATAACGAGAAAACATCGGTAAAAATCGGCAAACATCCACAAAATTAAGATACCACCATAATATCGGTAAAAATCGACAAACATTGGCTAGGCCAAAAATTCGCAATTTTTTCCGCGATAAAATCAGGATGTTTGCAACACTTCTATAAACATCCAACCAAAGTTCTTGATTAGTCACCGACCAAATAATTAAAATAATGTATCCTCAAACATTTTTAACATGCTACCAAAAAAGTTGTGGCAAAAAAGAACTCCCTTTGGAAGCAAACAACTAAACAGAATAACAATTATAACATCTTAAATCATAGTTTTGTTGTGTTTTGTTTACCATGCCTTCCACAAACTGCTATAATGCCAGGGCAGATCTTATATCTTTTAGATCTTTACCCTTCCTAGTGTTACAGGGAGTATGGTTGAGTCGTAACAGTCAGCTCTTGTGGAGAAGGATTTTTCTCCATTTCATGTGGCAGCTCAGATTTTGCCTCTTTTTAATTTGCTGGAAGAAGAGGTAACCATCCTAGTGCCACATAAGATAGGGGATTTTCAAATTGATAAAAGCATTAGCTGGGCCTTTTTTGACGGGGCTTACCCAGAGCTGATCTCTTTGTGCTGCCCGGGTGTTGTTCTTTTAAATTCTGTGAGTCATTTTTACACTATGAAGACTTGCGGTGGTCAGGGGACTAATAATCTTGCTGAGCTGTTGGAGCTTGAACTGTTGATTAAAAAAGCCTTTGAAGCCAGTTTTTCCTCATTGCAAGATTTTGGTAACTCGTCTTTTATGATGAATTGGGTGAACAGTTTACAGGAGGTTCATAATTTGCATTTACGAGGCTTGGATGACAGCCTAAATGAACCAGTGGTAGTGTAACATGTTTGATGTCTTTTCTATCAAGCATATACTCCCAGAGTTAAGTCAGAAGCAGATACCTGTCAAAGGAAAGCTTCGTTTACCTCCAGGTGAGATGCATATTGTGGAGAACTGGGATGGTCGTTCACACAAGCTACAGTTGGCTTTATGGGCTTAACTTTCGCCATAGATTCTAATGGAATGTTTGGCATTATTCTGGGATTTGTTAATTTTGTAATGATTGCTTATGTATAAGGACAATTGGGGTATAAGTATTGCAGATATACAAGTTGGCCAGTAGAGGAAAACTTTTATGAACAGCTTCAGACAGATGGGAGATTGATGATCAGTTTGGAATCAGTTTGGAATATTGTAAGTAATGGACAGGTTCTGGCAGTTGGGGAAATGTTGAATGCTTTTGCATGTAAGGATTGTTATTTTATTTCAATTAAATAAAAATGTATTTTTTTTCCTTTGAAACATCAGTAGAATGTAATTTCTTGAAAATACATTAGCTAGGAAAACATGTAAATCAAATAATGACATAAATACATAAAAAGTATAAACATAAAACAAATCCCTTTAGCATGGACAAACATGATAGTATATCTTTTTCTGATTTATTATTTCTCACATTACCTGCTATAAACCTGTAACCAAATTTTCCTTTGTGAATAACAAATAAAAGAAAAGAATTATATTAAAACAAAATAAACAACAACAAAACATAAAATAAGAAAAATAAGAACAAAAAAAAAAAAAAAACCTTTAACCAAAAGTCCTTGACTAGTAAATGACAAAGAACGAAAATAATGTATCCTCAAGCATTTTAAACGTGTTACCAATAAAACCTTGTTGGAATCACGATTTCCATTACACCAAAACCCACAGGTGTTAGTAAACAGAAGCATCGCCAGAGTCAACGGATCCTCGAGAATCAGTTCAACACAAGTCGTGAAACACACGAAGAGTGCTGGATTATCAAATGCCCAACAATCTCCCCCAAGCGCGAGCCGGGGGTGTTTCGAACTCGAGACCTTTGGCTCTAATGCCACTTTTTGGAATCACGATTTCCATTACACCAAAACCCGCAGGTGTTAGTAAACTGACGCATCGCCAGAGTTAACGGATCCTCGAGAGCCAATTAAGCACATGTCGCGAAACACATAGGGAGCGCCGGATTATCCAATATGCCCAGCAAACGAATGGCAACAAAGACTCTTTTGAAAGTTAACTAAACAGAATAACAATCATAACATTTTAAATCATAGTATTTGTCGTGGTTCATTTACCATGCCTTCCACAAACTGCTATAATGTCATGCGATTATAGAACATTCAAAAATGAGTACAAAATGTTACTTGACAGTAGCACAAACAATATATTTCAAGCATGAATCGACTTTGTGTACCTGAAGTATTGCATTTATATCATTATCATAATCAGTTTGTACCCTTTCCTTGAGTCTGGGACCATTATTATTTGAAGCAGGATCTTCCTTAAATTGCTGTTGTTGTTTTCTGACAGCATTAAATGCCTCGGACTTGCCATCTTCTTTAGATGTCCAGTTTATCTGTTTGTCCGGTTTTTCTTCTCTGCTTACCTTCCGACGTGTTGGGGAAACCTTCTGCACCTTCTCATCCCCGTATGGATCAAAAGAATTCATAGCTGAAGAGGAGGACTTTTGACTTGTAACAGGACCAGCAATGCCCTCTCTCATGTTAACTCTATTGTTTTCAACCATACCTGAAAATCCACTTTCCTCTCTGCTATTAAAGGGATAACTTGATGACAAACTAGGAAGCCTTCCAAGTTCTTCAGATTGACTGTAATATTGCGGATTGTCCACGGACCTTCTACCAGCATCTACATTTGCTACAGTTTGGTTATAATCAGAATACTCCCTTGCATCATCCAAAGGCAAAGGTGGAGATGAAGACAAATCCTTTGGAGGCAGAGCTGAACTACTTGTACTTTGATCCTTTTTCATATTACTGCTCTTTGAAAGCCCTTTAACCCTGCAGTAATACCACCATTTTCAACATTGAATTGTTTCAGGCTTCAGCATGTAAAAAATGAGAAGACATAAACTAAAAAAGTGACACTCATCAAGACAGTGACAAATTCATGGAGCTTCCCAAAAGGAACAAAAACAGACCTGTCTGCATATCTCAGTGTATTAAGTGTATGCTCACAAGAACCCGAATTAGGAGAAACGCATGATATCATAACCGTTCGTGAGTTTCCTACAAAGGAATCACGAAGCACTTCCGTCAGCTTGCTTCCTCGAAATGGAATATGAATTTGGTCATTATCCAAGGCCCGTATACACTCTTTTAGAGCTAGAAGGCTCTTGTTGATTTCCGCTCCCTCCATCCTGCAGATGCAGTACAAGTGACAATCACCAAATTTAAGAATTCAAGCATAAGGGCAAAAGACCACCACACGTGTACATTAAAAGAACAACCAAATGAAATCAGATTATTTCAAACCTTGTTTGGCGATCATTGTCTGTTGTGTCTGCCCCACGTTCACTTCCAGCAAGATCAATAAAAGATAGCTTCCCAACTATTCTACCGCCCTTTGAATCTTTTCCCTCACCATGCTTCTTAATTGCAAGCTGCAAGATAGCATGAGACCTGGATGACTCTTCATTAGCTCCAGTTGAACCTGTGCTTCGGGCTCCATTCCCTTTCTCAATATACTCCTTTACACATTGTATATCTGAGACTTCAAATTCTTGCAATCCAACAATGCAAACTTGTTGTCGGGCATCCTCCCTCATACACAATTTTCTGGTCAATTTTACAACAGACAAGGAATTAGTTATCCATTTATATGTTCGTATCTTAAAACATTTCAGATTCTCTGAAGCCAGAGATAGCATTGATTAAGGTCTTGTACTTAGACATGAGATAATCCTCCAATAAATATGTAAAGGATTCAAGAATCCATTAGGACATTCACAAAATAATCAATAAAACCATAGACATGTTGGGAAGAAAATATTATTGTATAATAAATGGTTGAGGCATAGAGCTTTTGCAGAGAGACATAACAGTCAACGCAGAGGCAGGAGAAATAAGGCAGCAAAATTAAAGAAGCAATTCACAAAATTCTAGAGGTTATTCTCGATCTAGCAAGCCCAAATATTGTAATTATTGTGAAAGGAATAATCACACAGAAGAAAAATGTTTTCTTAAGCAAAGGAAGGAAGTTGAGAATATAGATCTTGAGAAGGTAATAAATGAAAGTCAGAGTTGGTAGAAATTGGAATAACTTTGAAGAAAGCAGTGAAGGCATCCAACAACGAAAACCTGAAACACACCCTTTAATTCCAAACACAATTGTCTGCTTCCCAATTGTCCGCATATTGATTCTAAAGCAACCAAACACAACAAAAAATATTTTTTCCAAATTTGAAAATTAGGTAATTACTTTGTCTGATAGTAGAATACACCAGGTACAGCGTAAAGCAGAAGTTTTGATGAGAGTTGAGGTGACTATGTCGAAACATATAAAAAAATGTTCTTTACGTTCCTGGTTTAACAAAAAATTTGCTTTCTGTTAGCAAAATGGCGAATAACAATTCTATTGTTGCTGTCGACAAGATGCAGAGCTTAATTAAAGGAAACAATAAAATTGTAGCTATGGGATTCCACAGTAATAACATGTACAGATTTGACAGTGTTCCCTGGAAACAAAATCATTATATTATGTATATTATGTATATTATGTTTCTTAAAAGGCATAATATCTAAGTGAGCTACAACGATATCCAAGTTGGGAAAGAACCCTGTGATGCATGCCTGACAGGGAAGCAACATCCCCTCATGTTTGATGACAGCAAAATAAGGGCATCACAAGTACTTATTTTATTGAATATTCATAGTGATGACAGTTGTCCTGTTAGAACTCAGTCCACTGGAAGTAAAGGTATTTTTTACGTTCATTGGTGATTTTTCAAGAAAGATTTTAGTGTATTTTTCGAGAAACAAATCACAGGTATGTGAACCTTGTAAACAATTAAAACAATGGTTGAAAAAATAAGTGGGCAAAGTATTAAATGTTGCAGACTGATCAAAGAGGCTTAATATGAATCAAAAGAATTTTGTCACATTTTCAACAAACACAGCATCAATAACCTAACATCAGTTGCATACACACCAATTTTGGTGTCCAAATGTATGTTGAAACGAAAAATCTAAGTGATCTATTTGGGCTTCAGACAAAAGTATTTTTGTTGAACTAGAGGGTTAATTTCCTGAACCTAGCAACCCACAATTAGTTCCTAGCAGATTTATCACAACAGATCTACTGAATAAATGCACAACTAGCTTCTTAACACAATCATTCGGCGAAAGCAAAATTATAACCAATCTTAATCACCTGTGACACATACAAATGCTGCCCAATCAAATCAGTTCTTCATTAAATCTTAATAAGTCCCTCCTGTCCTGAGATAATGACCCAACTGAGAAATCTATAGTTACAACATACCCTGGATCTGATCCAGCAGATCGGACACTAGATTATCCTTGATCAACTTGTCTAATCTGAATCTCCTATGTTGCACTCTTGCACCTTCCTCAACCTGGCACACTTGAGTATCACACTCTTCTCTTGTGAAAATCCCACTCTCAATGGTTTGTACCGCTGTACGGTGTGGCTTTCTCCTGCACTTAGCCTTGATTTTATAACTTTACATTGAGCTAAATTCCTAACCCTGATCTCCAAAGTAATTGACAACCGAGATTAGACCTCACCTCTCTTGATATCAACAATTGAAATTAAAACATAATCACTAAAGTAAGTGCTTTACTTTTCCTAAGTTACTTTAGCTCAATAGCCAACATAATTAATTATGTGTTATTCCTAAATTAGACCTATGCTATGTTACAATAAAAGCTTACTCAATACTTGAGCAAATGTCCTACTTTGGGCTTAAACCTGTGCAGAAGTACCTGTCTGAGCTACAAACATCAACATGAAGTCCTGCAAAGGTTGACATCTCAAAGTTTCCATGAATAATTATGCTATGGTGGCTCCGCAATAGTGTGTTGGGCCACTTTAGATGGTGTTGTGTGTGATTATTAGGCACCAATGGATGTTTTCCTCTATAAAAGGGTGATACTTATGTGAATCAACAATGTGAAATCTGGAGCTGCATGATTGGGACTATCTGCACCAACTCAAGGCTTTTCATGTTCGGGCTCAAAATGAATTTTAGTTTCCTCAATGAGTTCATGCTACTAGTGCATATTGAATGCACTATAAGAGACTATCGATGCTTGATGATTTAATTTTATACATAGTTGTTGTATATCTAAGGGTTGTCCTTAATGGAATCCCACAGATACCTGAGTTTGCATCGATAATAGTTACATTAGAGAAACCTGGAAGGGGGGAGAAACGCTCATCTCCACAATGTTGCGAAGCGGAATCCCTTATTTGTTGGAAAGCCTGACATAGATGTTCCTCCACGTTCACATATCGAATCCCAACTCCACACTCACCGTGTCAAACCGAGTTGTTGCACACATGTCTGGGATGACTGGTTTCCATTTTTTTATATTGTTTAATTGCATTGAACATATGGAGGAATCAAAGGACACAGAGTGGTCATCATGCCTTGCCTTCCACCTCACCACATAAATGGAGGAGCAATGGCAGCTAC
This sequence comes from Pinus albicaulis, assembly GCA_034641835.2. Classification (NCBI taxonomy): domain Eukaryota; kingdom Viridiplantae; phylum Streptophyta; class Pinopsida; order Pinales; family Pinaceae; genus Pinus; species Pinus albicaulis. The sequence goes on from CM076572.1 coordinate 980,448,274, forward strand.
TACACCAGCTCCTTCCACATTTGGTAATGTTTATAAAACTGCAGAATTAATGGTGAATGACCTTGTCTTGCAAACACATAAGTCTTTCCCAGTAATGGTGGGACCTAGAATACTTGGTAATATTTTTTAAGAGATCCAGAGGACTTTGAAAGTGATTGCAATAAAGTTTAGTGATGTCTATATTCCTCATGGAGTGCATGTGCCAACTTTGGACAACGACACAGCCTAGGATCTTCAGCATAAGAAGCTATTTGTTGGAGATGTCTTCAATGATGGTGAATTATATGTGACAATATTTGAGAATGGTCTGATGGCACACAACATCCAGGATACAGTTATAGAGATAGAGATTCAATGAAATTAAAAGGAATCTTTCAATGCTTAAGACTTGGAAAGTGTGTACAACAACGTCTATCTCTACCAAGCTTGTAGCTCACATACCTCTCTTGACTAGACAACATGTTCTTGATGCTATATTTCCCTTTGTATTTGGAGGAACTGTCATCACGCAAGCTCATTCCAAGTATTCAAACTTTGATATTGTTGCTTATGTTGGTTGTGGTGAAAAAAGGAAATGAGATGGCTAGCTCTCTAATGGATTTTCCACAACTGACAATAACTCTGTCTGTGGATGAGAAGAATCCATGAAAAAACACATGACTCTTCTGGCAAACACGCCCAACATGCAAATGACAGCCAAAGAGGCATCAATAATACAAGGATTATTTTAAATCATACATAGCTTTGCGGTGTTTGTGTTGCCCTTATATTTCATGCCCACAAAGTAGTTATTGTTAATGATAGTGGTAGAGGGTACAATTAGGAACTCCTATAAGGACTTGTATCCTCATGAAGCATGGTTGATACCTGATGGTTGCAAATTTGGAAGACAAAAGAGAAAAGATTGACAAATTTATCATTCAACTTTCAGCTCTAGTTATGTATATGTCAATGATGCATTTGGCTCGTTAGTGCCAAATAACTGGAATATCAAGTCGATGGTTTGCTTTGCCTGAAAGTGTTGCTAGTAGCTTGCACATGCTCCTCAGCATCCCTCAATGTTTGCTCAGCCCATCTTGGCCTCCTCCTGGTAGAGCTTGAAGGATTATCTAGCTCATCCTACGAATCTGTTGGCTATGTCCTTGTTGGTGTCGTTGATGGGCCTCCTCATGGTAGAGCTCGAAGTATTATCCAGCTCATCCTACAAATTTGTTGGCTATGTCCTTGCTAGTGTCGTTGGTCCCTGCTTAGACCTTAGGATTCTCACGCTCTCGCTCTTCTACCATTGTTGGCTCCCTCTCATGAGATCTCCTAAGGGCCCTACCCTCATTAAATATGACATCCTAACTCAAGATCACTTTTCTCTGTCCTGGAATGTAGACTCGGTAGGCCTTTGAGACCTTGTTGTTGCCAACAAACAAGCCCCTCTCAGATAAGGGCTCCAGCTTAGTCCTCTTCTATGTAGGAACATGAACATAATTTGGACTAGCGAATATGTGCAAATGAATCACATCTGATTTCGCTCATGTAAAAATTTCCTCAAGGGTCACGTCCTCCAATACCCTATGAGGACTCGTGTTCTGCACATACACAGATGTATTGCAGGCCTCCGCCCACCAAAACAAAGGCAACTCCTCATCATAGATCATTGCCCTCACTTCCTCCATGATGGTCCTAAGTTTCCTCTCTGCAACCCCATTCTACTTAGGGTTGTAAGGTATTGTGAACTCTTTCTTAATTCATGCCTCCCTGCAAAAAACCTAGAACTCGTTGGAGGTATACTCGCCCCAATTATCTAATCTCAGCACCTTAATCTTCTTCCCCGTCTAGTTCTCCACTCCTGAAACCAATCGAAGTCCTCATCCTCGGTCTTCAGGAAGAAGATCCAAGTCTTCCTGGAATAATCATCTACGAATGTCACAAATTATAATGACCTTGTGATCAACATTACAAAATTAGGGCAACAAATATCAAAATGCACCAAGTCTAACACGCCCTTTGACTTAGTCTCGTTGTGAGGATATGCAAACCTTGGCTTGATTGCCAAGCACACATCCTTCACACACTCCATCGTGCTCCACCCAGATTTCTGGAAAACTAGTAACCATCCTCTGCACCATAGGAAGAGTTTTGTGGTGTAAGTGCCCCATCCTCCTATGGCAAATTTCACTATGGTTATCACTCTCATGAATGCGAGCCTTCACTGGTTGTCCTCTCAACAGATAGAGATCCCTCTCCCTTCTACCAATCACCCACTTCTTATTGAAATTGGTCCCCTTTGGCCCATCAACCACTTCACCTCCCGTAAAGATGACCTCCAATCCTTTGTCTTCCATGCTCAAAACTCAAAAGGATATTTTTCACCAACCCCAGTACATATAATACCTCATTCACCTCCATGATACCACCTTAGTCCATCTGGAACTCAATACTCCCAGTGCCCTCAACTACATACTTGGCCTTGTCACCAAGCTCCATATTTACACCTCTTGGCCCCCGAGTCATGTTGGTGCAAAGTTCTCGAGATCTTGTCATATGACGAGATGCTCCACTATCCACGAACCAGACACCTCTTGTAACAGTTCCAAAAAGGCAATATACTAAGGTGATTTTTTTCCCAAACTTCTCAACCATCTCCTCCATCTGCGCGATAGTTGTTGTAGTAGTCTTACCCTTGCCCTTTTTGTTAGAACACTAACTAGCAAATGTCCAAACTTATGACAAGCAAAGCATTTTACTTTACTCATGTCATTTTCCTTCTTGTTATGTGAATATGCATCTCCACCTTGGTTCTACTTGGCCTTCGCTTTGCACTTTTCCGCATGTGCAACAAGAGCAAGCTCATCTCTCTTCTTCGCCCTTTTGTTGTCCTTCAGTTAATGAGTTTTCCCAGATTTCCTTCTAGGTGAAGTCATCCCATAACCGACTCATATCATGAAGTTGTTGACAACAAGAATCCCATCCACAAAAGTGGACCATTGCTTTACACACCCCTTCAGAGCAACTTTGACCAACTCAAAATCATGCACAATTTCACAAGCAACTAAAAGTTCACCACAAGCTTGCTGGACCCTCTAATACCATCCAGACTTATTTTCTCAAGCAATTAAATTTATCCCCAACAATTTATTTATTTACCCAAATAATTATTGAATTATTGAAAAATAAAATCACTAGTATTTATAACTTCTAGAATTAAATATATGCAGTGGAAATAAACAGAGAGATAATCACACATTGCAAAATATAAATCACCCACTACAATTCTATGTTAAATCGTTGAATAATTGGGTGTTGATTCTTAATGGCATAAATTGATGTAAATAGTTGTAAATTTTAATTTCGGGTTGTCACATAGGTCAACATCTTGAAGACTATGTACCTACAAATCTTCAATAAGTTCAACCAAGCACAAATATAGAGCATGAAGATGACTTTATCAAGATAGGGTAACCTTGTCATCATGACAGGAGCATCTAAAACAATTAAACATTAGATATCCAAAATCTAAACCTAGATAGCAATCAACTAGGGTTTCACTTTCAAACCCTAGATTCTTTCTGCTACCCTTGCTAGGGTTTCGTCACAAACCCTAAATTCCTCTACCAAAACTAAACTTTAGATATTAACAACTAAATTCAATCATAGTGAAAGTATTTTACATCTAGGGTTTCATTATCATGCCCTAGATCCTCATATAAATCTCTACTAGTGTTTTTCTCGTTAACCCTAGATCAAAATTTCAATGTTAGATATTCAATAATTTTGACCAATCTAGGTTTTCAATCATACGAAATCACATACACCTAGGGTTTTATTCCTAGAACATTTCATGATTACAAGGGTTTTGTCATAAACCCTCAATCATCAAACCCTAAAAATATAGGGTTTCGTCATAACATCAACAAACCTTAAACATCAAAAAGACTAGGGTTTTATAGTGAACCCTAAAGATTAGGGTTTTATCAAAATAAACAAGAGAGTATAACAGGGGTTGATTTAATCTAGAGATTAATCTTCCTAACAAGAATCTTTATGATTCAAAAACCTAAACATGAGAAAGTTATTAATACAAAGCAAATTTTAAAAATGATCATACCTTCTTATCTACTACGAATCTTGTAATTTCACATACTTTGACTTGCTCTTGCAACAAACCTTGTAGGGTTTCTCATTGAAGGACTCCCTCTAAAACAAGGCTTCTTATAAGTCTTCCTTTCAAGACTGAGGACTCCCTCTGAATCTAGTCACAATCTTTACACCTGCAAGCTTAGTCCTTCCAAGGAAAGGATAATAATCAAGTAACAAATATAAAACTAAATATATAAAATATCAGAAATAATACTTATCTTTTGTGAGAATATGGAATCCTCTTCTTGAAGGACTCCTTTCTTGAATAAGATCAATATTTCTATATGCACCTACAATATTTACTTGACGAGTGCTACCAAAGGTATACCAATACAACATCGTGACAATTATTCTTTTAGAGAATGAATTTCTAGAGATTTCAGTACAAACCCAAACTAGCTCTAAAGAGCAATATGTCAAAACCTAGACATCATTTAATTATATTTTTGCAAAGGATTATCATATACCTATAAACCCTAGATATCATGAGTTAGGGTTTTTATATGATCTATCTAGGATCTATAATCTCGACCTTTAATATAATGAAAATACATTGACCCTAGAATCATGTAGGCAACAAAACCTTAAAACATTTGGCAATAGATGTTATATATACCTAAAGATTATATACCTTTAATGTTCCAATAAGCTTGTTGTTCTCCTGAAGGCATAATATTAGAGGACTAAAACATAAAGAGTAATAACAATACCTGAATTAGATGAGGACTTGGTCCTAAAATGTTGGATGTCTTTTCTTGACTATAGAAAAGGCTTCCAAGAATGAGTTGCTACATTTCTTCAAATATGCTCCTCTTCACACTGATATAGACTGCTTACTTTTGCTTGCTCACTAACAGACTATGCACAAAGGTCTTCTTTCACTTTGCTAGACACCAATTCCAAAAAGGCATGAAGACCTTCATCATGTGATCCTTCCAAGTCGGCTTTATGTGACTGTTGAGAATCGAATCTTATGTGTGTGTGTGTGTGCACGGGCACAAATTCTCGTCCTTTTTACAAAAATTCCTAGACTCTTTTAACTTAGGGGTGACTGCAGCTTTGTAACAATCCTTTCAAATAGGCCTTCAAAGCCTCTAAAAAACTCGGCTTATAATCCTTTCAATCTCGGCTGCAAGGACTACTTTTAGTTCTCTAATTAATGATTCGATCAACTTGATCTTGCGCAGAACCTGTGTTAACTTCAAATGCACAAAACTTCGGACTTTTGAGACCATTTAGACTTTGGATTTATGCACAGAGGTCTAATATTTTTCACAAGGGACTCGCCTTGGTCTAGGCTTGTAGTCTAGACTTTTGGTCCTTCAAAATGCTACTCGGCTTCCTTCAACTGTTATGATTTATGTTCTGATCTGCAACCCTAATTACCCAGGTCTACAGCCTAATCAAGTTCAGAAATGAGTTAATTTAATTCAGTCCTTCTTCTAGGTAGCTTGGTCTTGAGTACTAGACATGAGAGTTTAAATTTTCAACCATCAGTGATCTTCTAGTTATCTTTCATGCCACTGACCTTAACTCTGATACCATGTTAAGAAATCCATTAGGGTTTTTATTATTGTGATTTCTCTTTCTTCGACATTTTCTTGTGAAGTTTCTTATTATCTCTTCTTTCCAATTATTATGTTCTTCTCATCAAGACAAATGCCAAACAATGAAGATCACAAACACAAAAGAGAACACAAGATGTAGGCATTCAGCCAAGGCAAAACCCCTCACCTAGGGTTAAACCCAAAAGTTCTTCTCTTCTTTAGAATCAAATCAAATGAGACAACCTAGACCCTTGACTCAACAATAGTACCTCCTCCATCCATCAAGTCAACCTTCCAAAACATATTCAAGTCAACAATTTTCATACCATAAAGAAACAAAGCAAATTTCTTTATTAGTCCAATATCTCGGTCTTCTTTTTGACCGAGGTTTTCAGTTCTTAGTATACTTCGGCCCTGCAACATATTATCAGACATCGGCCCTGCAATAGATAACCAGACTTTGGTCCTGCGATATACAAGTAAACTTCGGTCCTCTTCTTAACTTTTAAGTCTCTTGTAAGAATGACTCTTCATCTTTATGCCTCTTCATACCTTATTCATCAATAGAAATTATAGATCAAATCCATGTTCAATTCTTGTTCCAATAGGTTGAGTATCCTTGCCAATATATAGTCTTCAAGTGGGACGACATTCCTTCATTGAGGCTGACTTGATAGGAGGTTGGGCTGACTTGATGGAGGAGAGACACGACACAATTTTGACATAAAAGTATTTTTCTCTCTTTGACACAATAAGCCCAAGAAATGTCTTTTACATCATGACTTTGACTGACTCCCTAGAACACTCAATGGGTGCTTTTGACCTAGAAACAAAAATAAACCAAGCCCCTCATATTCATAAAGGAGATTTGTAAAAATTAAGGACCCAAGAAGACACTTAAGTAATTAATCAATCAACCAACTACAACGAAATAATTATAACTCAGGAACTTCCACACAAGTTCAGTGTGAAAGTCAGAGAAGTGGTTTGAGATATTTTTGAAAAGTAATTCTATTTTGTATTTTACTTTAGTAAAAAAAAAAGTGAGTCTTATATTTAGTAGTTGAGTTTAAAATTGTATCTCATGAATGAGTTTGACAAGAAAGAATCTTAAAAATAAATCTTCCACTAGAAGTATAAAGACAAGGCAAGGTAGAGGATTTCAAGATACTTGAGCAGTTGAGCAGATGATGGAACAGAAGGGGAAAGAGAGCAGGAAAACCAGAAAAAGACATTTCCAGCAGCATTCAGTCCCGTACATCAGTTCCATAGTTTTCTACGAACAGTATTTTATGGATCTATACATTCGTATGGATATTATCATACTTATCCATATATTCATGTGGACAGTTCAGATGTGTCCATAGAGTTTGTACGGCCATGCCATCCATCCATACAACAGTCACTTCACTCAATTCATGGTGTTTTTGGTATTCATGCAGTGTTTTTATGGGGGGGAGCGTGGAGGTTTCCTTGTAAGTTTTTCAAAGGAAAGCTGATTTGGAGAAATTACATGTGTATGTGTGAAATTAATATGTATGCTTGCACAATTTAATTTCTTCCTATTGTGGGATTGAATCTATGGTCTGAAATTTAATTCAGCACTTATTATATTCAACAATCTACTTGTTTGACTCAGATCATAGAGACATTAATCAGCTAGCACTTCAAATTCTCACAAAAATGACTGAGGAGTTTGTACAGAAGCTACAGGGCCCTGTAGACAACATAATAATGGATCTCTTAAAATCTTTAAGCTATATTTCTAATTATTTTTACACTAGAAGTCAATTTGCGTATATGAATGGTCATGTTCATACCTCCTGTCACCAAGCAGATCATATAGTTTGCCCCCATATATCTCAAAGAAACTAAGCCACAAGCGAAACCCTTGCTCTCGATAGAAAGGTCTGTTCATCAACTTAAGTATATCCTCCGAGGCTCTTAGTGGCAAAGGCTGCATTGTAAATGTCTTTCCACTACCTAAAAGAATAAAATTCCAGTAGATTAGTGACTGTCAGAGTACAAACATAACAATTAACCATAGGTTCAACCAGAAACAACTAAATCACAAACTGACAATTTCTAGAGTAATCATTATCATACAGACTTTCATATTAACCGATGGCCTCTATCAATACCAATTCCTACACAATGCTGAAAACTTGCCTGTTTGACCATATGCAAAGCATGTAGCTTTGGTACGCTGAAAGATGGTTGGAACAATGGGCTCCACAGTAACTCGATAAACCTACCCATCACAAATATTGTAAATCAATCTGTATATAAAAAGAAAATGCTAGCATAATTTCAGAGTAACTCTGCAGCGCAGCAGTAACCCAATCACAAACGCAAACTAGACACCAATGCATCTAAAGATGGAAAGAAGACACCAAAATTTTCCTTGTAATTTTAATCAAGGTTATAGACATTGCAACAAATTATGTGAAAGTTAGCAGTTACAGTATTATGTTACAAATGACTACATACTAGTAGAGCTAGAATAAAGGTGAGATTATATTAAACGCTGAAAGTGAACCCACTTTTAACAATGTAAAACTTACTTCATCATTTGAGACACGTTCATCCAAAATAGCATCAAACGCGAAATCGTGTTTCTCCACATAAGCTGTCAAATCCACCTGCAAATCAAAATTAGTATTCTGGGTCAAATATGTTTGACTAGATTCCTAAACCACAATCTCAACACTGCTCTCATACTTACACCCTAACAACATTCCTTCATTGACCCAATTCCTTCATTGACACCACAATTCAAATTGTGCATCAACTGTTATTCACTAGGATACAGTGGTTCAAGGCCCAATGGTATGCAAGCAGGTCAAACACCTCTATCCCCGTTTTGAAAAACATGAGGTGCAAAGGTACGAAATATTAGCTTCTTCATTTCTTGATGAATCTAATGGATGGATGAATAAATAGCATTGGTCGTTGGCTAATGAAATTACTTTATCAACAAAGTTGATGTAATTTGGAAAAGATTATGATGAAGAAAAAGGGTCACCCTTCATGATGAAATTGTATTGATTAATGAATTTTTTTGGCTATTGCACAAGATCGCCACTAAACAAGAATGATCATGAAAAGCAATACCAAACACATGTAGTGGATTCCACATATAATTTAAATTTTGTTTCAGAGAGATCAAACGCATCACAGATATACTCGATATACATAATATTTTAAATTCAACAGGATATTTGTGCTGTAATATCAGTTTACAAATATCTCAGAAAATGAGAGAAGGGATATATCAATGAATAATATAGTTCAGAACTGAAATAATCTCCCCAAGCACAAAGTTGACCTAATTAAAAACGTACAAGAAAAAAATGATTAAAGAAAGATTTAGGGTGGAATGAAAATGATGATTGAAAACATCACTGGCAGAATTATGAAGGGTACTTATAATTTTTTTACTTGTCAATCAAAAAAGTCGAATAGCTAAGCTACTTCAGAGGGCTAATACAACCAAAACTTATTGGAAGTGGTATACACTGACAGAGAAACCAAACTTATAGCTGACCAAATTCAAAATACCAGAAAAAACAAATGAAAAGGGCGTTTACTTGGGAAGATAGTCTCACAAAATGGAAATATTCAAAAGAGTAATATGCGTAATAACATATTGTGTCCATTATGACAATAAATTCATTAATTCTAGCCCAATGGATTAGCTCAACTAGTTGTTGACCAATGACAATGTTGCTGGGCATTTGCTAGTTCCATGACAACGGGTTCCCAGCTTGAATCCCCTAGGGTAATCCATACTAATCTACACTGGCAAGTTTACTAGAGATATCATCCACAAATGTGGAGAAACATCCTTTAGGTTTCCCACAAGATTTTCCATGGAGAAAAAAAGGACTTCATTCATTCTGAAGAATGAGTGGCCATGAAAAGAAGGCATCAAACATTGAATCAATCAAATGAGATTTGTTTCAAATTCATCATTGTTTATGCAATTGATTGATAATGCCTTCAGACAAAAGAACTGGTAATTGCATCAGATAGTATACATTAACAGTTGCCAATCTAACCACGTCTAACATCCCTAATTAGATAGAAAAGAATCCAAAGATACAATAAAATAAGATAATTTCATTAATATCCAACAAATGAACACAAAAAATAAGTCAATGGGACTAAAAGAATACATCCAATGTAAATACAACATGGAATTGTGAAAGATAATAAGATAGGATAAGATAATTATATTAATGTCCAACGAATGACCACAAAAGTAGGTCAATGGGACTGCAGAGTACAATGATGTCGATACAAGGAGGAGTACCAAAAGGTCTCCTATATAAAGAGCAAGAAATAAGAAATAAAGCAAAAAAAACATAATGCCTGAAAACCAAAATGAGGAAAGTCCTGGACTCCAAGTGCAAAGGGCACAAGATAAAGGTCCACTAAATCTCTCTCCTAACACTTGAGGTCGAATGCAAAAAACTCAAGATGGAGTGTTGTCTCGAGGGAGGGCTAGGGGAGGATCTGGAGCCTCTGTTATGTCGCTGCCGAGAAGAAGTGATATGTCACTGATGACCGGGCAATCTCAACTGCCTGCTAGTAAGAGATCTGGTCCAGTAATGACTCAGGGGTCCCTGTGCTAGGGGGATGGCCCCTCTAGCCCGCACTAATCTAGAGTCTGAAGCAAATTGTAGTTTAATACTAAAAGCAGAAAAGACAAAGAACTAACTGTCTAGCTAAAAGCTAAATATCTAGCCAAAAGAAGGTATAAAAGGAGGTGCAAGTGTAAGACAGTCTTGGTGCTAAAGAGAACCTATAGTCAATGATTGTCCAAAGTGACGGAAACAAACAGGATGCCTCGTAATGTTAAACACATCAAAATCTGGATAAGTCATATGATTTTACCATCTCCCTGCACAATTAATTCCGACGGCACCCATCAAAACTCAAGAACTTATTGAAAATTGTCTTTCCCACACTAACAACATAGCTCCTTCGATTAGTTCGAGTCTAAGAGAGAATATTTGTCAAAAGATATAATGGACTCCTATTTTAAATAATGCATCAAAAGAAAAGGCCTTTACTAGAAACAAATATTTTGGCAGAAGAAACAAGTGTATGCAACATAATTTCCTACAAATGGGAACAAACCTTCAACTTTGGTTCGTGAACACTTAACCAGACATTATCATTAACAGTGATAATATCTTCCTCCTTCCTTGCCAACTCCTTTTTATTCAAAGGTCTTTTCCGAACCTGCAGTCATATGGAATTAAACTCAGTTTAAAATTATAAAACTCGTGAATAGTAATACCTAAAAAACAATTGAATTGATCATCTAACCAAAATGAATAATTTAATGCATTTTGGATAGTGGAGACTCTGGATCTTAGCACGCTGAATGGTTGGAAAACAATCTGCAACGACCATAAAAATCTAAAAATATGCAGATCAAAAATCAAGTCTTTTGCTTTAAGCGCAGGAAGTGAGAACTGCAAAATAACAGAATCACATAACACCAAAACCTAATGTTCATTCTGTGTCTAATCTTTGCACATGTTATCTTGTAGTTCTTCACTGTATGCTTCTGTGAAAAGATATCCTTCCATTCTGAATTTGTCTGTTTAGGTGGTACTAAATTTATCATCAATAAATATTTTTTTTCGAATTTAGGTTTCAGCAATCCAAATTATGAATGTTGGGACATCTTTCAGTACTAATCACATCCAGAGCTTTTCCTTCCATCTTGTCCTAATGATGAACCACACTATATGGTTCGAAACGTGTCAACAAAAAGCTCTGGATGTGATTAGTACCGAAAGATGTCCCAACATTCATATATTTATTTGGTAAAAGAGATGCCACAAATATGTTATTCTTAAAAATAGAAGTGATGAAAGTCTTAAAGCATTAAACACTAACTATTGAAGGAAGGGAAAATTTTGTTTGAAATAACATATATGATTATATCGAAAAAGTGAACATATTGACTCTAACAAATATGTATTTTAATAACCACAGAGGCCAACTGAATAGGTTATGAAACATCAAGTACTAAATATTTTGTAGATAGCATTATTGAATAAAGCTGAGTGTAGTTGTTCAAGCTTGGTCACCATATTTGAGCTGGAGAATAAAATTAATTAAAATGGATTACCAGATATTGTGTAAAGATAATATGCTGTCTGAAATGAGGAATATACACCTGATAGGCATGTCATATCCAAATTCACTAAAATTTTGAGCTATTTATTATGATACTACGAGATGAAGGGAGAAGTAATCTCAAACTTTGTTACTTTGTATTTCCAAAAAAGTCTCAGCTGACTTATTAGTTCTTACAGTTATATTGATTCACAGACTGATCAATCCACCAGCAACGCACAGAAAAGCAGTTTAGGTCAGCTGACAAAGAACAATCCACAATCAAGGAATGCTTCTTTCATACCTTTCTTAATTGCTATAAAAACATTGGACTACAAGATCAGTTGAATGTCAAAATTCCTGAAGACCACAACAGCAACGACTCTTGAATATTTTGACTATAATAAGTAACAAGAAAGACTAGAATATATCTATCATAACCCAAGATATATTATTCACCAACAGAAATCAAAAACACTGAACGTGCAGACCTCAATGCTTTTTGCCTGTGGATACTATTTAATTAAAAAAATGAGAAATATGTTTTATTGTCTCTTTCACTAAACTGCCACACTATGACAGGTATGCCATGCTGTCAAAGTCACCCAAGACTTGCACATCACCTCATACACTTCCACACAGGGGTTTGAATGCAGACCTCGATCCTTTTTCACCCATACATGTCAAAGTCACCCAGGACATGCACCTCACCTCATACACATCCACACAGAGGGTTTTGAATGCAGATCCCCGTGTTAATAAAAGCCCAATCACCTCACTGCTTGCGGCTAGACCGCACTCTGGTGGGCACTATCTAAAACATATTGAGATTTGCACCTCACATTTTAAATCCCTCTCGATGTGTAAAAAAACCAAGGTTAAGATGGATTTGTGCTAGTTTGTTTATGGTTGCTGTTTAAATATAATAAGTAAGAAACATCATACATCAGTTTTTCCACGTTGTAGTATTCCAAAAAAAATTCAAACTCTTTTTCAATTTATTTTATTAGCATTGAACACAAGGACAATCCTCCCCCCACCACCACCACTACCAAGGCTGTAGAGTGCCTTACTTCTTTCGCTGCAATCTTCATAATGTTTTTACAATATACTACTCCTCTAGAAGTCCAATTAAACTTGATACTTAAAAACTTTTCTGTCTGTAGAGACTTTCATGAATATGCCGATACATTCAATAACTTAGATTTGTAACAATAACATTACGATGCATCAAAGGGAGCAAAATAAGTTAGTCCTGATAGCCTGGACTATAGACCAACAGCGGTGTACTAAAGTGGTGCAATCATCACCTCCAATGGTTACGCCACAAACTTTAAAGCCATGGTTGCACAGTTCAGCAGAAACAAAGGGTAGGCAAATCCAATAAAGAAGCGGAATATACAGTATCATTTCCTTTATGTAAATATATGCAAAGGAATAACTATAACAGGCTATGAATGAATCCATAAAAACCGAAGCAATAAAGTTCATATGTAAAAGCTCTGGTAGGTTTTGTACATATTCATGTGCTCTTTAACTGTTACTCTCCCTATCACAATGACTCCCTCTCACATGTACCACATAAAATTCGAAGACTTGAAAGGAGAACAAGAGGGCAATAGTGTAACCTAGTACAATCATCATATGTTGAGGGAAATTTGAGGGCTTAGAGTGTAGTGTCAAGGGGGCAATACATCACCTTTCATCCTAGCCACACTCAAGGCCCTAGGATTCGATCTCTTCTTTCTTAGAGTCATGCAAACTCATATCACAAAGGTAGTAGCATGCTTATTGATGACCACATGCAAATGGAAAGAAGTGGGGCTTTTTCGTACATGTGGCAAGGATGTTTATTAGCTCCTACACTTTACAAGATGGTAGCCAAGGCCTCGGGCTACTTGATCTCTAATAGGTTGGGTGGAAATTTGATTGAAAATATCCCCCTCCCCAAACAAGGAACAACGCAACATCTCCTCAAAACACTTTGTTGCAAATTAAGAGAAGTGGTGGCTTTTTTCATCAACATCGCAAGGGTGACGATATGTGTTAGCTCCTATACTTTGCCTAATGGCAACAAAAGCATTGGGGTACCTAATCTCTCAAAGGGTGGGTGATTTGATGAACAATATCCCTCTCCCTATACGAGGACAAACACATCTTGTCGACATACACTTTGCCAATGACTCCTTTCTCGCCATCCCTTTTTCCATTCAATTACCCCTCAATGAACAGTGAGAGGTCATCAAAGGCACCATGGGAAGTCATCCAAAGTGAATATATATATATATATATTGGAAAATGGCTAACCAAGTCATTGGCCCCATCTCCCAAATTCCAAATTTGCTCTAGATCCCTAGCTACAACTCATGATTAGAATCCTCCATATCAAATCTATTGAGCTAGTGCATGTAGTATTTTGAGAATCTCTCTATAACTCCATCTACAAGAACATTAAGGGTGTCAAGGGATTAAACCATGATCTTTGAATCTCTGGTACACAACTAGGGATTGGGGGCATGGGTATTATTACCTATCCAAATTCCACATACATGGGTATAACCGTAGGAGAATCTTTTTGTCTTATGATGCAACTTACTAGCCAACAGTCCCAAACATGCTCCACAGATAGCCAGACCTAGATGTCTCTCACCCATTCTCCAGTCAGTACTCTCATTGATCTAGTCTACTCATTTGATGAAGGTGGGTCATCTATAGTAAAGGTCACAAGTTCAAATTGGAATAGAGATTGTTATTGGTTTTGTACTTGTTTCCTTATCTCACCTTGTCGATTATCATTTCCCCTAATCAAGCGTGACCTTCCTTAGGGTCTTCCTTTCACTATCCAGAAGCAATACAAATAGAAGTAATGATGGCAGTGTTCCACGTTATTCATACTTAAACACTAATCATCATTTCCCTAATTTTGTCATTGGTTGTTAATTGCTCAATCAATTCCTGGTTGGCATTGTCCTATGAGGGGTTGGAAATACCCGAGGTCGATGTAAAGCAAATATCAAAATGCAAAAGAATGGAAAGATATGTAAAGCAATCAAAAGTCAATTATAGCTTGAGATCTACCCCATCTTATATAGTCACTCATCCCCAAGAGTATCCATGCATATCACACCTATCAAAGTAAAAGGAACTCTCATAAAACATTCCAACTCTAATGAAACGATAAAATACTTATCATTAAAGGGGGATTATATCGTTGTTATTACACAATAAATCAATGAAGCTTGTTAAACAAGCCTTAACAAGAAAGAAAAAGGAAAATATGGGGACTTAGAAAAACAAAGGCAAGGGAAGGGGAAGCCTAATATTCAACCCTAGGGCCCTACTAATATAGTTAAGTAATAAATGGTAATGTTAAATTCTTAAAGTAAAACTCTTTGTTTAGATTTTTAATATTATCATTAATTGTTTCAGGATGTATGAGAGTGGTTCTAACCTCATTGGATTTAATATGGATAAAATAAAGTATAATTTTAGATCCCACTCAAAATCTAGTAAACTTAACAATTTTTAGGATTTTGGAATTTGGGGGATTGCAACAGTTCCATTGGATTCTATCATGTATGAGGGTAAGGAACTAGCATTTAATCAAAATCACCAAGCCCTCTATATACCTCAATGGTGGTGACACTGATTGTTGAAGTATTGTATCACGACCCTAGTAAAATTGTACCCATCACTCAAACAAAATCTCGATTTGACATGTTAAGTTTTTTTTATCTTATTTTACTATTTAGAGGGTGATCTTGATGATGAGGATCACAATATAGACAATGATTTTGATGATATGTAAGTATTTGTTTTAGCATGATTTTTTTTCGACTAACAAGGGCATCTAGAGCTTCTTCGTTGATATATTTTTGGTTCAAAGATGGATTGCACTTGGTGCTAATTTGTTTATATGAGAGAAACTTTGCATATTTGTGTATAATGGTTTGGATTCATATGGATGCGCATGAATATTTATGTATTTTTTGGTGCTATTTTTTTCCAATTCCTAATTTTGGGGTTGACAAATTCGATGAGCAATCCAGTTCTAAGTTCATTTTCACTTTTAACTCTAAAAATTGATGACCTTAGATCGAGTCTTTGACTTGTCACTTTTTACTGTTTTTGAGTAATTTCAGTTTACTATTGTATTCAAACTTTAATATCTAATATTGAACCATTTATGATGCATGAATCAATGGATTCCATTATTGAATTTGAACTTGAATCATTTTTACACACACACACACATACCTCGACATCCCTCTTGAATTTCCCTAAAATTTGGGGATGCTACACCACGCATCCCCCCTATGCATCTCCCCATTCTCATGTCCCTCTCATCTTGAAAACTTGGTGGAACATTGGTTTTTCATAACCAAGTATAAGACTATAAGGAAACCTCAAGTCGTATCACCTATCATTTGAAAGGGTCTACCTAGGAACTATTCCTCCACTTAGGGTTGGAAGCACCTAATAGTGTCATGTCATGACCCTCCCATACTTCTGGTATGGTAAGCTATACACAATCATAACCTAGTATAATTGTGTGAGGTACTCTAAGGGCTTTGACATCGAATATGGTCCATCTTGAAGCTCTTATGGTTCTTGTACCCACCAACATAGATCCATCTTAACTTTGGATCTACCAAGCGTCGAGAGGGATTCGAATCTATTTTCACTCTAAAAGACATTTGCACATATGGAGTTAAGATGGATCTTGGCTGGTTTACTTATTAATTATAGTTATATTATCATTATAGTTATAATTATAATTATTAAGTTGTTTTAAGTTCCCCCTTTAAATAGGCTATATTCCACATGAATACCATGGGTTCTCATAAACCTAGAGCTCAAAAATTGTTGGAAACTTGACCATGTCAAGTTTACTTTAACTACCCAAAAAAATTAATAAAAACAATGTAGATTTTTTATTTTAATTATTTTAGTTTGAAGTAATTTTTATTTTATGTAGGGTTACTTTTATTTTTATTTTTATTATTTTTGTATTTTTGTTTACATAACAAGACAAGACAGGACAGGACATTACAACATCTCTTCCATACTTGGCGGAGAGCGCCTCTCAACGCAATGATGTTGATCTCACTTGATTCTTTGAGTGTGTTATATTGGTATTCCAGGTGCAGTCAGTATCCCTTAAGGGATGATATGATGCTTCTTTGGCTCTTCATAGATTGAAAATTGCCACTTAGATGATGATGTAGAGCACAATGACAGAGGACATTGGACACCTTGATAGAGGATGTTGACCTTTAGGGTGACTTAGCACAATTGATGACATTCCCTCAGCCACAGGACCTTGAACGTTGGTGATCTAAGCTCAGAAATTTCCAAAAATATTACAACTTCAGATGGAAAAGACAAAAATAACTTTATCATTGCAAGAAGGAAAGAAGTCAAACATAATATGGACGAACTCTTTGATATTTATTATAAACTAAGATTATAAAAAAGGGAATTTAGTAAACTAAACCAAAATAATATCATATCATCCAAATCTGATAATGAATATTTTGATCATTTGTAATCTATAGCAGTATCAGAGCCATATTTATGACATTGCAATGGGAGGCTGGAAACTCTAAAAGCATGACTCTTCAAAAGACACATTCTGGAAAAATGGTAGTTCTGATTATAATGGCCACTTTTGAAATATAAAATGTTACAAAAAAGAAGTTGGATGAATGTATGGAATAATAATGGACAAATGAGATAAAGTATTTAATAAGAAACAAATTGACTGATAGTTTGTTTGCCAGTAACAAACTCAACATACTGTAAATGGGATCCTTTTGACAAACATACGTAAAGAAAAGAAAAAATAGTGAATTGCAGGAACAAACCCAATAGATCTTTGTTTTGCAATATAACAGAACAAAATATAGATACTGCTAGAATAGTCAAGGTCAACTACAGGAGGAACTTCAAGATTTCTGAAAACAAATGCACCATACCACAACTTTAATCTTTGCCAAATTGCTCTCCTTTCCACTCGGCTCTTTGTCAACCACCGATGATTTGAAAGCATTATCCATTGGTGCCTTTAGTTGCTTGCCAATATCAATCGTTGTACCAGAATCCTTCTCAACCATTGGGAGAAATGGCGATGTTTCAAAAGGTTCTGAAACTGCATGCTGCCAAAAGAAACAAAAGATGTCAACTTTGGATGAAGAAAATCGTATCTTAAGACTAGCCATTAGCACCATAATCGAATAATACAAGTGTAAAACTATCTCTTAAAGATGTACTACTGTAAAACATGCCATATCAACATGATCAAATCAATCAAGCTATAATTAATTCTAACAAAAGGGCAAACTCTAATGGCGAGCACTGAAATTGTTTTTTCAAACATTACGACTTCAGATGGAAAAGGCAAAAATAAAATTAGCGTTGCAAGAAGGAAAGAAGTAAAACATCATATGAATGAACTCTTTGATACTTATTCTCCAATAAATTATCAAACTAGAAACTTGATAACTCCTTGACCCATGTAAAAGTAGTTCTTGTTTTAATAATTACTATATAATTGTATCTAATGACAAGACGCATAACTTTTTTTCTTTAAATATATATGTGACAGGAAACAAATGTATCGAGTTTGTTTCCTTTTCATTAGACTAAAGACAAATGTTGCCACAAATATATGAGATAAGCATGGGTTGAGCTGACTCTGGAATCAAAATATTAACAATAAAAAAGAAAAGTTCCATATCTTTGCTAACGATTAAGATGCCGAATGTTCTCATTTAAATTGGCTGTTGTCTTTTATAGGTAATGAAAACTTATTGGCATGCTATGCTTCTAAATATTCCTAATACTAATTACACCCCATATTTATTCTTAAATACTGTCCTCCTTGTGTGCTTAATAATCAAACATATGTTTGCCAATGTATACAATGTCCTATGTTCTCCATTTAAATTGGTTGTTGTCTTTAATCAGTGCTTAAATGTCCTATGTTCTCGATTTAAATTGGTTGTTGTCTTTCATCAGTGCTTAAAACTTGTTGTTTTAACCTTAGCCGTTGATCCCAAGTGAGGCGAGATCTAACTCGAGCATTAATCACTTTGAGATAGGATTAGGGATAGGGATTCAGCTCAATATAAAGTTATAAAAGCAAAGTTGAGAGTAGAAAGCCACACTACAGCAAACATAAGATTGAGAGATGCATCTCAGTGAGTGGTGAGGGAGTGAAAAGAGGTTGGAGATCTAGATATACGAGAAAGATCAAGCACTGATGTAGGGAAGATTTGTTGAATCAGATCCAAGCTATTTGTATTATGTATTTTCTCAGTTGGACCATTATCCCAGGACAAAAGCCCACACAAGTTTGGATTTTGTTATAATGAAAAACTTGTTGGACAAAATCTGTGTGTTGTTTTATGAGATTGGTCATTTAAATTTGTTTCCACTGACTGTGTGTTAGGAACCTAACTCTATATTTATTCAATAGATCAATTTTCTAGTAGGAATCAAGTATCGAGTGCTAAGTTCGCATGAAATCTAACAAGGTGTCGGAGCATAAACTCTAAACCAATATCGATATCACAGGTGTCAAATTTGTATTGATCGTCGAGGACCAAGTTTGGACACAATAATACAAAGGTGAAAAAAAATTTAGGTGGTCAAAGGATCTAGGTCATAGAGTGTGCTATGGACACGAAAAGAATAAAAAAAAATCGTGGGGGCCACAACAACCTACGAGAGGGATATGGTAGGGACATCATTTGCAACTGGTGATCAATGGCTCATGGCTATGACAACATTGGATACGCAATCGTCTGAGGAGATTAGGAACAGTAGGACAAAACAACCACTACAGGGTGGTCAAGGAAGGCTAGAGAGGGGGGCTCGCATGACAACAGCACAAGATCAATTGTTGTGGTGAAGGAGGGGCAACAGAGGCAACCGTCAACCAACCCCAGCAAAAGTTTCACTGAACGTGAACCGTAAATGACAAAGAGATGAGCATCAAACGACATTTGACAAGACGTGATCGACAAAGCTACAAGAAGTCGTTCAACTGGAAAAATGACAATCAAATGCAAACCGACAAAGGCTCCAGGGATGTGAGGCGCCACAGATATTTCATTACACAAGTTGGCTAGTTGTGAGGGTAGAATTGCAGGTCAACATAGGGTTCAACGGAATGTGAGAAAGGTAAGCCAACAATGCTATTGTGTCAAAAAAAGTGGTTGACAAGTGTGTGCATGGCTCAAAAAAAGTGATCGACAAGTATGTTGAAGGGGGGTCGAAAGTGGCCAGAGGCAAGCACGTTGCCATGTGATGTCGAGGTAGAGACACAGCCACCAACAAGAGTCGACACGCACAGGGATTACAGTGGTAAGTCATGTGGATGCCAAAGCCTGGAGCAATGGTTAAGGCAAAATAATTGTTGTAGAGGACTTGGGTGTTGTAGGGCATGAGGCCAAACCACTAGCAGAGTACAAACAACAATAGCAGGCTAGCAGCACATGGACAACTGAGCTCAAGCAATTGTCAGCGTTCAAGACGAACAACAACAATAAGTCCACGGGTCAGTCCGCAAATATGGGTGACCAGCAGAGGGGTTGGAACTCAAAGACAAACAAGCAAGAATGGCGACAAGAGCTAGAGCTACTACGCAACTAGTTGGGTTGTGGGCAGAGCTCAAGGCACAAACTACAACACACAGGAGTAGTTGGGTTTGATCAAATAACTGTGAGATGTAGTGGGCAACAAAAAGTAAAGTAGTTTACTTAGTGATTTTGTTTTAATCTTAGTTGTTGACCTCAAGTGAAGCGAGATCAAATCTTGGTTATTATTATTAATCACTTTGAGATTAGGGTTAAGGTCAGGGATTCAGCTCAATGTATAAGTTATAAAAGTAAGATTGAGGAGAGGAGAAAGACACACTATAACAACACAAGATTGAAAGAGACATCTTAGTGAGTAGTGTGCTAGGTATGAGGGATTGCGGAGAGGTGGGAGATCTAGATTTACAAGAAAGATCGAGCAACAATCTAGGGAAAATCTGTTGAATCAAATCCAAGTTATTTGTATTTTGTATTTTGTCAGTTGGGTCATTATCCCAAGACGAGAGCCCACGTAGTTTGGATTTTGTTTTAATGAAAAAACTTGTTGGGAATAATCTGTGTTGTTTTTTGAGATCGGTTATTTAAATTTGTTTCCGCTAGATTTGTGTTAGGGACATAGTTGTATATTTATACAATAGGTCATTTTTCAACTAGGAATTAAGTATCAAGTGCTAGGTTTGCAAGAAATCTAACACTTAAGGCTCATATCTCTCATGTATAGTACCTTAAACCTTATTAGCTAAGCATGTTTCTAAAGTGATTAATGCTAATTACCAAATTATTATTTTCAGTTATTGGCCATTTTCTCCTAGACTGGCATAAAATCATCTTAACCCCAGAGATATTAAGCACCAAAAGGGAAAAAAATGGTGTTTTAAAGGTTGATTATTAGGATGCCTCCATGGTAGAGGTAATAAATAAAAGATTGTCTCCTTAGGTTTAATGACTTTAAATGGATGTCAATTTTTTCCATTACACAAATAGTTTAAATATCTTCTACTCTGAGCGCTAATAGCACCATGTTTCTTTAGTGCAAAGGGATATGAGGTTCGGATGGTTCTTTGCTACTTATTGCTAAGGTAATTAATAATTATCCAAGGTCAACTCTTGCCCCTGGGTGGTAGATCAATTGGCGATGGTTGTGTTATGAAGTATTATGTAAACTGTGAGATTTGAGGTTCAAATCCCCCCAATTAACTCGCGCCTACAATAGGGGCATACATAGGCACCTAGAAGTTATAGTGGTACCAAATGAAATCAACCTTGTGCCATGCAATTATGAAACTGGCCCAATTGTCAATTCCTCTAGATACAAAATAAAAATAAATAAATAAAGGCCAGTGCTTTCTCAAGGATTATCTTTTGACAATAAATTGATATCAATTTACCCACTTTATTTTATTATGTATACACAAAAAGTTGAGATCTCTTCCACCCGAAACTATAAAAGACCCTTATTTCCCGCAATGTTGTGATTACTATTCATTATCCTAAAATGTTTTAATAAAGGACATGTATCTTTTTATCTCATGGACCAATCAAAAACATACATGGCGAGACAATTGCTGTCTAAAATTTTGTAATTCTCTGTGGATCATTTACTCTATAAGGGAGCCCTTTTTTATTATGAGAAATAAAGAGAAGAATAAATTGGAGGGCTTTATAATTTATGCGATGTGATTGATTTTCTACTTGTGCTTATGCTGCAAATTTTATTGTTAAATACCAGTATATTTTATTCAGCAATTCAGAAAATAAATCACGAAATTAAATAATTTTTTCTAGGTGTAAAAATTGCTTGGAATATAAATCAGATCTGGTATTCAGGGATTTTTCATTCTTACTTTTGTTGGAGGTAAATTGAAATGGGAGGGACAAACTCTGACTGAAGTACTGAAGAATTCGATGGCAGACACAACCGTGACACATCAGAAGGCACTCCCATATGGTTGTGTAATGTCCAGGTTTGGAAATACTGAACTTAATCCTATATCTGTTTAATTGCTTTGCATAGATATTGTTTTAACTATTGTCTTATTCACACCATGAGATAGACAGGCCATTGTGATTTGAACATTTGTAAATATTGTTATTTTGCAATTAATAAAGAAACCAAGACTGAGTGAGCATGAACTCCTAATGGGGCTATGATACCACAAGAGGGTAAAGGTGAGGGCATCTAAGGAATTTCACATGCCTAGAAACTTATGTCTCTTTTTCTACTCCTCTTGTCATTATTGTAACCTTCACCCTATTGAACCTAACCAATAGTTTAATTGGGAGATAAGATGTGTACATGGAACCAACTGCTAGATCTAGGCCATCACCTCCTACATTCTAGGAAATTTGTCCCCATGAAGAGAAGTTGGTTTAATACTCGTACTTATCATCTTTCACTCGTGCAAAAGGACGAAAAAATTTTGAATTGGAAGAGTTGATGTTTTATGAAAACAGAATAGTAGGAAACAGTTTTTGTCTGAGAAAAGAAGGTTACCATAGCATGAGATGGAGCAACTAGAAAAGGAAGCCACTAGAACCTTGAAAAGAGCAAGGAAATTTAACAAAAGAAAGAACAAAAATAAATTAAAATTAAAATTAAATATATATATATATATAAAATAAAAATAAAAACTACTGGAGTTAAATTTCAATAGACCACAACTTAGACCTTTATATGCCCACAATGAAGTGCACTAGAGGGAGGGACATCTAAAGTACTATTTAACAGAGAAGTAATATTTCTCCTTGTGTTGTATGGGACAAATATTGTGGCACCAAATAACTATTCTGTTTATAATAACTCAACAATCAGATACTTGGTTAGTATTCCACAAGATCCCGAGGTAGAGAGACTCCCCTAGGAATTCTACATACTCTTTTTCACCCTAGTGGTATCATAGCTTGGCTAGAGGTTGGTGTCCACAAAGGACTGCCTATGATTGGGTGGAAAATTGCTCTGTGCCAGTCAATTGCTTGGCATTCAGTCTTCAAAACAGATGCATACTTCATCTTTTGTCCAAAAATTTCTCATTATTTCTAAGAAATAATTTACACTTGAATCATTGCAATTATTTTCCTGTAGGCTCTGTGGCTCTAAGACTGCCTATTATCTCTTACATTTTCATGTTTAAGAACTACTTCTGTTTTGGAATAAATATCAAGGTAAACAAAACAAAGTATGTACATTTTCTCCCATTGACTCCCAAGGCTATAGTCTTCACTGCACATCCCTATTATGCCCACCCATAGCCTTAACCATGGTTTTAAAATCGGACCGGGTTGAATCGCTAGCGGCTACCCTGTCAAACCGGCCGGTTCATTAGGCTCAGAGGTCAACCCGGCCAATGACCCCAGTTTTGGCCAAGGTAAATCCCAATTTGGTACCAAACCGACCATGAACTAGCTAGTTTGGTACCAGACCAGCATGAACCAATATGAACCAACAAGTTCCATCATAACTCACATGTGTGTGGCCACAAACCCACACAAAGAAGTTTAGTGTGGCTGTGAGTGGTTGGAAACCTAGGGGATGTGTCCTTCCAAAAACAGCCCATCCAAGCCCATAAAATCATACCTCCGCTCTCATTTGCCTCACATCTCGTTTGGAGTTGGGGGGCTTGATCCCAATGCAGATTTGGTAGAACAGGTGGGACTAGAACCAGTAGTTGAATCAAGCAAAGGAAAACCACTAGAACCAGTAGTTGAATCAAGGAAAGGAAAACAAGCAATGGGAAGCACTAGTCATGCAACTCAACCAACTCTTACTTTTGTTAAGTCTAGTTTTGCTGCTGCTACTACTACTACTACTGAGGTTGCAGAGTCAAAGAGTCCTCGAACTCTGCGCCAGGTGATGTTTATGACATAATGTAGCTCTTGTTGATGATCCCATATCTAGTAGTGGTGATGAGTTCGTTGACGATTGATCATGTTGATCATTGATATGTAGACTTGTAGTAGGCTAGTGGCCCAATAGCTTGTTGCAAAGCTTTTGGACTCTAACAGCCATTTAGAGCCTCATTCAGAGGTCATGCGTGGCTAGAGTTTCCTAGTTGTCGCCACTTCATCCCAACCTAGTTCAAATGTGTAGACAAAGGGTTGTTCTTCACTCTGTAAGTTTGGATTTGGGGTTCCTTCTCCATGAGTATTTTCTCTCTGTGCTTGTGTGCAGTTGGATCTAGTTGCTAGCAGAATCTAAATCCATAGTGCCACCAAGTTGCTTCTGCGAGACCATGGTCCAAGAGTGCGTTATCGCTCCAAAATATCAAAGTTTCAAACAGATCCTTGCATTGTCTTCTCTCAATGGGTGGTTTTTCCAATCCCATTTCTACAAGTTATTCCTCTCTACCCATCTCTACCCAATGGTCCTTCAGTGGATCAAACATGTACTGAGCAAAGCAGATTTGCAAAAAGGGCACAGCAATCCCTTCCCTTGATTTGCAGTGCTCTTCGACAAAAAAGAACATCGACATCGTTCAAGGAAAAGGACTAACAGGCAAGTTTACTGGCCTTTCGCCCAGTCATAGCTCTGTTTTGGACTAGATTTGTAAAAATTGAGCAGATCACAAGCCAACTAGTACTCTACTTTTATTTTGAAACCCAAGAGGGCAAGGATCTAATCTTCAGATCAACACCCTACTTCATGGGCTACAAGGGAATGTTTCTTTCCTAGTAGAATTTAGACTTAAATCCCAATTATGGAAATTTATTTTGCCCCTATCCGGATTAGATTGCCATACGTACCCCTCATTTGTTGGGGTGATAGTATCTTTAAAGCTATTGGAGACAAATTGAGTTGCTATTGGAGACAAGTTGGGTTGTTATTGCAGACATGTTCAAAGCCTAAGGAGAATAATTTTTCATATGCCAAAACTTGTGTAGAAATGGATTTTGTGAAAGGACTTCCTGAGCAATTCAATTTGACATGGAGGGCTGGAGCCATATCCAAGCCTTGTATTATAAGAAGATTCCTTTTAAATACAATTGTTGCCCTAAGTATGGGCATTTGGCAAAAAGTTGTCCTAATGCTCAAGCATCTCAGCCATATTTTAAGCCAACACCATTTTCTCAAACTAATGACAAGCAAGGATTATTCATACAAGTTTCAAGAAAGCAAAAGAAACCACAATGTAGGAGGACTCAACCAGCCATTCTTACCTACTCCCTCCAGTAATTGGTTTGAAGCCTTGCAATTTTTGGAGGAATGAGAATTCAAATACCCATCCTGGACCTCATCCAATACCCCATTCTTACCTTCCCACTACAAATCAAGTTCGATAAAAAACTCAGTGCTTCAAAACAAAAACACAGTTTTAGAAAGGAAGCAATAGCCAGAAAGGAGAAAGAGGATGCAGCAATTCTTTCCTCTTCTTCCCCTTCCTATTCAAATGTTTTAAAAAACAATCTCTGCTCCTCCCCTCCTCTAACAAAAAGTAGAAAAGACCAAAGAAAGAAAACCCCAAAATCTGGTACCCATCACTCTCTTGACTCCCTTGGATCTAGTGGGGGGTCGATCTCACTCTAATCTTAAAAATATTTTGTTTTTGAATTATTTTGTGGAAGCAATTTATAAGCATCTACTCTTGTACTCAGGAAGCAGAGCACTTAAGTTTTAGAAGGTTCAGTGTTGGATCTAATCCCTTTTTCATTTTGTTGGGAGGGGGATGGTTCTTTACCCTCTTCGTTTTAAAACCTCTGAAGAAACTTTTCATGTAGCATTCTGTTCAATGTACTTCATCTGTGTGTTCTAGGCTCTAGCTACAGATTTTCATAATATAATAAATTTGAGGCTTATTAAGAAACTATTAATTATATGCAGTTTTCATATGCTTGGCATGTAACCCCTTCCGATCTCTGTCTTTGACAATATGAATTCAAATAGCACTAACAAAGAGCAGCTACACCTTTTCCCTTTATTCTCATGTACTTGGCAGACGGAAAATCAATCTGAGAAGCAAAACAAATGCATCATATAAACTAGCGATAATGCTTTTAAAATGGTGCTCAAACAGATGGAATTCATTAATTGCTTTGGTTTATGCAAGCTGTTTGTAAAAATGTTTCAACCAAAAAAAATATTGTCTGCATTATTTTATCAAAGGATATTTTTATATCAAAGCAATCATGTCTATATTGGAGGCTATCCATAATGATGAAATATATACATCACATCCGTGACAGTGCTGTAAACGGTATCAGACAGTTAGTAGCAGCTTAACAGAGTAATTATGACATATATGTATGCCTGTTTACAACTTTATATGCTAACATTGCACTTATTTATATACACGCTCATCCTTTGCTGTTTTCATAATAATGATGATAGTGTTTATATAATGCCATTATTTCTGCCGATGCACCACCTTCAGGGCAGACATTAATTTCCGTTATGGACTTCTGGTACTTATCCCTGAACCGATCAGCGATGATTTCTTCAGTTACAGCCAGATCTCCATGGGGATTTTCAGTATTAAATGTTCCTCGTTGGTTTTGGTTTTTTAAAATTTCAGGAAAAGAGTTGTTTATACCTCATTGTGATTTTATGCCAGTGGCCAGACTGCCACTAGTTTTTCTTAAATGGCTGTGTACATATTGTTTGGTTTATGATTTATGGTTGTGGCAATTACTGCCACCACTTTAGTAAACAGCTAATTGTACAAATTATTTAGTTCATGGGAATCTAAGATACATGTTTACCCAAAAAAACGCTTAACATTAATATTATAATTTACCAGTATAAACTAACAGTGCACTGAGAAATTACATAATTCTTTTGATTTTGTGCTGGGGCATCTGGCTTGCAAAGAACAGGGGAATTTTTCAGTACTCCCCTTCTTGTCCAGACCATACTGCTTCTCTAAGCCTTGCAATATTTGCAAATCTACCAAAAAAATCCCGGGTCCGTGACCCAAGATTAATCACTGAAGAAGAGATTGACAAAAATATCCCCTGGGCTTTTTTTGACAGTGCATCTCAAGGAGAGGATAAAATCTGTGGTGCAGGGGCTGTCCTCTACTTTTCGGACCCTCAATATTTCTCAATGAATATGAGTCTAGGACATGGTTCAAATAAATTTGCATAACTTATGGCTCTTAAGCTTTGACTGCTCTTTGCAAAAGAAAAAGGATATGTATCTCTTAAAGTTTTCAGGGACTCCATATGCTTGTGATTAATTGGTTTTCCGGAGTCCAATGGTGTCACAACCAGCTTCTGCTTCCATTAGTTGAGGAGCTACAATGTTTAAAGCTACTTTTGATAATATATCTTGCAGGCATGTCTACAGGTAGCGGAACCAGACTGCAAATCAACTTTCTAAAGATGGCCTTAAGAAGAATTTTGGGCAGTGGTTAATAAAGGAAACAACGGAAGCTGAAATCTCTGAACTCTACGATCTCCCTTTCATAGACATTTCGCACAGTCAGTAGTTTTGATATATCATTTTGTTTTCTGTCAGACTCTGGATGAAAGCCCTTTGAAATCTTATATTTATGTATGTCTCACTGCCCTAAGGCAGAATTTTATTTTTTACCTGTCAGCGTGTTTTTTTCTCTCTAGGAGGTGTTTAAAACACCTCCACTACACAGAACTCGATCCTCACTTATAGAATGCATTCGGGGAATGCATCGAAAGAATGTAATTTTGCATCATTTTCTTAATGAAAAAAAAATTATGCTCTCTTTTGAGAAAAAAAATTATAAATTACAAGTATAATAGTAATAGCATAATTTAAGGTCACATACTAGCCAGACAACAAATTGACTAAAACCTCTTGTTTGTGAGACAAGAAACCCCTCCACCTAGGGATTTAACTGCTTAGTCTATGGAGATGACATATCCTATCCCCGTCCAGATTCAATGCCGTGGTCTCTCTGAAAGAAACATATGTTCTTGACAGTTAGGTACACTCAGGCTGTACCTATATAGAGGTGCTCATGATAACACTTTTGGATATTTTAAGAAGCCAGCATGCATTTAAATTGCGTTTCTGTTGAGACTCTAATTTTGAAAAAAGTGTAAACAATGCTCACCTCAGTAAACAACTCAGTGTCATCCATGGCATGCAGATCTAAGAGCCCTGCCCCAAACTCCCCCCGCAACTCAGGGGAAAGGAAGCCATCCGTAGCAGCCAGTCCTGCAGAACTCTGAGCGGTAGGAGTGATTGGCTCAGATCCAGACTCTGCACCTAAATTCATGCCCTTGAAGAACTTGAACAGCTTCTGTTTTTCGTCCAATGATTGTGCCCCGTAACCCTGGCCAAAGTTTTGAATGTCCACCAAAGCTCAATAATCTAAAATATATTCTTAACATCCAAGAGACTGGAAAGTTGCATTCTATGACTTTTTGATGATCAGCGTGAAGGAACATAAATCTCAGAATTACTTCGATTGCTATAAACATTATGTGGCAGTAACTAACCCTAAGCGAGTAAAAAAACAAAATCCAGGAATCAAACTGACCTGCATTAACAGATTCGGTAGGAGACGGTGATCCATGCCCGTAGACGCCATAGGGGCCAGATGCTGCAGGCCAGCGGACTGAAGCCAGCGAGCCGTGACTGGATCGCTGGAATCGATCGAGCTCCCCATGTTGTGCAGGGAAACCCCGTAATCATACAGAGCCGCGGCGCTGCTCTGCGGCATCTGGCCACCAATGTGGCGATGGGCTCGGCGTTGGGGCGCCAATGCGATGTTCTAAAGCCCCCCTGCAACAAAATAGAACACAGATCTGAACTCGTATGACAAATTGTAACCGGGATCGAAAGAACCCCGATGAACAACAATTAAATCAAGCACTTCATCGATGCCCGCGACGCACAAATAAAATGAATAATAATTCTTATCACAGCAATCTTCTAGGCTTTCATTGAAGGTTAAACAAATTAATACGATTAAAATTAACTGGAGCCCGCCTGATCTTAAAGCAGATCTGGAGCTACTCAAACAAAATTGAGAATGCATAAGTTTATCTCAGCATTGCTCAAATATTCACAGAATACCTCTTAAAAAATCGGATGGAAGGCAAAATAGACCAAATCTGGCTCAAAATGCACCAATCTCAACTCAAAACATTTGAAACTTCAGAGAACTGCGACCAGAGCAAAACAAAACGCGATAAATTCCTCCAAATTTTCAGACCTTCGCCCTCTGCATCTAATTTACTAGGACTGCGAGTCTGAATGGGCCCGAGCTGTATGACGAACCCTGAAAATATAAAATTTACCATATCAACTCAAAAGATCTACAGTTCCACACCAAAAAAGAGACCTCACAGACAAAAGGCCAACAAGTACGGGATGCCACGAAATAGTTGAAATCCAAACACAGAACGTACCAAATCTTCGCCAAATGTACCAACAGAGTCGAAATTTACAAAATCGGGGCTTAAAATGAGCCGAAACCGGGGCCTATTTGCTCTAAATCGAGCGTTGGGACAACGGCGCTACATCAATGGAGCCCCGGATGATCGGGATGCATATGCGGCCGCCAAAACGTGGCGTTGTCGGACACGGCGAGCTCCGTCGAGGGTTCTATCCGGCAAAATGATCGCAGACCACGCGGGAGAACACAAAACATTGAATAAGGCCAGAGTGAAATTTAAGGAAAATTTTCACGTTAATTCCATTGATATTAGTATTAATAGGAAAAACATCTAAAACAAATAAATAATGAAAAATATTTCAAAGTAATAGAGCAACCCTGTAACATTTGAAGTAAAGGCCAAACGCCAAAAAAGGAAGACTTTACAAAGGTTAATTCAATTTAATTAGATTAAATTAAATTTCCGCACCGGAAACAAGGGATTTTGAAATGGCTTGTTCATTTAATTTAATTTGATGTAAAAGAAATGTTAAGGATTGAATTTGGGTGATGGTATTGTTGTAAAATTATATTTGATTAAGAGTTTGGTTTAAGATTTAGAGGTATTTGGTAGGAGTGAAAGTTTATCTTTTTAATTAAGTTTATTTTTTTGATTAAGAGTTTGATTAAGATTTAGAGATATTTGATTAAGTTTATTTCTTATGGAATGAGTAAAATTTATTATGTAAATAACGCACTAGTGAATGATTTCAAGTGTAATGATTTTTAATAAGAGTAATGAAGTCAACCTACATTCGCAAATGCCAACAAATAATAGTTGTCTTACTATTAATTTAACAACTAAATTATGATAAGTTTTTTTACTTAGAAAAAATAAAAATAAATAATTTAAATTTAATATAAAACAAAATTTATAATTTAATTAAATTAGATTAATATAAAATAAATATTTATAAATTATTATATTTAGGGAATTGGTTTTAGAATAAATGTATTAAAAGTAAAGCATTTAAAATAATGATGATGATGATAGTCACTTAAGACTAGGAGAGGAGAAAGAATCTAAGTTTGATTCTTCAAAATCTTGTTTTATTGTCAAAGAGAAGAGAAATAAGTGCTCCAAGATAGCTATAGGAGGGTTGGTTTAATAGGTCAAGAAGATTGGAAGTGTGGAAGATGGTAGGGAATTCAGAGTGAATGTGAGTAAGACTCTGGCACTCTAAAAGGAAGTGTTTTTCATCTTCCACTTCTTAGAATCGCAAATTTGACAGATTCTATCGTTCCAAGGGGTCTTGGGAAAAGACCATTGTCCTATGTCACTCCGAAGCTCATGGGAATTAGTTTTTATTTTAGCGATGTTCATTTTTTTCTTATTGTTGGACAACACCGAGAGATAATTTTGATTATCAAGAGTGGGGTTGATCACTTCCTTATAGTCTCTTAGCTCCATTTTACCCTCCAGCTCCTGATCCTCCCACATCTTTTCCATAGTTTTTATCTTAATGATGTTCATTTTTTTCTTATTGTTGGACAACATCGAGAGATAATTTTGATTATTAAGGGTGGGGTTGATCACTTCCTTATAGTCTCTTAGCTTCATTTTACCCTCCAATTCCTGATCCTCCTACAGCGTTTCCTTAAACTTGGAGGTAATAGTATTTTTTATATTATTTTTGCTTCTCATATTGAGCTCCTCCTTAATTCCCTAATGGTTGAGCCAAGACTGAGCATCCTTATACCACCCGCACTTAAGGCAAAAGTGAGAATTTTGATTACACTTAAAGCAATTTTAAAAAACTTTTTTTATTCCATGATGTCAAACTTTTTTTTATACATTAAATATCTAAACATAACCACAATATAACTTAAATTCTTTTAAAATTTAAATAATATTTATTATTTATCATTTCAATTTTATCATATTTTTTATCATTCAAATATTATTTAAACTTAAACTTAATGAGCTAGATATCTACTCTCGCTCCGGATTTGAATCTATAATTTCTTTAAAAAAAGAAATGTGTTAAAGCCAAAATCTCTCGCTGACATTTTAAGGCCAAACTCTACTTCGTGTTAGGCCCACATGCCCAATTGATTGGCATTTTGAATAGGATTTTATTAAACTCCTAAAATAAGGAAATTTTGACATTTTAAGCCAAAACTCTCTCTCAACATATTAAGAGTATCATCTACTTCGATGTTACACCCGCAGTCCCACTCAATATTTTAAATAGAATTTGATAAAACTCTACTTCACTATAAGGCCCACTCGATATTTTGAATAGAATTTGAACTGTATTATGTGGAAAAGGTTTAATTTTAGGTAACAAGTTTAATGCGCTATTTTCTAATTTAAATGAAGGAAATAAAATCTGAATTATGGTTCAAGTAATCTTTAATTAGAATTTATTATATTAATTTTAAGTTATATGTATTTAATTTTAAGTTTCCAAATTTTCAAAAAAATACTTATAATGTTAATAAAACATGTAAAAGCACTCGATTAATCATTTGAAATAGTTTATCATATTATTTTTATATTTAAGTGTTTTAAAATAGATTTAATTAAAAAAATAGACAAACACGATTTGAATTAGTTTCTACATTCTTATAATTAAATATTTTAAAAATAGAATAATTTAAAATAGAAAAAATTAACCTGTCAAGTTAGGTTATTTTCCTTTGTAAAATCATATATATATATTTTATAAAATAATGATGTAACAATTTTTTTCTAAGATTTATAATTAAATGCTTTTAAAATAGAATAATTTAAAAGTAGAAAAAATGAACCTTTCACATTAGGTTATTTTTCTTTATATATATATATATATATATATATATATATATATATATATATATAATTTTTTTTGATAAAATTACTATAACGTAAATTATGTAACAAATTTCCTCAAAGATTTGGAAAATAATTTCAAATAAATAATTGAATTGAAAAGTTGTATAACTACTATGCTTATCACTAAATAAATAATTATAAAAAAGAAATTGAAAAAATAGAATAATAAACTAAATAAATAATTATAATAAAAATTGAAAATATAGAATAATAATTTAAATGGAAATAACAAAAATTGCATAAAATATAGTAAAAATTATTTTGAATTAATGGAACTACAATATTAAATGTTAAAATTGCACAATCTAATTGTAATGAAGGTATTTGAAAACACTAAATTCATTTTTACATTAAAAATGACAATTTCATCAATTGTTCCTACTATGGGTGAACAATATGGATACACCATGTGAGGATCCCCATCTCCATGCAATCACCACCTTCAATGATCATGAGAATGGTTAGGTCACGTGCGTTAGTTGTATGACAAGAGCAATTAAGGGTAATCATTTAAGTTACTCCTTACATCCTCTAATGATCGTCCCAACACACAAACATTATTTTGACCATGCTTAAGAGCACTCCACAATCGGGATTATCGTCATTTCAAAATTATTGTTCAACGATCTTAAAAATTATGCAAATTTGAAAAGACACCCTATTTTGGGCTTCATTTGGGTAAGTTACCCTAAGTATCTATGACTTTTTTGTAGTGTCCTTTAGTCCAATAATGATCTCTCGTTGATTAAGTCTTCACAAAAACCCCTTGCTCTCTCGTTGATTACATTTTCAATACTTCTCATGCATTTTTCAATGCCCCTTTCTCGATTCTTGTCATGCCTCACCCTTGCTCCTCTTACACTCATCAAGGAAGCAAAGGAAGGAGGGAGTTTCCCTGCATGTAGGGCCAAACCAATGCAAAAGCCTAAACAACCCACAAATAAGAGCATACCTCTTGTGCAACTAGAGAAGAGATGGGCATGGTCGAGCGAGAAGTTAAAGTTGAGCAATGATTCCTTTCTAATATTGACGAAGAAGAGAATGTGGGGCAATGGATTCCAGACATTGGGAACACACTCTCCTTACAAACACAATACGTGTAGATAGTAGATATATATTGGTGGTTCAAAAACATCATGCAAAAAGTTCTAGTCAAGCATAGTGAAGCTCAGCATGATATATTGCTCAACATGGATGCCCTATAGATGCAACTCACCAAGTTGGACAACAAAGTGTTAATGCTCCCTGAAAATTGCTAATTTGGATTTCCACATTAGCGATGAATAGGAGTGCAATCCAACACCCACTCATGTGGACTCCTCCATTGCTTCACTGATGTTTCTATTTCTGGATTTTTTAATTTTTTGTGAGTAAGCAAGCATGTTAGCCTTTATTGTTACTTTATGTTTTATCTTGATTACTAGTTTTGAAATCAATTCAAACTCACTTAATGATACAAACACTATATATTTTAATTGGTCTAATGATTTTGACAAAAAAACTTATATTTTTGCTATTGATTTGATTTTCCAAATAACAAGCCACTAGCTACAAACCTATAACAATAATTTGTTTGAAATAATACAATTCTCGTTAAAAAAACACATTCATCAAATTGAATATATATGTATTATTATAATAAATTTTATTTTATTCAAAATTGGTTTAAATAAAATTCCTTACCTAAATTCCAATGATAACGAATAAGGACATAGAAATAAAAACATAAAAGGTTTAACTGTTTCCATTTTAAAATATAATGATATTTAAATGAAAAATAATAATACATCATGAATTACATAATAAATTGAAATGTCTGTGTTTTTAAATTTGTATATACACATAAAGAATTTTTTAACTTAGACATTGATTTTAGCATAACATTTGAAAATGGCTTTGTAAGAATTTTTTAAATTAAACATTGATTTCACTATAACATTTTAAAATAGTTTGGTAGGGTAGACCTTCCTTGGCCAACTTTGTGATTATGACCATGTGGGCCTAGGACCAATGGAAAGTTGTGCTTTGTCTGCGTGCTCAGACTTGCAGAGGAAACAGGGAGTGTAAAAAAACAAAAAGGAAAGATATGCCCATTGGAAGTGTATGTGGTAACCACCACCATGGTTGTTTGTTATCTTATCTATTACTCTTACAAATTTAATTATGTGCTTTTGTTTTTCCCTTTCAAACAGTTTTTGATGCATGCCCTAGTGTAAAGGTACAAAGGAAGAGTACCTACTCGTAGGTATATGCCGTCACCGCCACCACCGCTATTCCTCTTACAAAGCCAGTGATATGCTTTTGTTTTTCCTTTTCAAACAATTTTTTTTCAAATATTTGATGCTTTCTTCTAAAGTTATCAGCAAGTTTTTAGGGTTGAATCTTAGAACGATGGGATGTTTGTCTTACCATATCATAGTTTAGGGTTGAATCTTAGAACGATGGGACGTTTGTCTTACCATATCATAGTTATCTTGTGAGTGTTACTGTTAAGTGATTAAAACAGTTGGAATTTATTTTAAAGTAATTCAATGTTAAATATTATTTAAATTTTAAATTATTTATTAAAAATATAAGCAAATAATTAAATATTTTAATTAATTTAGTGAAATTATCAAAATAACGAATAAATTGATGTTAGATTTAAGACTTTTGTGATCCATAATGTAGATTAATGTCTTTCGGATTATAATAATCTGATTAATCCCAATGACATTTATCTAGATTAAATTGATTTGAAGTTTTATTGTTATGAAAGGGAGGTTGAACTATGATGTTATTATGAAACAAGAAAATTATATTTACTTTATGGAAAAGTATTTACTTCACGAACTTGCACAATACGATATATATTTTTTTCCATTTGTAAAACATTGCAATGTGGATTTTGTATTTTTCACTTAGAAAATGTGATGTATAATGTTTTGTTTAAATTGATATTTTAAATTAAAAATGTGTTAATTAAGTTTGGGTTTTAATTTATTAATTATATTTTAATAATTAAAATAATAATTAATAAATTTATTTACTTTTTTTTAATTTTGGTAAGATTATAGTTTTATCATGTCTAATATATTATCTTAATCGGGGTAAGGAATTGAACTAGTGACTTTACATTAAGGAGTGTCTTAACATAGCACCCGATCACCATCTATCCAAGGCCTCATGGACTATTTAATTTTAAAATTATTGTAAAAGTAAATATTAAATTAGTGTATAAGACTTTTTTATTTATGGAACTTGTGATTTCTTAAAAACAAATAAATAAACTTGATCATTAAATAATTTTAATATATTTTATTAAAATAATGGATTTAAAGAAGATATAAGTTCTCAACAATTTTTCTCCAATGGGATGTGAATGGTGGAGGGTATGAAAATTGTTTGGAAGGTGTGCCCAGTGTACATTTGTCTCATTCGATGCATGGTGTGGCAGTGCGTAGGTGAGAGGCATTGGTATTCACACCCAGCGTCCCTTCGTTATAAATGCTTGCTCATTTCAATGGGGTGATAGAGGTACGTTACGTTGGAGCGGAATTGAGGTTCATTCCTATACCTCTTACACCTCGAATTATTTCGTTGTGAATTTCTTTGGTTTCTAGTTACATGTTGATGATTTTAGGTCTGGTTATGTGGAATTAGTGTTATGTGAGATTCATTTCAAGCTAGTGCGACTGTGGAGCCAATTTTTTTTGTTCTGTATATGCATACCACAGAGCTTGGGCCAGTATTTGAATTGGTGGTCATGTATTCAACTTTTCCCTTTTTGGATAGTGAATTCAAAGGTATTCCATATCCTTGCCCAATTCTTGTTTGTGGTTGTTGGTACTCAGGTAATTTTTCGATTTGGTTTTGAAGTTGAGGAAGCTTAGTTCTGTTCGTGGTGGAGTGGCATTTATTTAAGTTTTGTTTTACCCTTTATTGTTTTTGGCCCTGGAGTTCTTTAGACTTGTGAATTGGAGTTCTCTTAGGCTGATAAAGAAGCCTAATTATTGTTTTTTGTCTGGAACCACCTTGAGTGTGTTATCAATTGCTCTTGGTGTGCAGAACTTTCTTCTCATCATGTTCGGTATTTACAGTCATCATAGGTTACTATGTTATTGGAGGTTGTGATGTCTTATGTCCTTACAGTGTGTTGAATTTCAAACCCTCCTTGAATTTGGTCCTTTGGCTTGGAGGTTGGGGGACAACCTAGTTGTCTTTCGATTAGGTTTCGAAGGGGCGGTGGCTTGTCCATTTGCTTTTTTTAGTCATGGTGCTCTTACTGATTGCTTTCATTATTCGCTTGCTACTTCCATTATGGCTCCTCGACAATGAATGGTGAGCAAACGAGGTGGTGTACATAATGTTGATGTGCAAAACTTTCTTCTGGTCCTATTGGGTATTTACGGTCACCATAGGTTGGTACGGTGTTTGAAGTTGTCGTGTCTCATGTCCTTACAGTGTGTTTAATTTCAAAACCTCCTTGAATTTGGCCATCTGGCTTGGAGGTTGGGGGATGACCTGGTTGTCTTTCGGTTAAGTTTCAAAGGGGCGGTGGTTCATCCATTTGCTTTATTTTTTGGTTGTGTTGCTCTTACTGGTTGCTTCGAATGTTCTCTTGTTGCTTCCATTATGGCTCCTTGTTAGCAAATGGTGAGTAGACGAGGTGATGTGGATAATGTTGGTTTCAAACTATTTCGACCTTTTTCCTTTGACATAGTGTCAACTTTCTTTGATTTGTCCCTCTTGAATTTTGAAAAGAAATTATGGTTTGGGATTCTCAAGAATACGGGGATCACCCTTATTACTTTGATTCGATAATTATTAGTGGTGCGTTGAAATGGTTCTCAAACCTGGATTGATTTCGGAATATAATACTTAATTTCATGTATTCTCTCTCCCCACATCAACGAATGGACACTCTGCCACGTTTAATTTTTAAGGAAAAGCAAGTTGAAAATTATAATGTGTTTTCAGGGTTGGAAAATATCAAGCATATGCTAAGGAATCACATGTTTTGTCTTAACAACATTGATTCACGTCTGAGTCGCGTAGAAAGTTTCTCAGTGTCAGACTCAACCTTGGGGGATCTCATTGACCCTCCTAGGGATCCTACTGATCCACCAGTTAGCAGTGCTCAATATTATGCCATCATCTCCTATGTTCAAGAATGAAGAATTGGTATCTTAGTTTTTCCTTTTGATGGATAAGCTTGTTTCAGTGTTGTTAATGGTTTTCTTTCTCTCAACAACACGAACTTGTGGCGACAACTCGTTGTATTTGATGACTCCATAGTTTTGCAGTAGTTTTAAAGAGTGTCAGCACTTGCATATCACTACTCTTGCAGTTTTTGTCATAAAAAAAATTTCGCAATATTTTTGCCTTGATAACTCTTTGCTTACCTTTCGTAATGGATTTCTCTTCCACCTTGGCTTTGTGAAGCGGAAACAGTGCTCGACCTCTGTTTATTCAAAGTGAAGATGTCCACGGGCAGCGAAATGTGCAATGTGTGACCAATGTTTTTTTATCTTTGGAACATTATTATTGCTATGTTGTTGTCTCTAGATATTGGTTGTAAGGATTATGGAGTTTCTCTTAGAGTTATTCTTCCACAATCGCCTTTAGTTCATGGCATGTTTGGTATTTGGGTTAAGTTGTTGTCTTTCCTCTTGTTTTGACTCCCTCGAGATTGAAAATTGGCCTATGATAGTTACGAGGAGCACAAATTTCTAGATAGTTATCAAGAGCCGAACTTTATGGATGTCTAGATGATGCCTAGGCTCCCCTGTTATTGATTTGTGATCTCAGATCAAGTTGACTATAGATGTAATCGCCATGTAATATTTATTTGAAGTTTTAATTTGTTATAGTTCAAACAAAAAAATTTGAACATTTTTTATAAACTAAATAGATATATATATATCTCAATTTATTATACAAGTTAAAAGAGATTATATTTTGTATTGTGATTTCTTAGCCATTTTTGTCTTTAGTTGTTATTGATAAAGGACATATAACATTACCCAAATAATTAGGTTTAATTTTAGTTATAAAGAAAGACAATTAACAAGAAATTACAAATAATGAGACAAGTGTAGGTAAAATAAAGATTAATAAACTCGATTTAATAAGTTATCTGGTTGGTTAAGGAATACAGACTATTCTTGATGAATGAAATCTACACACATATTCTAAACAACAAACAAGGCCTTAATATTACTAAAGATAATGAAGTGTTCGCACACAATGTGATATTTCTTTGAAGTTTTACCAAAACAACACATTTATAATGTTTGGTAATAACTTTCAAAGCCCTACTCAAAATATTCACCATTTTTAATATATCATTTTAACAAATATAATACATATATATATTTTTTCAATTTGTAAAACATTGAAATGGGAATTGTCTTTGGTTCACTTTGGATAGATATGATGTAAATTTAAATTAAATTTGAGTTTATTTTATTAATTTATTTTTTAATAAATAAAATAACAACAATTTAATTTTAAAATCGTCACCAAGCTAAATATCAAATTAGTGCACGAGATCGCTTTGTTTCTGGAACCTACTACCTCTTAAAATGAAACACTTAATTTTAATCATTAAGCCCACTCGTATATTGAATTTTTTTGAATTTATCATATTAAAATAATGAGTTATATATATATATATATATATATATATATACCTCAATTTATTAAATAAGTCAAAAGTAATTTGTATCTTGTGTTGTAATTGAGTGAGCATGTTTGTATTTAGTTATCATTGATAAAAAAAACTTATGACATTTATGTAAGAAATTTCTTTGTCTTGTTTTAAACTTTAGTTATAAAGAAAGGCAATTAACAAGCAATTATAAATAAATTGGCAAGTTGCTAGTATAAGCAAATTTTGTAAAAAATAATGAAATAACATGTAGAATAAAGATAAATAAATCAATCAAATAAACTATTTAGTTGGTTAATGAAGAATGGTCCTAAAGACTCTTATTGAGAAAACAGTTTATTATTGATGAATGAAGTCTTCCCATGCATACATATTTATACATATTCTAAGCAACAAACAAGGCCTTAATATTAGTAACTATAATGGAGTGTTCACCCAAATGTGAGGGTGTTTTTTTATCAAAACAACACATTTACAATGTTTAGTAACAACTTTCAAGGCCTTACTCAAAATATTTACCCTATTCAGTGTCTCATTAGAATAAGGTATTCAACTCTGCAAAATACCTCTTTGTCATCCAAGGATTTCTAAGGAGGTAAATGGAATGTTAATTTCGCTTCACTAGTTATGCTAAGAAGATGGAGGATGTATTTTTTACTTTAGTGTCTAAGGGTTTTAGGGAGATATATGGAGCAATGTCTTTGGTATACCTCTTCATCAACCTAGTGTTAATAAAGAGATAAAGGATTGACTTATTTGTGTCATTAGCTTTGGGTTTCTAAAGAGATATATGGAGCTAAGGGTCGGTAAAGAGATGAAGGATTGACTTATTTACTTCATTAACTTTGGGTTTCTAAAGAGATATATGGAGGATTGACTTAGAAGGAAGCCTTTCAAAGCCTTACTAGAACATAATGCCTTAGCTGACAAACAAATATGTGTGTGTATGGGCAGGGGGGCAAGGTATATTTTTCACGTTAAAAATTATATAATTATAAAGATGCATTTGAAAGTACCCCATAGACATTATATGTCAAAATTTCTCCATTTAAACTCAAGGGAGAAAGTTCAGGCATATACTTAATAATAAGGTCCAAAATCCATTTACATAAAGAGCATAAATGGATATCAATATGAACCAAAAAACTATAGATCCTAGACAAGCCTAATAAATATCCACAAATTCCATGAACTCATCATAAAGCATAAAAACATCTGAGTTGTTGAGAGTAGACCCAAAATAATTCTTGAGATAATTGGAGTGATTGTTCCACATTGTTTTCCAAAAATTCAAAGTGCCCTTAGCTAGATCTAGACCTCATGTGAAAAGACCATCTACACTCTTATTAGACATTGAATATATGTGTGAAAAGTAGACTGAGGAAAAACTAGTCTCCAACAATTTTACTTGATTAAAGAAAGGGTGTAATTTCAAATTATGTACATAAAGGAACTAGTAAGCTAGTTGATTACAAGAATAGAGTCGCAAAACACATGCACCTACATAATGCCCCTTTCAACAAGTAATTGTATCACAATAACCAAAGCATGCCACTCAACCCAATAATTAGTTACATTTCCAACTCAGTATTTAAATAATAATATATATTCTTCACTAAAATGAATAAATCCACCAACTCTGCATTTTTCTATAAACCTTGCAAAGACTCAACTTTTTACAAACCTGAAAAAGGAGTAGTATCTTTGCGATGAAAAATTCATGAAGTTTTCGCTATCCAAATAACCCATGAGATTGACAATAAGAGGGGTTTATTTTTTTTTAAATATGAGTTCTCGTAATCGAGGTTGTAAGCATTCTAGTAGGGTAGATCCTTGCCAAATGAAGGAGAGAGAGTGCATATGTCTATCTCCCTTTGTGCGTGTGTGTGGTGCGGGGGATTAGGGAGGGTATACAACTTGAGTGGGAATATGTGTTTCCTCCTTGTAGGTCATATATGTGTTTCCTCCTCATAGGTCATAAGCTTGAATATGGAAGGGGGACAAGTTTTGTACATCTTCATAGGCTAAACAATCAAAATATTGCATGGAGAGTGACCCTATCCCACAAATAAGGGGTCCTCATGAACCATTTTGGTATCTACATGGGCTGTGACCTTAAGAATATACTTTGAAGTCACCACACTCGAAATGTTTCTTATTGGTAGGTGATAGTCATATATCTCTCATATTCTGAATGAACAAACTAAAAAGTGGATGATAATAAATGACAAGCATATACACTTAAAAAAAAAAACGTACTGATGTCAAATGAAATATCAACATAGAGATATGCCACTCAAGGAAGATAACATGAAGCATAACATAGATAACAACTAAAACCAAAACATGTCTTATAATTCATGACATCAAAACCATTGATGGTGTTATCATGGTGGCGAGGGAGGATGTTATCACATTAATATGGGAATTTGCACCTAAAATCCATACTAAAATTGGCAACACTCTTATGGAGGTTGTTAGGTCTCTGTAATTTATTAGCAAGATTGGGAGAGTCCAATCACAGAGTTAACATCATTTCAACCAAACTTTGGGATTCTAGGATCTAGCCCTCCTGAATCCGGAGAGGGATCTCTCCAATATGTGCAAAGATGGATATTGTCTTTGAAAAGCTTAAGGTAATGATATTAGGCTAGTTATGAAGGCCAGGGGTTTTTTTTTGTTTTGGATGGTTGAGCATGAAATGTTACTTGAGGGTTGTTAGGTCTCTGTAATTTATTAGCAAGATTGGGAGAGTCCAATCACAGAGTTAACATCATTTCAACCAAACTTTGGGATTCTAGGATCTAGCCCTCCTGAATCCGGAGAGGGATCTCTCCAATATGTGCAAAGATGGATATTGTCTTCGAAAAGCTTAAGGTAATGATATTAGGCTAGTTATGAAGGCCAAGGGTTTTGTTTTGTTTTGGATGGTTGAGCATGAAATGTTACTTGAGGGAAAGTCCTAAGTGCAAAAAGTTTCAAAAGTGAGAAGTTGCAAGCAAATAGAACAGTTTTGGCAGATAGATAGATATAACGCTGGTTTTTAGTCCATTGGGCTATGGAGTCATATCTGGGCTTTAATTGAACAACAACATCAAGTGTGATCCAAGGGGCAAGTCATCTATGTCTAAGGATTTCTTTAAGTTTTGATTTATGGAATGGAGTGATACACTAAGAAGGGGAATTAAACAGATGCAGAACGAAGAGCAGCCTAGGATCTGATAAGTACTTTTAAACCAGTCAGCCTTTGACAAACACTTTAAGAAGGACACGAAAGCAGACTAGGATCTGGTAAGTACTTTTAAACCAACCAGCCTTTGACACACTTCCAATAGAAAATATACAAAACAAGGGGAAACACAACGATAACACATAATGGTCTAAGATCTAGCAAGTGCTTCTAAACTAGCTAGCTTTTAACGCATTCCAAGGGAAACAATCTGTTAGTTATGCAGACAAGTCTGGGACCAGGGCTAACCATATCTTCCTTCAGTTCATCATCACATAACATATACTGAAAGTAACGTTCAGAAATAATATTCAGCTAGGACGATAAAATGAGGGAACGCCAGCATTCTCATGCCTAAACCGAATTAAGTCATTCCTGAATAACACAGATTGGAAGAAAACATTCAAATAAAGATTTCTCAGCCAGAGAAGGTTACTGATATACAGCAGGTCCTAACCCTGTTTAAACTGTTCTTTACAGTGGAAAATGAAACAACATGAAAACAGAAATAAAACAACAAGTTACAAATGAGAATAACATCACCGTCAATATAGATCAGGATCCCATGAAACATCTTTTATATTGATGTCAAACCAGCTACAAAATTCAAGTCCAATGTTTCAGTTCAGCAATCATCTTCACTATTCAACCTAACTACTCTAGCACAAACAGAGCTTCAAGGGCCAGTGAATACTATGTACAAAAAGAAGTCTCAAGCTCAAGTGTATTTCAAAGTTCTGCAACCAACAACTCCTCATCTTCTCCTGAGGTATTTATAGAAGAATGAGGAGGTGATCTGATAAAATATCTCTTAGGATAATTAATACAGGTTCAAGACTTCTCGGCCTTTCGAGGGGCTCGAGAGAGAAATTTACAGGTGGATCACCGTATTAACTTTTTACAATAAATATCAAAGCTCGGTGGGAGCTTTATTTTGACTTTGAGGCTCTGTGTAATGTGGGGAGTAACTCTGCAGATATTTCTGCATTGATTACCCTGCAGAAGTAACTCCTTGGCTGCTCTGAGGCGAAATCTGATCTTCTTCAATAACTACGGCCTCTGTTTGAAAGGTTTGAGGCAACAGGTGGCTCGGTGGTAGCTGAGAAATCAATTTGCCTCAGATGTGGCGGTGGAGGCTTTCCGTCTGATAAAACACTTTAGGTTTTCCTTTAAACTGTGTTTTAGATTGGGGATTAGGCTTTTGATAACTGTCTTAGCCGTAATCCCCATAAAAACTGTCTTCAATCTTCATCTGCCGTGCTTTATTCTCAAAACTGATACTCTTTAACTGTGTTTGATTTAAAACAGTGTCTTGTCGATGTGCAGACCCGCACTGGGCTTTACGGCATCAATACTCATAGAGTACTGATGAGACATGGAATGGTTTCTCCCCGCTGACAGGTTTTTTTTTAATGAAACGAGGTGATTGAGAATCGGGCCATTCCCAAATTTCCTCTTGGCATTTCTTCGTTATACAATGGAAAACCATTTGGAACACCTGCATCAAACACAAAACAATTAAGAAATCCTGCGAAAAATAGGTTTAAACTGCTTCAGATGGCGGGGGAGGAGCGTAGCTGTCGGATAAAAATATCTAACGGTGGAGATCGGCGCAAAACAGGAAAATGAGAGCGGGGAGAAGAAATAAGGCGGGGTGGTTTTGGGCCGTCCGATCTGGACATGTGGACGGTCCAGATCTAATCGGAGGATCTCAATCGGGGGGGGCAGGCAAGTGCATGCGATGTAAATTTCCAATGCGATTAAGCGTTGGCCGTTGATCTGAGGACCAGATCAACGGCGGGGAATGAATCGGAGGGATCGCAATCGGAGGTCGCAGAGATGGGCATGCGATTGCGCAACAGGGAAAAGTCGTGATGCGATTGTGCGCGGACCGTTGGATCGAAGGACTAGATCAATGGTCAGGATTTCTTCGACCTACGCACCGGCGGAAAAACCTTTAAACATATGAAAACCAAAGTTTTGCAATAAAAACAAGTTATAATGGCTCGGGCAGAAAATATATAAGTTAAAGGGAAAAAGGCGCCCGATTGCGGGGCCGGTGGTTTTCACGGAATGTAATATGCCCGAGAGTATAAAGACAAGGGCCAATCGCAATCGGGCCATTGAGCCTGGTCTTTCCGATCAACCCATTTGTGTTGTTTCCGATTGCGATTAGCGCCGAAAAGCTTTGGCGTTTGGTTTTAACGTATGGGCATGTGGGGGGAAGTGGT
Source organism: Pinus albicaulis (assembly GCA_034641835.2). Lineage (NCBI taxonomy): Eukaryota > Viridiplantae > Streptophyta > Pinopsida > Pinales > Pinaceae > Pinus > Pinus albicaulis. The sequence continues at coordinate 980,492,976 of CM076572.1, forward strand.
TTAGGACGTTAGACCAGAGGGGCTTAGGTCCATAGCAATAAAACTTGTTTTCCATGAAAAGTTTCAAAGTTTTAAATGGATTTGGGGGTTTCGGAATAGTTAAAAAGTGAGTTTTTAACTATGAAAGGGGAATTTTTCATAAATGGAAAGAAGAGGAGTTATGAAAAGTAAAGGAATAATATGGAGAAAAAAGGGAAGAAAATGATGGTTTCTTCAGCAGTTTGTTATACGAAATCAGCAAATTTTTCTGAGTATA
>CM076572.1:980493331-980938840 GCA_034641835.2 Pinus albicaulis
GCTAACAGAGGTAATGCCTTTTATATCTTTCAATAGTTATTCATGTTATATTATTCAGAAAATACTCCAATGGTATTTCTAATTCAAATTTATTGTAGCGTGTATACACAGTTTAATTGCCACAAACATATTATGCAAGGAAAAGTAGTTTTTTTAGGACGAAGTGTGTAGTTCAACAACATGGTGTTGTAAAGAGACATATATGTGATTGTCATCTCTCAAACCCAATTGAAGAATGGTTGTTGAAATTAAGCCAACCTAAGTTAATATTTGGTGGTTAGATAAGATTTTAATAATTATACAATAATATTTCCATTTGTTGAGAGAATTGGTTTATGGTGTCATATAAACCTAGTACACCATGATCCGTGTGTCAATGGTGGTGTACATATAGGTGGTAGCCCCAAAATTAACATAATGGTTGATTAGTTGTAGGTGGTTGTACTTGCTTGCTTAACCCTCATATCCCTCCTATTTGTGGCACATGTGCAAATAATAACATGAATAATAAATATCATATACATTAATCTTGAAATGTCTTAAAATAATTTCAAGGACTATACATTCTCAAACATTTCTTTCACCTGCTTAAATATATAACAAAAAAAAGTTATAATATATATTTCATGTTACAAATGTTATCTCATAAGGAACAATGTCAAATTCCACACTTGGAGTGACAACCTTAATGATTACGTATCATATCGATCATAAATTATGTTTAAGACAACTATAAGGTAAATGAAAATGTGCCCAAATTATGTTTGGGGTAACTATAAGTTAAATGTAAGCATGTGCAGGGAAAAAAATCACATCCCTTCAAAATTATCATCTAAATGAGATTTTATTTTTTACAAACATGTAATTTTGTATTAAAATAAGGTTGCAACTAAACCATCAGGATAATACAAACTCTATGAATGGTCATGAGCACTACAAAATTTCTCGAAACATCAACACTGCCATCTACATGTTGTGTTAGCCTTATAGTTCTCGTACTACCACTATCTATTCGGCTATTATATTGCCAAATGAACCAACATAACAAAAGTACAACAACTATACAAAACATTACATTGTTTAAAATTCAAAGAAGAAGATTCCCACTACTAACCTTCTTTATTGCTACCAACCTTGGATGACTAGATGTCAAAGGCTTGTTTTTTTTCTTGCACTAATTCTAGTTGCATTACATCTTCCTTTTATGCCATCAAATTATACATTCCAAATGTCCACGTGGAAAAATCAAGAGGAGCTACTAATTATGTAATCTCAACAACTCACCTTTTCCAATTTTCTAGTTTCATTATTCTTTCCAACAACAAACCAATTCTCTCTCCCATATATTTAATCCTCTTGTTGTTATTTTCCATGGGGATTTCAAATTGCATTTGCTTATTTTTTTCAAATTAAACCTATAACTTTGAGCCTATGATTTCTATTTGGATTGCTTGAAACTCTAGTACATATTTTCTCTCCCGAATTTTCCTACATCCCTCCCATTTTTTAACATAGATCAAGAAACAATCATGAAATTCACCAACATGCCTCTCGCACCTCACAATTCCTCTACACATATCAAAGTTCTCCCATATAGCACAAATTTTTACGTGTCCATTGGAGTTAGTCCTTATTTCAAACCCAAATTAAGCCTTCTAATTGACTTCTAGTTTTAACACGTATCATATTCCAAACTAGATATAATGCCTGAGAGCTACCATTCCTCAACTAACCCACTTTTGGATGTTGGAATGAAATGAGGAGGATGAATGCTAAAACAAAGATACAATTCCATTTGTGTCAAGCATAATACAACATGAAAGTGTGCATCCCATCTTTACAAAGTTAGATTAATGGAGGTTATGATAATATAGTGTGAGGATATCATGTGGGAAGGATGCAACCCAATCTATGGTCAAGTGGTATGTGGAAGTCCTTGAATTGGGTGGCTTTTTCATATGTTAATAAGAGATTTTTCCCCTTGTATTTTATGAGTAAATGTGATTTTAATGGTTGTTATACCATTGTTATTATGTTGGTTATAAGCATGGTTTTATGACAGACTTGAGTTATGGTTCTCATCATGTTTTGATTAGTAAATGAAAGAATAATGAATGTATGACCTAATAGATGATATTGTAGTTATTTTGAGAGGGCATCAGACCCTCTTAGTGATTCTCAAATAAGTATGAGATCCCTATGCTCAAATGTGTATTTATGACCTGTACATTTCATGTTCATGATGTGCTTAACAAAATGCCTTCCATGGTTAGGACGAGTTAATTTAGGTCCTTGTTCAAGTTTTTAATTTGAGGCCTTGTCTTCTTGTTATTTTTCATTTATGAGAATTTCATCAAGTTTTAGGCAGAGGACTGAGTCCTAGCCCTAAAAAAGTGGCTCATAATTTAGGGTAGCTAGCACAGAACTGCCTAGAAAAGTCTACAGTCGCATGGAGGCCTTGTTGTGGGAGCGACTAGAGGGTTTCAGTGACATGAGGGCTTTTCGTGGGAGCGAGTAGGGGTCTGGTTCAATTAAAAAGCAAGTTAACTCAGGGGTTAGGCACCTGGAGTGGTTGGTTATCCCCTGGGGGTCTTATAGCTCTTGAGGAAGGTCAATTTGGTTTTTGGTATGTCTATTCCACTTCCTTAACTGTACATGGGGAGTTGAAACATATCATAGTAACTCTTCTTCACATATTTACCCTAGTGGACTGGTTAGCTTGGGTATGTAACGTACACCTCCCTTCACATCTACCCAAGTGATCGACTAACCGAGGTACAAATGAACTAAGGAAGTTAAGTGGAGACTCAACCTCCATGGTGACATTAAGGAAGTGGAATCGACGCGGAAAACCATAACACGGACTCCCTGCACCTACTACAGGACTCCTAGGGGCTATCCCAATCATCAAGTTGACTTGTCCCTGGGTCCCACTGACTTTTACTTAAGAAAACCCTCAGACACTTCGTTAATATGGGCAAGGGTGCACTTGGGAGGCTCTAGACACTCCCACAACATAGCCATGCGTGTGTCCGAGGGCTCTTTTACCCATACCCGTGCTTGCGTTTGTGGTATCTAAGGCACTTTTTAAGCCCAGAATCTCGGACACTACCCAGAACTTCCTGTAGCTTCAAGAATCCATCAAACACACGATGATAAGGATAATGAACCAAAAACTGACTCTAGGACTATGCCTGACCATCCCCAACCGGGACTAACATTCTGTCAAACACTTGGCATCAATGCAATCTATAGGTCTAGGATACAAAACATGGCATAAATTACTAAAACTCTCGAAAGAAATTACAACAAGGATCGCCACCCTCTTCCTTGAATTGTTATGACATCAATTAGTTCTTGCATCCATTATATTAACATTTACAAGTAAATACATGAAATAACCATGACATGAACCAATCATTTAACCATGCTTATGACCAACATAAAACCATGGAAATAACAATGATATAATATCCATTAAATCCACATATTAATAATTACAAAAGCAAGAGAACTTAGATTTAATTAAACATACAATACAAGGAAAAGACCCTCTAGTAGAGGTTATAAAGGAGGTTTTTAGTGTTATAAAATTGGCCAAAATTGTCAAAAAACATTTTCTACAACATTCGTTTATGGTTACGGAGGTTTTGGCGGAGCTTTTAATGGAAATTCAACACAAATAAAAAAAATGGGCGGTCGGAGGTTATTACGGATGTTTTTTTCATCGATGCGCTACTCAGGATTTAACGCACCAGTGCGTACCTGTAGCTGGCGCCCCGGGGCGATTGAAGGAGAATGCATCGGATCGTTAAGGTATAAAACAACACTGGGCATAGTGTTGGTGATATAACGCACGGGGCCGTTCTAATTGGTCTTGGGATTTGTGCGATGCCCATAGGAATGCACTGGTGCGTAGACTTATAGAAACACACCGGTGCACAGTATTACACAAATGCACCGAGATTTATAATTGGTATCGGTATTCGTGTGGTGCCCATAGGTCATACAAATGCACTGGTGCGTATAGACACTTAAACGCCTCGGTGCGCAATATCACACAAATGCATCGAGATTTATAATTGGTATCGGTATTCGTGCGATGCCTATAGGTCGTACAAATGCACCAGTGCATATAGACACATACACGCCCTGGTGCATAGTATCACACAAACACACTGATATTTATAATTGGTATCGGTATTCGTGCGGTGTCCATAGGTCGTAAAACGACACCGGTGTGTATAGACACATAAATACACTGGCGCGTCGTACCGCACAAACACCTCGATATTTTTAATTGGTTTGGTCTTTGTGCGGTGCCCATTAGTCGTAAAAATGCACTAGTGTGCTTAAGAATACAAACGCACCGGTGTACAGTAACTGACACACACCGGTGTTCATTTTGTATTTTTTAGAAACATCAACCTATGACAGTGCAATTATTGTGATTGTTTTAAATTCATTATTCATCAAAAGTCGACACATCTTATAACAATATTCATATTAATTATTTTTTTATTAATGCATTTGAATGTGATGTTTGGATTAATTTGTTATATCATATCATAATTATTGATTACTATGGTTTTTTAAAATTAATTGTTCATCAAAAGTTGACACATATATATCTTATAACAATATTCATATGAATTAAATTTTTATTTGTACATTTGAGAACGATAGTGGAAAACGCAATAGAATAAATTAAAACATATATTATAATATATATATATATATATATATATATATATATATATATATATATATATATATATATATATGACATTATTTGTCATACAAAATGGGACAGCTATTGGTATCTCTTTGTGTTTCAATTGGGACACTATGTCCATTACATTAAAGAAAATGTCTGATTTCACAGACATATTTCAAAAAATACAATGCCTTACTTTGATATCCAAACATAATGATCATCATTCTTCGCTTGAACTGTTGTCACTGCTAGAGCTACTTCCATGACTTGGGGTATTTTCAGGAATGTTTTGTTCACGGTGTTGATTGTTTTCTTTTTCTTCACCTTCTATCTACAAACATAAAAATAAACTGTAATGAGCGTATATACATTGGTGAGAATAATGAAAATTGCAATATTAAATAATATACATCAATGTAAATCGAAAAGAAATGACGTATCATTACAACAATTGACTCATAAACTATACATATTCTTTCAAAACCATGTAACATGCCATCTTTCAAGATTTCATCTGTTGGCACAGTTCCATACTTTGTTTCCTGCAAATTTTATACCCCATAACAAATCATATATTTAATATAAAAGATTTATTTTTTCTATTAATTATAGACGGAGCTAAGTAAAACAGGATCGATAAATGCTTACAAATTCCACAATTAAATTCTGATACGCCAACATATACTCACAAGCCGTATTTAACCCAATTTCAATCAATTCCTTTGATGGTTCTTCTTTGTATGTTAACACCTGTTTGAAGACATTCAATGATGATTTTTGTAAAACAACTTAAAAAATACAAAAATGAAATCTAGTTAAGTTATTATAAGGAAGTAACAATTATTCACAAACTTAGATATCAATCATTTTCCTCCTTGTCATCCTATTTTATGTGTTGAATGGGTTCCATTTTCTTTTCTTTTCTGCAAGAAAATACTTGAAAATTAATATTTAATGCTAAATTGTTTATTTATTGTGGCTAATGATCGAAAAATTCAATGATTACATATTACATTTGAAGCATGTTGTTGTTGAGATGGCTCTTCCCGCGATGCAATTTTGTCCATTTATTTGACCATCTCCTTGTACACCTTTTTGGACATTCCTACTGGCATATTTATGATATCAACTCGTTCATGTTTTGAGATTTTCATAATCTTCCTGAAAATGTAATATGACAATAAACTATTTAATTTTTATATTGATATATGAAAAGTAAATATAACAAAAGTGATACATATATAAATATTTCTATACAAACATTTAAAGTAATATTACTTTTTCATTTCTTCACTTTTGTTGTTGTACGTTTTTGCTATTAAAAGTCTGACATGTCTCATTAACCAATTCTCTGGAAACTCTTCCTGTAATTTAGATAAAATTTGATTCTTGGAATTATTGGATTGGTTTTTGTATTGTAAGTGGAAAGAACGTCTATAAATTCGACTAGATCCCTCAATCTTTTGTAAAAGATTTTCCCCATTTCGTTAACCTCCAGCACCATTCCAGATGAGCTAAGGAGCAATTCATTTTCATTTGCATGTTCTATTTTTTTTCTTTTCTTAGAACAACATTCATTTTCTGAGTTGTTGGTCCATGTAGAACATTAAACAGATGTGAATTAATAGACTGTTTGACAGATTTTATCTAATAATTTTAATTATATTATTAATGAAAACTAAAAAAAGAAATTCATATTGGATCGATAGTTTTTTTTCATTCACCTGATTCATCCTTTTGCAAATTTTCCATCAAGCTTTTACGCTCTTCTGGTTCTAGATAAGAAATAATATTATCGAGCTTCGTCGTTTTGTGGCTCTGCATGATACACAATAAACAATACATATTAGTTAAACTTACATATAGTTCAAAAATAATATTTTTTGTAAAGAATTTACAAAGAACTTGCCTTTTTGCTTTTCTTGATGTGTTATCATTATTTTGTTAGTTGATCTCTTTTCAGTCATTTCTTTATCAATCTCAAACCTGTACCATATCATTCATTAATATATTTATAAATAAATTGTCAACTTTTCAAGTAAAAAAAATGTCAAGTAACCGATGTGCCATTCATGATAACACACCAACGCTGGTGCATGGGTGTCTTAGAAACGCACCACACAAACAGTATAATAGATTGTACGATGCTCTATGTCAACAAGGAGCATCGGTGCGTTACATGTCAATCATCGCACCGATTAACCATGATAAAATAATAAAAGGCGTCTAGTGTTAGTTTTTGTAGCATAAACCGATGCCATATTTTACATATGGCGCACCGATTTAAAAAAGGTTGTTTTTAAAATTTTTTATCACATTACTTACGCAGTGCGCTTATACAATACATAGCACTGGTGCGCTAGGTTACGCCAGGCGCACTGATGAAAAAAAATAATAAAACTATTTTTTTTTTTTTTAAATTCACGTAAGGGCCAACATGGATTGGGATCCGACTATGCAAATCGTCCCGTCGATTGGATTTCTTAGGTCTATATTTAGCAATACAAACCCTATAAATCTAAATTGAAAAGGCCTAATTCTAAAATTACAAAAAGAGGGAGAAGAAAGGGTAGAAATAAAAAGAATCTAGGGTTTTTTTGTTTGTTGAAAACTGCAGAAAATGTAAAAAAAAGTGCAGAAAAAAAAAGTAAAAAAAAAACAATAAACTTTGATTTTGTTCGTTTACTGCATAAAAAAAACTGTAGAAAAAGTAAAAAAAACAATAAACTTTGATTTTTACTTTTACTACATAAAAAAAACTGCAGAAAAAAAAGTAAAAATAAACAATAAACTTTACTCGCATCGTTTGAAATTCTATGGTACAAAGTTTGAATCACCAGAGATTTGGAATTCTAATTGTCTGAACACTTTTGTTCGAACGTATTTCCTTGCTCCACTATGCTCTCGTGCTCTATTTGCTGCAGGTATGTATCCTACAAATCTCTGGCTGAATTTTTTTGCAAAAATAGTGAAATAATGAAAAGTGTTTAGTATTTAAAGAAATGTTTTATGAAATCAGATTTTCGAAAATATTTTAACGGTGCGTCGGGGTATAAAACGACATCGGTGCGCATTACCAAAAACACACCGGTGCGGTTATCTGTACATTACGCACCGAAATTACATTTAGGTGTGTGTACCAAAATTTATTGTTGTTTTGCTCAAATGCAGGGATAAATATCATATATTATATGTAATGGACAATTCTTCAAAATCCAGCTCGTTCCATAATATTTCTCAAAGTCCATTGCGGAGTTCTCCCTATCCATCTCGAGACGTAATATTTACTTCCGATTTGTTTTATATTTTTACTATCTAACTGAATTTATGTTTTTTATCCATGTAGTTAATCATGCACAACTTAATTAAATTTATAATGTATACAAATTTGTAGGCTCATGCATATTCAACATCAAGTTCAGATGCACAAAATATTCAAACTGCTCCAAAATGTCGGAAGTTCTTATCAGGAGCTGCATATCGCAAGGCGCATTTGGTAAATGAAAATAGACAACCGCTTCACCCTGCCAATTGTAACAATATTGCATCTTCTAGCCACGATCCTGGGACAATGATGGTAATTATAATTATAATTGTTTGTTATATATATGTATTGATTAATATGTAATTATTTCAATGTCAAACCAATTTATAATCATGCAATATTGTCAACGTGGTTACTAAATGATATCATATATTTTGTACTAATCATGTTCAATTTTATTTATTTATTTATTGGGATTCTAGTGATGATGAACGACCTACCTACCATCTTTCGTTGCACCCCACGACAATGTCAAATCGAGAGAAGACTGAATTAAGAGAAAAATCAGAGAGGAACAATACCAAGAATGGTTGAATCAACCACCGATTCAGTTCTCGCTACGTCCAGATTCACCAATTAGGAATGACTACAACGATAGTAGTTATTCACAAGCTGGAAATGAACGCAATCAAATAGAGGTTGGTATGGATGATTACTTAAGGGATACGACTGCCATGGAGACAATGTTGTTAGATGCATTCCAAAATGATGATCAGCTAGGGGATGATGCTCATATCGCCGACACCTTTTTCGAAAGCGTTAAATTTGCTTCCACCACCCCTCTCTTTGGACCTGGCTGTCAGTCAAAGTCTACCCAGTTGGGGAAAACAATGTTATTGTACAACTTGAAAGCAAAGTTTGGCTTGTCAAATGCATGTTTCTTGGAACTTTTGAGGTAAGTTACCATAAAGTACTCCCTTATATAAATTTTAAATATAATCAATACACTGCAATGAACATTACAAATGGTAAATTTTATGAACGTTAATAATTATATCGACATTAATGTACATTTATTAATATATTTTTCCATGATCACCAACTACAAGTTATTCAAAGATAAGGTTCTTCCGAGTGATAATGTCTTGCCCGGTAGCTGCGAAGAGGCAAAGAAATTGTTGAAAATGTTGGGTGTTGAGTACATATCATATCATGCATGTCCAAATGATTGTATTATATATAGAGGAGAATATGTAGACAAAGAGATGTGTCCGAAATGTGGGCATGACAGGTATGATAAATAAAAAAAGAAGGGTAAATCACGTACTGGTCCTCCTTTTAAGATATTGAGGCACATGCCTATAATCCCAAGGATTCAAAGGTTCTTTCGTTGCAAAGAATTAGCTATGTTGCATGGATGGCATGCCTCACACAGAAGTGAGTTGGGAGTTATGCGAATCCCAACTGATTCAATAGCCATGAAGCATATAGAGGATGCATGGCCCGAAAATTTCAAGGATGAAGTACGAAGTCTACGACTCAGCATAGCCATGGATGGCGTCAACCCATATTCCCTCCAAAACACCAACTATTCTGTTTGGCCTGTAGTAGTGATCAATAACAATATCCCCCCATGGTTTTATGTGAAGAATGAACATCTTATTTTGGCTCTCATAGTCCCTGGTAGAAGACAAGTGAAGAATATGGATGTCTACTTACAACCACTAGTAGTTAAATTGAAGGAATTATGGGATGGGATAAATGTATATGATGTATCAAGACCCATCGCAGCAGAGAGGAGTTTTATGTTGTATGGCATATGTGCTTACATGACACATGATTATCTAGGCTTAGGAGTTTGCTCTGGTAAATTACATGTTTAATTTATTGATTTGTTTATATACGTAACAATATTATTTCACATATTAGTTATTTAATTCGTTGTAATATTTGTTCTGATCTTCATGATATTCTTTAACGTGCCATGCATATTAATTAATGTATACAAATATAATCTCGCAGGTCTTGTAACAAAAGGGTATTTTGGATGTAAATGTTGTGGACCTTCTCTGAAAGCTAGATGGTCCAAGGACCTACGAAAGCCAGTGAATGATTGCTCCAGGGTATTCCTACCAGAAGAACACCCTTACAGAAGAGCAACATTTGCTTTCAATGGTAAATGAGAGAGAACCCAATGGCTTCCAATAATGACACCAGTTGAATGGCTTAGAGCATATGAGAGAGAGAAGGAGAAAGGTTCATAGAAATGTTCGATTCAAATGGAGAGCCTATGTTCGATGATCGATATTTCTTTGACACCTATGTTGAGAAATTGCCCATTGGGATGAAAAGGAAATCTATCTTTTATGACCTCTCACATTGGGAACATCTTAAGATTCCCCACTTATTAGATCCCATGCATATATTTAAAAATGTTTCATCTTCTTTATGGAGGCATATATCATCGAAACAAAGTGACACATTGGCTATTAGGAAAGATCTTATTACTTCAAAAACTAAAAAGAAACATTGGCCAAGACGATTAGAAAGTACGGAATCAGAGGCAGGCGCCAGTCCCTCTAATTCATGGTTTTTCAAGGAAGGTGATGTCCCATGGATTTTAAAAAAGATGATATATCTTTGGCAAAGGAAGTTATAATGGATGTGAGGATGCCAACTTCATACGGGTCTTCACTACAACGCTGCTTCACCGTGGATGACCATTTGTCAAGGTTGAAATTGCATGACCATTTGAATCTTCTAAGAATACGTATAATGTCAAAAGCATGATTTTATTATTTTTTATATTAATAAATTTTATCCCATGCGGGGATCATAAAACATAACTAATTTTGTATATTATTGCACATGTTTATAACTTTGCAGTGTCATTATCCTTTGTTTGTGCATGGGTGTGTGAAACATGAATTCCCTCAAGACCTAGGACATGCCATATCTAAATTATCTGCATTTGTACGTTGGATCACGTCAAAGGAGATTCATGTGGGTAGCATTCCATGGTGGCGTCAAGAGATAGTTGAGATTGTTTGTATGTTTGAGAAGGAACTGCCGACGAGTTTCATGGACTTATAGGTTCATATTCTAATCCACCTAGTAGATGAGGTTGAATTAGTTGGGGTGGTTTCTTATCGTTGGATGTTCTTCTTAGAGAGGTAAATGAAGAAATTGAAATATTTTGTTCGACAAAGGGCAAAACCCGAGGGGTCTATGGTAGAGGGGTGAATATCGTATGAGTCTTTCTATTATGCTAGTGAGTACATCAAGCAGATCAACAACAAACCAGGTGCTGTGATTTGGGACGATGAAAGGGATGAAGACAAAAGAGAAGGAAAGTTTAACTTTGATATAATGTATATTTTGATCTCTAAGTAGTATATAATGTTGGTTTTATTTCATCAGGGAATGTAGAAATTGAAGCAATCAATAAATTCGTTCTTTATAATTCTTAAGTGACACAACCATGGGTCGCATTGTACGAACAAAAGAGGATGAAATGGGATAGTGACAGGAAAGAATTCAGACGGTTGAATGGTAGAAGTGTGCCTTATCCCGATCATTTAAAAGAAAATATGCCCCAACAGTTGGGTTGCTGACCAAGTTAGAGAGAAATATGGTGCTACCGGTCGTTACCCGCATGCTGAAGAGGATGCGATAAACGTAGGGATTGGGGGCAACAACTCAATAATAATCTTTTTAATTTATATGTAAATTTGAAACTTATATTAAAACATCTACATTTCATATTTTAATTGGTGGGTTATTATAAGACGCGTGACACTATGATTTTTTTAACTTTTTTATAATAGGTGCATTTGTTCCCATCTATGTGGGCATATGGACACCATTTTCGCACAGACAAATGTCGATGTTGGAACATCACACAAGACTGTGGAGTGGAAGTCGGGTTCGATCAATCTAGTCGTTCTAGCCACCGCGATCAAAGCCTAGTACGAGGGATGTTAGGTTACGTCAGAAAGATACAAGAGAGCATTGAAGTGGATTTCTCTTCTTTCCAATGTGTTATTTTTAGGTGCAAGTGGTGGGACACCTTTGATCGGAATAATGTAAAAGAAGATCATGATAGTAGGCTGATATGTATCAACTCTAGAAAGATGTGGGATGAAGCTACGGAGCCCTATGTTTTCCCTAAACACTACAACCAGGTGTTTTTTTACCCAGATGTGTTGGATAGGGATTGGTGGTTCGTATTGACACATGAATCTATATCAAGACATATTTTTGAGAACACTAGTGTTATCATGCCATGCGAGCTGGAAGATAATGAGGGTGATCACGAGAACTGAGAGTGATATGGTACATGTGTTATTTCATCAATATTTATACTTTTTAAGATGGGTTTTTCAAAACATTATAATATGTATTTTGAATTAATTGGTAATTTGAATTGTGTTAATGTTAAATAAATAATTCACTTGATAATTATTTGCAATTATGTTGATCTCAAAAACAATGACATACTATATAAATTAGTTCTTTTTTTTGTATCTAAGATCATAATGAAATAATGATAATTCTAAAGTACATGAATTTATTTGCATTATTTTCTAAACTTGATTGTGTTACAATAAATCATATTATTCTAGATTTATTATTTTACAATTATTTAAAATTTACAAATTCACAAATTTAAATTTTTTAATAAATTCATTTCACATTAATACAATTAAAATTTTACAAATATTTTACATACAATTAGAATTAGAATTACAACTACAATTTTACAATTTCACGCTACAATTACAATTACAACTACAATTTTAGAATTTTACATATATACAATTACAATTTTACAAATTAAAAAATTACAATTACAATTACAATTTTAGAAATTTACATATATACCATTACAATTACAATTTTAGAATTTTACATACAATTAGAATTACAAATATTACAATTTTACAATATCATGATCATTTAGTATTTAATTAATTAATAAACATCACGTTCATGATAACCATCGTACAAACATCATATTTGACTAAAAAACACATTCAAAATCGCTAACATCATCGTGATCATGATCATCTAACAAAACACAATTAACATTATATATTAACATATTCATCACAACACAAACATCAAATATACATCTTATGTCAAATAACTCATGCTATCATCACATACACATTAAATGCACATATCTAACATGACCTAACAATATACACATCATGGAATCTAGAATATTTTTGGAATGACAATGAAACCTAGCCGCTTTGCATCGCTCCTCTGCGTCTGAGGCCTAGCCTCGGCCCTGTGGCCGCTTCGGAGGGTCTTGCGCATCTCTTGTGACCTGGTTTCTCTCTGCCTGTGTTGTTCCTGCGCTTCACGGCGCTTCGACTGGGAGACGCGGCGCATTGGTTCGGCGCGACGCATTGAGTCGGCCGTCCAATGCTTCTTCTGACTGTGCGCGGTGCACTCATTCTGCGCGGCGCTTTTATTTCCGACTTGTGCTTCTCTTGGCAGGGCGCGGCGCTTCGAATCAGAGTGGTGTTCATGCGTGGCGCATAGGCCCTTTGCTCTTTTCTTGGTTCCTTTGGGACTCCTCCTCCTCTGTTTGCTTTGAAGTCCCATGTTTTGGTTGTAGGGATTGGTGTGAACTCGTTTCGTCGAGCTTTGACGGGGCTGCATCAATGGAGCCGCCTCCTATTTTGGATGCTGATGCCTTCTCCAACCTAGTGGCATCCCTTGCAAAAAAGAAAGCTATCGAGGCTACGAAGTTTGTGAAATGTTTAGATGACATCCCTGAGATCTCTATCCCTCCGGAGGGCCCGATTCAGGTCGCCCTTTCTTTGGCTAAGAGAGCTATGGTGGGTCAGTTCGCTGGGCTCTGGCCCTCCCCCAAAACTACGGAGAGCTGGGTCACAAGAAACTGGGCGCCGCTGATTAAAGGCAGAGTCACTTTGTACTTTCTAGGTAAGGGATTCTTCCTGTTTGAATTCACCGAAAAGGAAGATAAGGATCTGATATTCCGCAACGGCCCCTACTTTATGGGCCCTTAGGGGATGTATCTCAATAAGTGGACGCCCGATTTTGACCCAGCAGTGGACGTCCCCACAGCCGTCCCCGTGTGGGTTAGGCTGCCCAATCTGCCAGTGCATTGTTGGAATGGGGAGTCCCTTCAACACATCGGAAACACCTTGGGCAAATACATTGATCAAGCAAACAGTAAAGATCAATACGACTGTGCTAGAATTTGCGTTGAAGCTAACCTTGAGGTTGGTTTGCCTGAGGCAATAAAGATCAGAGTTGGAAGTTGGACACATGTGCAAAATCTGGACTATGAACAGCTTCCGTTCAAATGTCGGAAATGTCATGTTTACGGACACTTTGCTAGAGGATGCCCTAAGAACAGCAAAGTGGAGAAAGGCAAAGAGGATGGTTGGACTCAGGTAAAAAGGACCAAAACTGCCCATAAACCCTCTAGAACTGGTAACATGAATGGCAAAGGGCCTCAGGCAGGCTCTGGAATCCAAACACCTCTAATGGAAGAACAAGGAAATAAATTTACCCAGTTAAGCTCAGCAATAGAAGACATCCAAGAAATAGAGATGCAGAAAGAAGGATCGCCCCAAAAAGAGTCCCCCTCGGGACCAAAGAAAGCTGAAAGTAATGCAGACAGGACAAAAGAGACACCCACAGAGGAGGCTAAGGAAGTGCAAGGTTCGGAGGACTCAGAAGAAGAAGGTGAAATAGGGGACTCGCAAACTTCGGCTAGAAGACCATCGAGAGGCCGAAAATCTGCTCGTGAAAAAAGAGAGCAGGAAAATTACAAAGACAAAGTCCAAGGAAGTCAACCAAACCTCAAGAAGCTCTTGGTTAAAACTCCGACGTCAACCAGAAATCAGCCTCATAGCTCTAAAGGAGCTCCACACTCCAAAAGCAAGTGATGAAGATTGTCTCTTGGAATTGTAGGGGTATGGGGAGAAAAATAAAAGGAGAAGCCATTAAAAGCTTGATGAGACCTGAATCTCCTGACATACTCCTCATCCAGGAGACTAAAATGGAGGACAAGGCCTTCCTCCATGTCGTTAAAAAACTGTGGAAGAAAAGTGAAGGGCAAGTTGTTTCAGCTCGAGGTGCCTCAGGAGGCCTGGGCACCCTTTAGAATCCAAAAAAATACTCAAGGATCAAAGAGATCGTTAACACCCATTGGCTGTTTACTAAACTGCAACACGTCGACTCAGACGAGACCCTCTGTCTCTTCAACGTGTATGTTCCAGTCAGCGCAGGAGAGAAAAAAAATTGCTGGGATACCATTAGAAGTTTGACAGATTCGGAGGAGTTAACAAATATCATCATTGCAGGGGATTTAAAACTCACCTTATCTTTTGCTGAAAAGCATGGAGGAAGTATCGTAAGGGATCCGGCGAGAGAACTGGTTGAGGATCTGCTTCAGGATTGGGACATGATCGACATTAAACCTTCGTCGGGCAAATACACTTGGACCAATAAAAGACTCGGTCCGGGACACATCGCTGCAAGGTTAGACAGGTTTCTCGTTGAAAGTTCTTTTCTTCTTCTTGGATTAGAAAATAGAATGCATATCCTTCCTTGTAGTGTCTCTGACCACAGACCTATTAAACTCGATCTTCTGGCTCATATGGATCAAGGTCCCATCCCTTTTAAATTCAGCCCCCTTTGGGCCAAGGAACAATCTTTTATGCAACTAGTAAAAGATAGTTTGAAGCAACCTGTCAACAGATCTGCCTTCTTTGTTTGGGAGGAAAAGCTTAGGAGAGTAAAATCTGCATTGAAAACCTGGGTTAAATCCCTTCGTAATCCAGCAGTGGAAAGGAAAAAGATTCAAGATTGTCTCGAGATATATCATCTCAAATCTGAAAATGAAGAGATCACAAAAGATATTCTAGACAAGGAGGCCGATCTTCAGCAAAAGCTTCTCAACGCAAGCCTGGCCGAGGAAGAGTACTGGAGGGTTAAATCCCGTAGGCTTTGGCTTAAGGCAGGCGATAGGAATTCATCCTTCTTTCACAAACAAGCCCAAGCTCGGAAAAGTTTCAATTCCATCTCTGAAATCAAGGAAGAGAATATCAAGCACAGAGATATCCAAAGCATAAAAAACGCTGCCTATCTCCACTTCAAAAAGTTGTACAGCGAAGAAGAGGGGTTGGGGTTTATTTCAAATTCATTGAATGAGGTACCATCTCTGATTTCTGCCAGAAAGAATCAGTATTTGGAAGCAGATGTCTCCAATAACGAAATAAAAGTTGCCCTCTTTGCAATGGAGCCAGATAAGGCCCCGGGCCCAGATGGCTTCACTGCCAGATTCTTGCAGACCTGTTGGCAGATCGTGGAAAAAGACTTATGCAGAATGATCTAGAAATCTCAAACTTGTCAGAAAATCGGGGGAAGTACCAATTCGGCCTTTCTGGCCCTCATTCCCAAGGAAAAAGGCGCCAATTCCTTCTCCAGATTTCGCCCTATCTCCCTTTGCAACATAGGATACAAGCTGATAACAAAAGTAATTGCCAACAGACTGAAAACCATTCTTCCAGCTATCATTCCTGAGAATCAGGGAAGTTTTATTCAGGGAAGACAGATTGTGGACAATTTTATCCTGGTCCAAGAAGCGATCCATTCAAGCGTGACCCGGAAAGAGAAAGGAATGGTTATCAAATTAGACCTAGAAAGCGCTTTTGATAGGGTGAGGCATAGATTTTTGTTGGATGTCCTGCACAAATTTGGCCTTGGCCCCAATTTATTCACTGGATCAAGGCTTGTATCAGTGAGCCCTGGATTGCCCCTTTGGTGAATGGGAGGGCTACTGATTTTTTCAAAGCCTCTAGAGGACTGAGGCAAGGGTGTCCTCTCTCCCCCTTGCTCTTTGTCCTCCAAGCCTCTGTTTTCAGCTTCCTTTTGAATAAAAATCAATCTAATCAAGAAATAATGGGTTTGAACATCGCAAGAGGAGTTAAAAACATAAATCATGCGCTATTCGCGGATGACTCTCTCTTGCTGGGTGCAGCCTCCTTGCTCTCAGCTAAAAGAATCAAAGATGTGGTGGATGTCTATTGTGAAGACTCAGGAAGTAGCCTCAACAAAGGCAAATGTCATATCTACTGCTGGAATACTATTGCCAGAACGCTCCATGAAATCTCCAATTGCTTCGGTTTCGCAGCCTCCTCTTCATGGTCCTCCTTCAAGTATTTGGGGCTTCCTATTTTCCAAAAATGCGCTCTCAACAAAGACTGGTTGCCTTTTCTAGAAAAATTTAAGGCCAAAATTCACTCCTGGGGCTTCAATTGGCTCAATCTGGCTGGTAAGACAGTGCTCATAAAAGTTGTCTTGAACAGCTTTGCCATTTATCTATCTGCTGTTATGATGGCTCCTATCGGCATCATGAGGAAAATGGAGGATTACATCAGGAATTTCTTTTGGAAAGGTGGCAAAGAAAATGAGAAGAAAATCCCTCTATTAAGCTGGGATATAATCTCACTGCCCAGAATGGAGGGTGGTCTGAAGAATATCAGCAAGCAAAATATTTCTTTAGGGGCAAAACTGCTATGGAGAATAATTGGCCCAAATCCGGGTTGGGCTCAGATAACGTTGTGGAAAAAATATTTTCGTGGGCAGAGAACACACTGTCTGGACAATCCCACTCTAGCCTCCGGAACGATGATCCATAAGCTGTGCACAAACGTTTCCACCTTATTTAATCCCCATGTGCACTGGATTCCTGGAAATGGTAAGCGCATTAAAATCTGGGAAGATCGTATTATGGGTTGTGAGCCCCTTACTGATGATCGCTCCTGGCCTTGTTGAAAGATTGGATGGACAGAGCTGGCCTCAAAACTCTGTGGGACATTTCTCATTGGGAGAACGGTAATTGGCAGAACTGGGAGAAGCTAGAGGTGCCTAAGAACCTTTCCAAAGAATATGCAGTCTTCCTATCCCTTTTAAAAGGCAAAGCCCCGATGAACAACATAAAAAAAGATTCTCGTGGTTGGAGTCCGATCCCTGGGCGCTATTCTGTGTCGCGGGGATACTAGCAAATCTCTGTGCATCCTCACATTCCCCCTGACCCGAAGCCTTGGCAGGGGATCTGGTCTCAGACATCGATCCATAAAATTGATTCTTTCTGCTGGCTCCTTTTCCACCAAAGAATTCTGGCTGATGATAGACTTCGGAAGAGAGGCTATATGGGGCCTTCCCGCTGCTCGCTTTGTGGGGCTGATGAAGAAAATGCCCCCCACCTGATGTTCTTCTGTAATTTTGTTGCAGAAATTTGGAAGGAAGCTTTAGGCCCTTGGAACACCGTCTTCGCCCCCCCTATCCGATGCTCGGATCTGTTCTCAAACTGGAAGTCAACGTACCTTGGAGGCACTATCAAGAATGTTCACATTAAAAAATCCTGGCTCGTTCTCCCCAAAATAATCTGCTGGAAACTTTGGCTGGAAAGAAATCATAGGATCTTCAGAAACACGAAGAACGATCCAAAGATTGTCTGGGTTAAAATTAAAAGCCAGCTTAAAGACTGTTTGGGAGATCAACTTGATGGAGCAGATCTTAGTACACAAGATGCTGAATGGGGTGCTTTTCTTGATATACATTTCACGGATATTGTCAGGCTTCCCGCTCCTCTAAATCCTTGGCAAATTCGCCTTAAGGAAACAGATTTCTATGAGTTTTGCATCAAGAAGGCAAAAATTGCTCTCTTTTTCGACGGGGCTGCCAAAGGCAATCCTGGCATTGCCGGAGCAGGTGGAGTTGTCAAAAGTGTGGAGGGCAGAATTGTTTCTAGATTCGCCTGGGGAGTGGGCTTTAACACAAGCATTCAATTTGAAGCTCTGGCCCTTTTCCAGGGGCTCAAACAACTCATCTTTCTGGGTATCAATGATGCAATGGTTTTTGGTGATTCCCAGTCCATCATAAAGGCCATCGCGGACAATTCTTCCCCTTCTGATTTAAGGTTATCAAGATTGATGAGCAGAATTAGAACCCTGTTACATTCCTTTCAGAGCTTGGACTTCTTCCATGTAATGAGAGACAACAATAAGGAAGCTGATGCTGAAGCCAATACGACGGTTCTCCTCCCCCTTGGAGCCCTTCTAAAAGACAGAGACGAAGGCTGGGATCCCATCCCTTAATCAATTAATGTTTTACTGTCTTTTATTGGAACAGTTTGTTTGTATCTGCAATCTAGGAAAGATAGATAAGATAGCTCGTTTTACAGTTTGCAGAATTCGCAGGCTCAGTAGTGGGGATGCCATTTGGCTCCTGGCCAAGGAGAAATCCGAGCTCTGCCAACCCTTTGTAACTTGAAATGAGGCATTTTTCCAAGAGATAATACATCACAATAACCGCTTCTGTTAAAAAAAAAAACAATATACACATCATGATGATCGCCAACATGTAAATTAAGTACAACTGCAACATGAACATAAAAAAATTTGACAATATATATATATATATATATATATATATATATATATATATATATATATATAAAACTGAATAATGTTAGAAATATACAATTGTAATATAAATGTGATGGATCAGCTGGTGGTATTACAACATCAATATCAGTACTAGTGGAGGCCTACTTAGTTAGTGGTGCAGCCTCAACGGTCGATGGTCCAGCCTGCTCATAATTATGAGTATTGATGGATGCTGCAGGCTGCTGACTGGATGTGGCCGATGGTCCAGCCTCATCTCCATGATGAATGTTGTTCGATGCTAGTGGAGGCTCATTCTCATCTGATGCAGTGCAAGGTGAACGATCATGAGATGAAGAGTCGCTGCTCGTGGACTGTCCATCACCTGCTACGTCAAAACCACACCTATAACGTTCAATAGTCCTCGTCAGTCGCGTAAAAGCTTTCGTAACTCCTATGACATGCCGCATTAGGCTGTACATGTCACGTGGCATGCCTCTCCACATCTGTAATAACCTATCATCGACCTCTATGTCTCTGTAATGAGCGAGCTCGATGCCCGCCTCAACAATAAATGCACTGAGTTGGTCGCCCAACTCCTTCCAATATCTAGCATCATGT
Source organism: Pinus albicaulis (assembly GCA_034641835.2). Taxonomy (NCBI): domain Eukaryota; kingdom Viridiplantae; phylum Streptophyta; class Pinopsida; order Pinales; family Pinaceae; genus Pinus; species Pinus albicaulis. The sequence goes on from CM076572.1 coordinate 980,513,373, forward strand.
CGATGGCGCCTAGCACCGGCCTCCTGATGATCCTCGACATCTGGCATGCCCTGATCATCATCAGGATCCATTCCTGGATCATGTGGTACTGGTGTTGGCATCTCCTTGCCATCAAAAGAGCCAATGTCTGCAAAATATATACAAGTACACAACAATAATTAGACAATTTCATTACACAATTTAATAAAAACAAGTTAAAGAACATGCTAGAATAACTTTAAATATATAAAACAGTAATATTACCTCTATCATCTGGCGACTCATCAGTTATGAAGAGTATGTTGGCACACCCTCGCCAATCTAAAACTGTGTAAGGACAGGGGACCATAACGAAGGGATGCTCATCAACACTGGCTAGCAACTCCAGTGCATCCTACAAAATCCTCGCGAAAAACTCAGTGTTACCCCTCTTGGGCATCATTTGCCCCCACATGTGCATACGTGTCTCAAACGTCGTCCTACGAGGCTACCGAAGAAAAGTAGGCCTCATCTATGGAAACCTCTCAAAAAATAAACAAAAAAAATCTCAAGAAAAAGGAAAGTTCACCCTCCCTTGTGCATGAGCATGACATCTATATAAGGCTGTACAGAACTACCGCAAAAAAATGGCAGACCACCTGACAAGTTGTTTCTCCAGTACTAAAGGATCAACATAAAATAGAAGCGGGCAACTAATGCATTTCCCGTCACTGGTGTTGTGCGAAATGGTCGAAATGATAAGTGAGAGACACTGCACCTCCTCCCTACCAAATGCATCAATACGTAACTGACCACCGGTAGCCTGAAACTCTGCAGGAGACATTACATTTTCTCCAATGTATCTCTGCGAGTAAAATAACTTACTCCCTGCTACACAGCCAGCCGGAACCTCTGGGAAAGAGGGAAAATCCACCCCTCTCCTCGATAGTCCTGTAATGAAGTATATATCCTCCTCAGTGGGCGTGTACCACTGGTTGATACCAACCTGGAAAGCCTGTTGCTGGGCATTCCACCTTCGGATAAGATGTCTCAAAAACAAACTATGGCCCTTTAGGGAAGTAGCCTCCTCATAGTACTTGATGAGGCCTACTTGCCTTAGGAGCCCCTGCGTAGTTGCTGTAATAGGGCGAGGGTACGCATCTCTCTCCCTCTCTCGCGCCTCCCACAGGTGAACCGTGTTATACTGCTCCATTGTTGTTGTTGTTGTTCCCCCTCTTCTCTCATTCACGTCTCTAAATGATTGACATATTAAACACAATTTTTTTTTATTAAATGAGACATGTATTTAGAAATATACATATATAAATTTTTTTTTTTAAACAAAAAAAAAAAACAGTTGGTGCGCCCAAACGCACCGGTACCGGTGCGTCTTTCTATGGAGTGCATCAGCCTCGGTGCACCTAATAATATTAAGCGCCCTGATGACGATGCTCCAGAAGAATTTATAACGCACCGTTGACTATGTACGGTGTCAGGAGGGCGGTGCGCTGATGAAACTCTACGCCTCAGGGTGTATAGTTAAGTTAGCAGACAGACCACCTGCCATCGTGACATAGTGAACGATGCAACCTTTTACAGGGCCGCACCGTTGAGCTAGGTGAAATACGAAAAGTCGTGCACTGACAAAAATAGCCGCCTCGAGGCTGATATTTTAGTCAATGCACAGCGTCGCAGCTATTCCACTAGGTCAACGGTGCGGCCGGATAACCGACCGCACCGCACTTACAAAAAAAAAAAAGAAAAAGAAAAAGAAAAAAGGGTGCGCCTTCGGTACTGCCTCGGAACCAATGCGGATATTGTTAGCACCAGTTTACCAGGACGCATAATTTAGTCCACGCACTGTGTTGCCGCTATTCCACATTGTCAACGGTGTGGCCTGGTAAACGACCGCACCGCACTTTATTTAAAAAAAAAAAAAAAAAAAAAAAAAACAGTGCGACACAGCAATTTATAGGCGGCTTCCATAAAGCAATTAATGAGTCGGGCAAGCTCGAGCGCACCGCGCGACTATATATATATCCTTTTAAATGTTTAATTTTAAGGTTATTTGAAATTCTAATCCGCTAGAAGGCTTAATTATGGAAACACAAGAAAAAATACCTGTACATTTGCTCGTCGAGGAGGCATATTGGCAGTATAATTTGCAAAATAAAATTTGTCCACCGTTTTGCAAAATTCAAGCTTAAGATTAGTGGGTAATGCACAATAGCAGTGCGTGTAATGTTGCAATGGGAGCACTGATGTCAGGGAGGCTCAAACAAGAATAAATTGCACCGGTGCTTGAGAGCTCTGTAGCACTAACAAAAGAGAATTTTTTATTTTTATTTTTTAAAACCATGTTCCGGTGCGTGGGATTTTATAGGCACACCAATGCATTTGCTTCATTCCGCACTGGGGGGTTTTCGCGCTTTTTATGAGGCACCGGTGCGCTACAGTAATACAACACACCGGAAAGGTGTGCACAGAGCGCACGGTGTCTTTTGTGCCAATGTTTTCTGCGGTTTTTTGGGCCTTTTATTTTATTTTGTTTTTTATTTTTAAAAACCCCCTTCTAGTGCGCGGGGTTCTATGGATGTACCGGTGCGTTTTCGTCATTCCGCGCTGGGCGGTTTCTGTTTTCGCGAGATTTTTATGAGGCATCGGTTCAGATGCTCTGTAACGCACCGGGGCACTACAATAATAAAACACACCGGGCATGTGTGTATAGAGCGCACGGTGTCCGGTGTGCCAATGTTTTGTGCGGTTTTTTGGCTGTAATTTTATTTTTTATTTTTTTAATTCCCGTTACGGTGTGCAAGGTTTATGGGCGCACCAGTGCGTTTTCGTCATTTCGCGCCAGGCGGTTTCTGTTTTTGCACGCTTTTTATGAGGCACCAGTGCAGATTCTGTGTAAAGCACCGGGGTGCTACAATAATAAAACGCACCGTGCAGGTGTGTACGCAGTGCACGGTGTTCGGTGTGCCAATATTTTGTGCGGTTTTTTGGCCATATATATATATATATATATATATATATATATATATATATATATATATATATATATATATATAGGGTTTTTTTAAACCCTGTTCTGGTGCACGGGTTTTATGGGAGCACCAGTGTGCTTTCTTCATTCCGCATCGGGTGGTTTCTTTTTTCGCCCGCTTTTTATGAGGCACCGGTGCGGATGTGTTGTAAAGCCCCGGTGCGCTACAAAAATGAAACGCATCGGGCAGGCGTGTACTTAGCGCATGGCGTTCGGTGTGCCAATGTTTTGTGTGCGCCGATGCTTTCTCGTGTTGAACGCACCGGTGCGTTTTACGATGATAAGCGCACCGTACAAAATACATCCACAAACACCTCTGCCTACCAACCTCCTCTAGTAATCTCCGCTAGAAACAAATTTCTGGGGTATTTTTATAAGGGGTTCCTCAAAAACATCCGCTAGAGGGTCTTTTGCTTGTAGTGATATGCAATAGTTAACTAGGTTCGGGACTTCCACGCACCACCCGACCATAGACATGGTTGAGCCAAATATCTCTTTAGCCAGTCACCCCTTGTGCCATATTCCAAGCATGAATGTGGGATCTCATGGATAAACCAATAAAAAACAACCAAGGGAATCTAGAGGTTAAACCACCTCCACCCTCACCATACTATGATCACACCAAAACTAGTGCTCTGATCACAAAACCAAACTGAACTCGGAATGCCTCCGAAAATCCATCACTATCCTTGTGGAAATTTTCATCTCCTTGTCTCTTAGGCTTTACCACAATCCATATCTCGGATTACTAGGCCCTAAACCGAGACACCGCCCTTAGGCTTTACCATGTGTCCTGCCAAAACTGATCAAGGGATTCCTAGGCCTTTGGGAATTTCCTTGAGACCACCTCCGCCTCAGATTTTGAAATCCATTCGACAATTCCAAATCTAAAAACCAATATCAAATCCCATCACAGCATGGATATCCGGAAAAAGGCAAGGCAAGGATGAAAACCATTGTCAAAACCCGGAAAAACCATGCCACCAACAGTAAGAGAACCAAATACCAACATGCATAAGCCATGCAAGTCAAAACCAACTTGTAAATCACACATGAAATATGTTACCTGCAAGTATTCCTGTTGAAATTGCTAGATCCTGCTCGTCCTTACTTGATCTTTACTTTCCTTTCATTTCCTTGTCCTTCCTTTTCTTTCTTTCCTCTTTCTTGGCTCAATGCTAAAATTCTCCAAGAAAACTCTAAGTATCCAAGCGTGTGTGAGAGAGAGAATAATGAGAGAGCTCCAAAACTAAACTAAGAAAAAAAAGTTTGAGCAAAAGTTTGCCAACTAATCCTCATAAGCCTTTTTATCAACAAGGCCTCTATTTTCTTCTTTTTTCATTATTTTCCTTCGTTTTCCTCCTCACATGAAACTTTTGACCTTTCGCCTTCATTTTCTCCTATTTTCCATTATTTTCATAAATAAATGCCAAATAATGCCTCTTTCCTTTCCAAATCCTTTTCCATTGCCTTTGCCAATTTCATTTATCCATAATAACTAATGAACACCCTCACTAGGATGTTTTTCCCAACATTTAGCTTGGAATAAGTGTGCCTTAACCGTGATCTTATTTTTTTGCCTTTATTAACTTTTATTACATTAACTTTTAACCTGGATCTGTGATCCAGGTGGATATTGGTGGCCAACCGCCTATTTCACTTGGGGCCCCACCATTGTCTCTTTCAGTCTTTAAGTTTCCTTAATTATAGCACACTTTACTATTTTTAGCAGTTTTTTCGGATCCTGAACTTCTAGAGCCGTTTTGAGGCCCTAAACAACATTTTTTGGGCATTTCTTCTCTGGAAAATATTATTCTATTTTTGAATTGATATTCGCAGTCATTATATGTAGTCCTCAGATAGATCTTTCTAACGATGTATCGTGTGCATCAAAGAGAGATAGTATACCAAAGTTACGACCCCGGGAAATTGATGTACCAATTTACCCCGACGGGGCCCATATTCCAGCATTTCATCACCTAGGTTTAGGTTTTTGGATGTTTATGGATTTCCATTATTTCTCAAAAATATATAAGCCTTCGAGCCTCATTGTAACACATATTTCATAGGCCTGTAGCCGCCACATCTCTTCTTAGAGATAAGCTACCAGCGCCCTAGCTAGTTTATTTCCATTCTGTTTGTAAGCAAATTTCAGTTCTTTGATATTAATGAAATGAAGTATTATTTCCGCTGCCTCTTTGTATTGATGGTTATATGTGTATTATATTGCATTCCTGCATAAATCCGGATCAGTCTGTTATAGGGTAAATGTGGGAGGAGGGTGTTACACTTTTATCTTGGAATTAATATCTTGATTAGTTCATCTCTTATTTAGAAAATTTAACCCTTGAATAAATATAAATGCCTCAACTTAATTATTAAATAATATCACCCAACCTAAAGAAAAACACTTTCTTATTTTCCTTTAAGATCAATACCCTCGTTCGCAATGACAACCATGAAAATCATGCGAGAGAAGGGGAGGTTTGGCCTCTCGCGTCCCCTCACTTCACTAAGGGGGGAGGAGTTATATTTCCCTTCACCTAGCATCAAACTTCAATTCATTGTCTCATGGTACGCTCTTTGATTATTACATCTCCCAAGTAGCTCTGGGGTTTCCTCAATTTTGTAATTCTTTCTTTTTGTCGATTGCTGTTAGGTGTGGAGCCTAATTATCTTCCTAATTTAGAGGTCTTGTTTCAGTTGTATTTAGATCCCAATCCGTGTGGGGGGGCTCTCCTCCCCACTATTTTTGTCAATCCCCCCCCTCGGCGAGGGTTCTAAGGCAACGCCCCCGAGAGAAAAAAAAACTAAAGAAAATTTTCCTTGTAAAATATTTCAATTTCATAGTCAATTTGGATCATTCGTTAGGTGGAAGATCTTACTATAGAATTTATGTTGATTTAGGGTTTTTTCCCTAAAAGGAAATCCTCAGTTTTATGAGGAAATTGTACTGCGGCTATGTATTATTTTGTGAGAAAATGAGAGGATATCGTGTGAGAGCGAAGAAAAAGTTATAGCAGATGTGTTGAAGGTTGTATCCCTTCAATTTGTTGGGTAATATAAAAGGAAATATGTATTATTTCTCTGTGGATGTAGCCCAAATTTGGTGAACCACATATATTTGTGTCTCTTGTTTTATACTTTTCAGTGTCTTTATTTCCACAATATTTTATGCGTTCCATTGCTCTATTATTTAATTATAACAACTGATATTAGAGCTGAAGGTATATTTGGATGATAAACTCATAGGAAATAATGGTTCCTAGTTTTAGTGGGAGCAATGGTGGAAGATGGTAGGTTTAGGGTTGAGAAATTCAATGGAAAAAACTACTAGTTACAGAAGGTGCAAATGGAGGACTATTTCTATCAGAAAGATCTTTACCTACCATTGAGTGGGAAAGCAAAGAAGCCGATAAGTATGATAGATGAAGAATGGGAGATTCTCAACAAAATGGCACTTGGAACAATATGATTGTGCTTGGCAACGTGGGTGGCCTTCAACATTTCAAAGGAAATGACAACGAAAGATCTAATGAAGGAATTCGTCAAAATATATAAAAAACCCTCGACCTCAAACAAGGTGTTTGTTATGGAGAATTTATTTAATATGAAGACATCAGAAGGTGGATTTGTCGTAGATCATTTAAATGAATTTAACACAATTACCAATCAGTTAAGTTATGTAGGAGTAAATTTTGACGATGAAGTTAGGCTCTGTTGTCTCTATATTCACTGCCAGAAAGTTGGAATGGCTTAGTCATTTATATTAGTAATTTTGTCTTTGGTTCTAGTACTTTAAAATTTGATGATGTTGTAGGTGTTATCCTTAGTGAGGAAATGTGATGAAAAAGCTCAGGTGAGACATCAAGTAATTATTTGACTGTAGAGACTAGGGGAAGAAAACTATAGAGAGGAAAGAGCCCAGGATATCGTGATAATTCAAGGAAAGGTAGATCCAAATACAAATAAAGGATAATGTGTTGGAATTGTGGGAAAAAACGACACTTGAAGAAAGACTATAAATCCCGAAAGGGAAAAGAAGAAGATGGACAGTAAGAGAACAATCAGAAAACAAATGTAATAGGTGATGTGTTGCAAGATGATTTGATTCTTTCATTAGAAAATATCATTAATCCCTGGGTGGTAGATTCAAGGGCTTAATTCCATGCCACACTCCAAAGGAAATATTTAAATTCTTGAATATGTTCAAGGATATTTTGGACAGGTCCGTCTAGGTGATGATAAACCCTGTAAAATTATTAGAATGGGTAAGATACATATAAAAAAACAAAATGTAAGTCAAGGGTTGTTAAAGGAGGCATGACATGTTTCAAATCTAAAGAAAAATCTGATTTCAACAAGGCATTTGGGAAGTGAAGTTATGTAACTACATTTACAGATAGAACCTCGAAGGTCACTAAAGGATCCCTAGTAATAGAAAATGGAGATATGTTTGATAAATTGTATTTATGTAATGGAATTTCCAATTCTACTAATGCTTCAACCTCCATAGGAGAAGATACGACATTGTGGCATCATAGGCTTGGGCACATGAGTGAAAAGGGGATGTCGATTCTTCACTCAAGAAATTTGTTGTCAGGTTTGAAGCATGCTGATTTGGATTTATGAGAGAATTGTGTTTATAGAAAACAAGAGTCAAATTCCTTAGAGTTAGGAAAGAAAAGAAGAGTGAAAAAATAGAACTTGTGCATACATATATATGGGGACAAGCTCAGGTATCATCTATCGGTGGCTCTCGTTATTATGTTACTTTTATCGATAATGTAACTAGGAAAACTTGGGTTTATTGTATTCGAAATAAGTATGAAGTATTTGATACTTTTAAGAAATAGAAAGCTTTGGTTGAGAATGAGATAGGAAAGAAGTTGAAGTTTCTCAGATCAGATAATGGAGGTGAATACTGCAACAAGTAGTTTGATAATTGTTGTTCATACCATGGAATTCTTAGAGAGAAGAAAATTCTAGGAACACTACAAGAAAATGGCATGTCAAGATGGATGAATAGGACCATCATGGAGCATGCAACGTGTATGAGATTTCATGTAAGATCACCCCCACAATTTTGGATAGATATTGTATAGTTTATCTAACAGACAAAGGTCCTTAAATTTATCTTGATGGTGGTATTCCATAGGATACATGGACAAGTCAGAAGGTAAACTACTAATTTCTAAAGACCTTTGGTTGTGAAGTACTTGTCCACATTAATAAAGAAAACATAACATAGATTGAGGAAAAATCAAAGAAGTGTACCTTTATTGGATACGGTGTTAGTGATTTTGGTTATCGCTTATATGATTATGAAAACCATAAAATCATTAAGAGTAGATATATGGTATTCAGTTAAAGGGTATTGTACAAATATCAATTTCAATAAATAAACAATAAAAGGAAAACAAATAATATGCAGTACTTGATGACATCACAGAAAAGAAAAGCCAAAGATGCCAAAAAACCATGATTATCAACAACAGTGGCAACAAAAAAAACAACAATAGCAACAGACACCTCAAACTCTTGCAAGTGTTGTTAGAAGATCTACCAAGTTAAGTAGACCTCTTGAACAATACTCTCCTTCATTACATTATATATTGTTGATTGATTCTGGTGAACCAAAAGCATATGAAGAAGTAATGCGGGTAGAAACCATAAAGAAGTGGGAGCAAGCCTTAAAAGAAGAGATGGAATCCTTAGTACATAATCAAACTTGTGACTTGTTGCAGGGTCTAACATGCAAGACATAAATGTTCTCAAAATGAAATTGGCCAATTCATTTACAATGAAGGATTCAGGTGCTACAAAGAAAATCCTTGGTATGAGAATAACTAGAGGGGAAAAATAACAAATTGAAATTATCTGAGAGTGAGTACATAGAAAAGGCGTTGGGAAGGTTTAATATGCATAATTCAAACCCAGATAGTACACCTTTAGCTAGCCATTTCAAACTAGGTAAGGAGATGTGTCTCGAGTATCAAGAAGAGATATAGTGTATGTATAAAGTTCCATACGCATGAATAGTTGGAAGCTTAATGTATGCAATGGTGTGAACATGGCATGATATTGCACATGCAGTGGGAGTTGTGAGCAGGTATATGAACAATCCAGGAAAAGAGCATTGGATGGCATTAAATTCGATTCTCAGGCATTTTAGAGGTACCACTAATCAAGCATTGTGTTTGGAGGTTCAAACACTGTTATATAGGAATATGTCAATTCAAATATGGTAGGTTATAGAGATAACAGGACCAGAGGGTATGTGTTTACCATAGGTGGAATAATAGTCAATTGGGTTCCTAAAATGAAAATCATGGTTGCACTTTCAACAATAGAAGCGAAGTATGTTTCCGCTACAGAGGCTAGTAAAGAAATTATATGGCTACAAAGGTTTATGGATGATTTGGATAAGAATTAGGAGAATGGCAGGTTATATAGTGATAGCCAGAGTAGCATTCATCTTGCAAAGAACTCAACATTTCACTCTAAGACTAAACATATACAACTCATGTACCATTTCATACGGTTAATTTTGGAAGATGGAAAGTTGAAGTTGGAAAAGATACACACTAGCCAAAATCTTGCAGATATTTTAACAAAGGTGGTAACTAGGGAGAAACTGAGTTTATGCTCAGTTTCAATTGGTCTTCAAGTATGATTCTAAATATGAGAAACAACTAGGTCCAAGTATAAGCACTGTATAACAAGTGATGCAATGGTGGAGTTTCTATAATTAGTCTCCAAGTGGGAGATTGCAGAATATCTAACAATAGAGGTTATGTTAATTTAAGGTTTATTGCCCTAGAAGACAACCCTTGGTTTATATGAGGGAATTTTATTCTATAAGAAAAATAGAGGAGACTGTGTGAGAGTGAAGAGGAAGTTACAACGGATGTATTGTAGTTTGTACCCCTTCACTTTGTTGGATGATATAAAAGGAAGGACTGACTATTTCTCCATGGATGCAACCCAAATTGGGTGAACCATGTATAATTTGCCGCTCTTGTTTTATTCTTTTATGTGTTTGTGTTTATACATATTTTATGTATTCCATTACTCTGTTATTTAATTTATGACAACTACAGCAAGGTTTGTTTACAGTGGTGAGTGGTAACCTCAAGCAACAACCTGCCACCTTTCTCACTGCTCCCCCATCGTTTTTTGTTGTTCCTATATTTATGAAATGGGTAGGTTCAAGTCCTCCTGACTTGGCCTCCCTTGAAATTGTTATTATCACCCAATTGCTCACGAAGAATCAAATTTCAAGAATTGATTAGTGATGATACTTTGGGTAGCACTCAAGATTTGCTATATTAATGCTCATGAAGGCAGCCTTAGGATTCCATTCTCGACACCAATGCACACCCAATACCTGCCTCTCATCTACTCAGGTGCTCTATTACATTGGTACTCTCAATTATTTTCTAAAGTGCATTAGTCTGGCATTTAAATTATAGGGATTCTTTGTTTTTTCTATTATTTTTCTAAGATTCAGTTTAGTCTCTCGTTATACTTTTCATGCCATCTATTTCCAACGAATTCTAGTCATAGTTTGAGTCAACCTATGGAGTTTCTTTTTTGTAGTGTTTGGCCTACCTCGGGCCTCTCTCAAAGCCTGTCTTTTATTCCCCGTGTGGTCTCTTTACACTCTACTATAACTTGTCTTTATTTTTCCCTCCTCTCATCACCATGTTGTAGATATTCTATGTGTTTCTCCTTGGTTTTTCCCTCACCAAACTCGTGTCTTTCCATTTACCTTCCATTCCCACTCCTTCATAACATGCATTGTCACTTTACTTCAGTATAATTCCACCATGCATTTTCAATGCATGAGATGTTGATGTGGCTTTGCTGGACATGGTGAAGGTAGCTCTAAAGACCCATTCAAAGACTCAATATACAACAAACAACTACACCAAGGTTATTCCTGAGCACATACACCACTGAGTTAACCAAGCAACCATTGAATCTACGCATGAGATTTAAGATAAAACTGATGATGATATCCTTTCTCAAGTTGATTGGATTCCTAGTCCTCACTATAATCATGATCGATAGGAACAATACTTGTGCACAATATAGCTCTACTGACACATGAGGACTCTTATTGGAAAGACACTCAAAGACGAGGAAGATAATAAAAGAAAAATTTCCCTCCAGCTTAGCATCCTCTAGGCATAATACACGCAGATGTCATTGAAACACAGAGACATGGCAATGAGGCTTGCAAAAATTGAAGCCCTGCTTCACAACGGGAAAGATACAACCTCTTTGGGCATTGTTTTTTCACCTATTGATGTATCTACCTTGGCCTAGTCATAAAATGGGATCTTTGTCGTTTACAATAATCTCAGGGTTTTCATGTAGATTTTGAACTGTTTCCATAAATGCAGTAGCAATTTCATTGGATTTAAATGGATGAGATAATGCACAAAAGTGTGCATACTTGGTAAGTCTATCAACTACCACCACGATGACAGTCTTTCCTTCGAACTTGGGTAAACCTATGATAAAATCCATTGAAACCTCCTCCCAACGTTGACTTGGAATGGATTTAAGGCCATCCCAAGAAAATTCCTTCATGACCTTGTGGTAAATTTTTAAAAATCATGAGTGCTCTCCTAAGGGAGAGGTGTGAAATTCCAAAAGAATATTTTGTTTGAGTTGATAATTCTTACAAATATATAAGTGATCTTTGTACCATAATGAATCATTTTTCCAGCTAAATGTTTCATATGTACTAGGATCTTGCTGCAAATTTTGAATGAGGGTCCACACCCCTTCACCATTCTTCCATTCATCCCTTGTTTCGGTTATCCACTGAGGCTGGATAATAGAAATGGCACAAAGAAATGCTTCCACATCCTCATCCTTTCTTGAGAGTGCATCTACAACAACATTTTCCTTCCATTTTCTATAGATGATTTCAAGGTCATAACCCAACATCTTTGTGACCCATTTTTGTTTCTCTTCTGAAGATAATATTTGTTCCAAAAAGTATTTAAGACTATCATGATATGTTTTTATCTTGAAGTGTCTCCCCCTTAGGTAAGGTCGTCATTGCTTTAGTGCATGTAGTATTTCCAACATTTCCTTCTCATAAATAGGTTTATGTAAATCCTTTGATTGGACGACTTTCAAAAGAAATGGGTCTTCCTTCTTGCATTAAAACCACACCAATTCCATTTCCTGAGGCATCACATTCCACAGTAAAAAATTTTGTGAAGTCTGGAGTAGCTAAGAGTGATGCTTGGCACATTGCATCTTTAAGATGTTCAAATGCCTTAGTTGCTTCTAGAGTCTAAGAAAATGAATCTTGCTTAAGTAATGGTGTTGATATTCTCCCATAATTCTTAACAAAACTGTGATAATACCTTGTTAACCCTAGAAATCCTCGAAGATGCTTTATAGTTGTGGGGATTTTCCATTCCTTAATGGATTTAATTTTGTTAGGGTCTACCTTAACACCATCATGAGATACAATATGACGCAAATATTCCACCTCCTGTACTCCAAAGAAATATTTGGGGGTTTTTGCATATAATTGTTTCTCCTCCAATAGTTTGAGCACCCTGTCAACATGTTGAACATGATCCTTCCAAGACTTGCTATAGATTAGTATATCATCAAAAAATACAAACACAAATTTTCTAAGGAAGGGTTTGAAAATGGAATTCATCAAAAATTGAAATGTGGAAGGTGCATTAGTAAGGCCAAAAGGCATGACCAAAAATTCATAATGACCCTCATGAGTTCTGAATGCTATTTTCGAAATGTATTTAGTCTTCATTCTATTTTGATGATATCCAGAACAAAGATCTAGCTTGGTGAAGTAAATTTCTCCATGTAATTTATCCAATAATTCATCAATGATGGGAATGGGAAATTTTTCTTTAACAGTGATTTTATTGAGCTCCCTATACTCCGAACACATACGCCATGATCCATCCTTCTTGTGCACCAATACTACTGGACAAAGAAAGAACTTTGACTAGGTTGAATTATACTAGCCTCTAGCATTTCTGCAACCATACGTTCAACATCACTCTTTTGAGCATAAGGATATCTGTAAGGCTTGATGTTTGGAGGAACACTTCCTGGAATCAAATGAATAGTATGATCATTATCATGAATAGGTGGGATTCCTTTGGGAGTCTCAAACACCTTGGAATTATTGTCCAAGACTTTTTGGAGATATCGAGAAATAAATGATTTTTATGTTTGAACCTCTAGTGAGCATAATTGTGCAATTATTGCTCATTGTTCTTTCTTCATAATATTTGTCATGACATTAGAGCTGATTCTCTTTCCCGGCTTCACTGCGATACCCCATTATTCAACTTCCTTTCCTTCTTAAAAAAATTTCAAGAAAAGTTCTTGAAAATTAAAAGCTATCGTCCCCAAACATTGTAACCATTGTACTCCTAGTAAAACATCAACACCACCCATTGGAATGGAGAAAGTTGGACTATTCAATACATATTCCCCCATGGTTAGCTTGATATTAAGGCACTTTCTAGAGCAATTTATAGTTCCTCCATTTTCAACCATCACTTGACACTCTGGTGCTGGGTATAGGAAGCAATTCAATTCCTTGACTACCTTACAATGAATAAAATTATGGGTACTACCCGAATCAATCAACACTATTACATTTTAATTCTTGATATGTCCTTCAATCTTGAGAGTTTGAGGAGTTGTAATTCCTGCCAATGCATTATAGGATATGGTCGGATTCATGTCTTCTTCCTCTAGGGCTGTTTCCTGGTGTATATCCTCTTCTTTTGAAGTTTCTTGTTCCTTTTCGTCCTCCTCTTCACAATCCATGTAGAATAATTTCTTCTCAGCACACTTATGACCTTTTGTGTATTTTCTATCACAGCTATAACAAATTATTTTTTCTCTTTTTTCTTCCAATTTTTGTGATGTCAACCTTGTAGGCTGTGGAAATCTAGGTGTAACAACACTTCCATATTTATAGTTGCGAGTGGTAGGCTTCGTTGTCGCCATAATTTTTCTTTCAATTTTTCTTGCCAACCTGAATGCCTTCTCTAATGAATAAGGTTCCCAAAGGCAAACATCATATTGGATGTTATCCTTTAAAGTCCCTATGAAGACATAAATCTTGTGCTCCTCTGGAATATCCTTTACCCTTATATTCAATTTTTGGAAGTCCTCAATGTGTTCCACCATTGAACCCTTTTGTTTGAGATTTATCAATTGGCCAAAGAAGGCATTGCTCTTTGTATCCTCATATTGTGCTATCACTTACTCTGTAAAAATTGACCAAGTGACAATTTGTTTACAAGAGAAAATCCATCGATACCATACAAATGTATTGGGTTCTACATATAAAGTTGCAATGTGTACCTTTTGCGTGTTTTGCACATTATGGAGATCAAATTATTGCTTCATCTATAGTATCCATGTTACAGGATCCTTTCCATCAAAATTAATCATATAGATCTTTGGAATATGTTGGGCATTCACTCCAACATTAGAGTTTATGAAATCATGATTAACATTTATTTTGTTCTCATCATGAGTTTCCTCTACTACCTTTTCGCCATTAGGAATCTTTTCTTGTAGCCACTTTGCCAAACCTTCCTTCAAACCATCCATGTATTTCTTCAAATATCTCATGTTTCCTTCTATACCATATATCTTAGCTTCCATGCCATTCATGCCATCCTTCAAACCATCCATCTTAACTTCTAGTTTATTTTTGGTTGTTCTGTGTGAGAGCAAAATTTGTTGCACTTGGTCTTGTAATTTTGAGATATCATGTTGCAATTCTTCCTCTTCATGTGTCATAGCATAGATTTATGAGGGATTAATTGATCCAGGGTAAATTCTTGATACCCTTAACTAAGACCTTTTACTTTGGCTGATAATTAGAATTTCATTTAATTAAGACATTAAAGAACATAAATGAATAAGTTTATGTTGTAAATAAGAGGGACATAAATGAACAAGATCAGCGATAATAAGAACATGTCATTTTATGACGGAGTTCGTCCAGGAGGGACTACATCTCCGAGCCTCGGTGTCAAGATGGTGTGGGCCGTTGCATTATGTGCTATAAGAAGAAGATGTATATGGATGTGCTTTCCTATGAAATACAAGGAAAAATTTCCCTCACACATAAGTGGCTTGACTTCTTTAAGAGATATTCCACTGCGGAACTCTCATACATAAAGAAAGACTCCTATCAGTATGACCATAGCTGATATGTAATAAATAAGAGTATCCCGCCAATCCTGGAAAACAAGGGATCTCAACAATACACATGTGAAAACGAGCATCTCGCCAATGTGGCATAAAAGGGATCTCATACATGACACAAATCCATAGCTAAAAATACATCAATAACAACACAAGGCAAGATCCCACGACTCATATATCAACCTGGATCTACAAGAAATAATGCATCTCAAAGAGAAAGAAATGAAGAAGTACATGGAATCCACATCATATACCTCATGCTGCCATTTGCTGAAGGTTGAGTTGCTCTGTGGCTGAATCTGAAAACACCATCAATCTTGTGGTGTCGAAAAAGGTGAAAATGACTGCTCACTTGTGGAAATCTGACACCTGCATAACCCACTTCCAAAAGTGGCTGAAAATTTGAAAACTCAGATGAAGAAACTGAGCACGCCATTAGACTTGTGGCATCGAGTAGTGCAAAAACGACATAAAATTTGTCTCATTTGGACAAAGTCAAAATTTCACCCTCTTGAAATTTGGCCTCAATCAAGGTTTCGCTTGCCTCTTTTCTGGCTCATGGTTCCACATGACCTGCAATAAAAAAATATTAACCTCGATCTACGTGTGCGCACTCCTGCTCCTGCATGTCCTGGCACACTTCTGAAAAGTTGAGTTAATATAAAAAATTTTGGGCAGATTAAACAATGAATCCATTGGCTAAGTTGGTTACGGATCCGAATGGAAAGGAGGAGGTCGAGCAGTCAAACCCTGACCCCTCCGAATTAAGGCGGAAACTTGTTTTAAAAAAAACGTTGTGCATATTTTTAAATTTAAAACCCACTGTATTTTTTCTTTTAAAATCCTGTCGCATTTAAATTTATCACCAAGTGGCATATTGGGGATCGAGCCCGTATTGGGCGGCTTGCCCCTGTGATCTCCGTCGATGGTTCCATGGTGCCACAGTGTTGGGTTGGTGGTGGGTTACAAACCATGCCACCCATACATATTGGGCAGTTAAATGTAATATATGGTTGTAATATGTGGGTGGTGGCCCACCACCCCCTTTTTTTTTATAAAAAAATCTGTTTTAAAAAGTAAGTGATCACTCATGAAAAATTCGATTTTCGATCGTAGGAGGCAAATTAAATAGGCGACAATTTCTCCCGAAATCTTGCCTGAGTGTGCCGGAATTCGGTGGCCGGGTTTGGTCCAATTTGCGTCCTCCTTAAGGCTGCCCAATCACCAAGTCAACCCAAAAATTTGACTGCTCCTATCTCCTTCATACAAACTCAGAATTGAGTGTCGTCTGCGTCGTTGGAATCAGAAAGATGAGATCTACAAGATGAACTTGGTTTGAAATATTTTCAAAAACTTTGATTTTTGAGCCCTCTGTGCTGAGCCACTTGTACTTGTACCTGTTCAATCCACCTGGATCATTAATGGGCGTGGAATTATTTTTTGGGGTTATAACTCAATATTGATATCTATGCTTCAATATGCCATTGGAATCACTTCAAGTTGTTTTTTTCAAACAAAAGTTATGCAATTTTTTTTAAACATACACACTTTTTTCCTTCTTTTAGGAGATTTATCTTGAAATAGTTGTAACTATGTAATTTCGGATCTCCAAGATCTAAACTTCTATCATGTAGTATCCCTCTGAGTCTTATTTCCAATGCCATAGGTCATACCTAAGTTGGATTCTTCAAGATAAATTTATGCTCAATCTCCCACAATGGCCTAATTATGAGATTGTTTAGTAGAGAAAACTTGTACGACGTGCCGCGTGTCACTGTTATGACCTTTAGCTTTGAAATTGATATAAAATAAACTACAGTTCATGAAATTTCAACCACTTTTTACAGAATTCCAATCCGATGTCTGAAACAGAAGTTATGATGATTTTCCCTTGGCCACCTGTTTGAGATGAAATTCTGAAGCCTGCAAAAACCCTAAATTCCTCAAATTAACCAAGATCTAAAATTTTTACACAAAGTTCTTCCGGATTTCAGCTTCTCATGGTAAACATTTCAGCTTTTGAACCTTCATAGAAAAAAAAAAAAACTATAGCGAAAATGCCGAGATGATCTGTTTGCATCAGTGAAACCCTAGAATCCAAAGCTCTGATACCAAATGTTATGCAACCAGCTCACAAAATAGACAAAAATATAGATCACGACTTATAAATCAATCTCATCAAGGGGGAAACCTCCTTTACATTACATAAATGGACAATTCTTTGATGATACAAATGACAAAACCTACCTTCTATATATAGGAGTCTAAGGGGTCACACTGATAACAATATGGGGACTACATGGGTACAATGATAAAAATAGTGGGGCTACACTAACAACAATAAGGGGCTACAGTATGGGGACCTAATAGTTGGAGGTGTTTCTCTATGGTTTCCATTCCCATAGTCACTATTGCCCAAAGACAAAGTTTTCATCGTTTTGTTTCAACTAGCATAGCATATATTTTTTTTATACTTGTATCTCATGACGATACGCTCTCTTGTGCCAATTTTTGCACTTTGTTTGAACTCTTTTAGACTAAAAATTTACTTTTCCATTGCTAGTCTGATTTCCCCAATGACAAACTACGATGCAAAATAATTTAATGTATGATTTTATTTATTTATTTTTTTTAAATTTTATTTTTTTTATTTTTATTTTTATTTATTTATTTATTTTTATTTTATTTTATTTATTCATTTTTTATTTTTTTAAAATCAATAATGGAAAAAAATTAGAATAATAATAATCTACACCTACTAATTTATAGAAATAAAATTTTAGATTACAAATATTCAATCATCGCATGAAGATATTAATTATTAGATTTTACTTCACAAGCATGGTTGTATAATTGCATGCACTTTATGTGAATGAGTTGCCATAATTTAACTCCATGCACTTTATGTGAATCAATTGCCATGATTTTCAACAATATTTTAATATCTTTGTGTTATTGTATGTGGTTAGAGTGAAATATTGACTTTGATGCAAGTAATTTGATTTGTTTTTCCATTACTAAGCACACTTTTTTGAGGGGGAATTAATTATAGTAAAAATATTATTATTTATAATATTAAATAAATATTTATATAAATTGTTTTTATAATATAAACTAAGTAAATGAAGGGGGCGTGGTACCTGTACCTCCTTCCACTCTTGAAAAATCAAGAACGAGATGATAGTAACATTTACATGCTAAACATGGAACATGGTAATGTTGGGTATGTGTTATATTCTTTCCACGACTAGTCACACGCGCGGGGAGGGGGAGGGGGGGGGGGGGGTGGGGGGGGCGGCGATAGCCGCCTCTATACGTTGTGTCGAGCACAGCGCCTCGGGAAATTTTTTTTTGGACCTTATTTTTCGGTGGGCGGACCCGCCCATGGTTTTCTGCATGGGTTTGCACATGGTTTTTGGGCATGATGGTTTTCGGCCCCTGGTATTTTGTAGATCCGGTCAAGGGAACTACAATTATGTTCTAATCCAGGGTTAATGGATTGGGGTTTAGGTATGCTTCAACATGTATATATATGTGTTGTAACACTAAAAGGAATATAATGAAAAATCAAGCTGGTCGTACCGATTTGGGATCCAGGGGAAAATCTCTATGTATATCTGTTTTATGTTTTATGCTCTTGCTATTGTTTATTTTCTGTTTTAAAGATTCGTTTGCAGATAATTTCTGTACAAGGTTAAAACCTACATTTGGTATCAGAGTTGTTTCGGCTTCAAGGGGACACCTTTGCTACTGAGGGGTTTTTTGCTCGAGCCTGAGGTAGACTCTGTTCAGTGGGAGATCTGCGAGATCGATTCTTGCGGTGAAAGAAGATGGTGAGCGGTGGCAAGATAGAGATCGATAAATTTATTGGTCAGAGTTTTGAGTTGTGGAAGCTCAAGATGGAGGGTCTGCTGGTGGATAAGGATCGGTGGATCGCGGTAGGTCCGGGTATTAAACCAACGTCAATGTCAGATGAAGACTGGAAGAAGCTGGATCAGAAGGCAAAGAGGAAAATACGGTTGTGTGTCTTAGATTCAGTATTGTTGAATGTATCTAGGGAAGCTACGGTGAAGACCTTGTGGGACAAACTTGGGACTTTGTATCAATCTAAGTCTCTGGTGAATAAATTGTTTCTGCGGAAAAAGTTGTATAACCTGAGGATGAAGGATGGAGACTCGATGACAGAGCATCTGAACACCTTCAATACTGTGGTAAGTCAGCTGTCATCTGTTGATATTAAAATCTCAGATGAAGACAAGTGCATCAGTTTGTTGTGTTCTCTACTATACTCGTGGGACAGTCTGGTTATTGCAATAGGTAGCAATACAAATACCTTGAATTTTGATGACATTGTCTCAGCCTTGCTGTCGAAGAAAATAAGACGGAGAAATATGGAGGGTCAGAATGGAGATGCCTTATCTGTGCGGGGAAGGTCCCAGAATTGAAATAAGAATAAGGTTTCGAGTGGGAGATCTAAATCTAGAGGGAGATCTAAATCTCCTAGAAAGTTTGTAAAGGTGTGTTGGAAATGCGGAAAGGAAAGGCACTACAAAAAGGACTGCAGATCTAAAGCTCCTGAGAAAGGAAAGGGATCTAATGATGCTCCTTCTGCAGAGGCAAAAACCACCTCGGATGAAGGTGGGGATGTGTATTTGGCTTCTTCTTCAAATACACATGTAGATCATGAGTCATGGTTGATTGACTTAGGTGCATCCTTTCACTTCACTCCCCATAGGGAGTGGTTCTGCGAGTATGAGAAATATGATGGTGGTGATGTCTTCCTAGGGGATGATAGGAAGGCTAGAATCGTCGGACGTGGAAAAGTCAAGCTGAAGCTGCAAGGTGGAAGGATTAGAACACTTCCTGGTGTTCTACATATTCCTGCATTGGCCAGAAATATGATTTCTATAAGCAAGATGGATGATGCAGGTGTAAAAACAGTGTTCGAGAAAGATGCCTGCAAGATGGTTCGGGGAGCACTGGTATTAATGCGGGGAGTTCGGACTGGAAATCTGTACAAGCTACAAGGTAGCACTGTTATTGATGGGTGTAACAGTTCTGTGGTTCCTGAAAGTGGGACGGAAAGTCTAGCTGTCTCTGGAGAAAATACCATGCTATGGCATCAAAGGCTTGGACATATTGGAGAGAAGGGCCTTCGGATATTGCATAGAGATGGTATGGTAGAAGGTATGTCTAATTTTTCTCTGGATTTCGATTTCTGTGAACATTGTGTATATGGGAAGCAGAATCGGGTGAGTTTTCTTTCTGGTGCTAAGAGGGCAAACAAGATATTAGAACTTGTGCACAGTGATGTGTTTGGGCCTGTGTCAGTTCCATCACTGGGAAAGTCTGTGTACTATGTTTCATTCATAGATGACTTCTCAAGGAATACATGGATATATTTCTTGAGGAAGAAATCTGAAGTCTTTGACAAATTTAAAGAATTTAAGGCTCTGGTGGAAAACCAGACGGAGAAGAAGATAAAGGCATTGAGGACAGATAATGGTGGGGAGTTCTGCAAGAAGGAATTTGAAGAGTTCTGTAAGAAGTGTGGTATAGCACGGCAGAAGACTACTCCATACACACCTCAACAAAATGGAGTTGTAGAAAGAATGAATAGAACACTGATGGAAAAGGCAAGAAGCATGCTCAGTGGTACCGGGTTAGGACAAGAATTCTGGGCAGAGGCAGTGGAGACTGCATGTTACTTAGTTAACAGATCACCTTCATCAGCGTTGGAGGATAAGAATCCACATGAGGTATGGACTGGTAAGAAACCCTCTCTTTCACATCTAAGGGTATTTGGATGTGATGCATATGTACATGTTCCAAAGGAAAAAAGGACCAAGTTGGATAATAAATCTGAAAGGTGCATCTTTATTGGGTATAAGGATGGTTTAAAGGGTTACAAGCTTTGGAACCCAGAAACAAGGAAGGTTGTGTACAGCCGAGATGTGGTGTTTAGAGAGGTGAAAGATATTGTTAAACATGAAGTCCTACCAAAGGAACCTGAGAAGATAGAGTTTGAGCTAAAGGAGGATGAATCAAACTCTACAAAAGAAGAAGACTCAGAAGAGGAAGAGCCACAAACTCCAATTGTGAGAAGATCAGTTCAAGAAAGAAGACAACTAGAAAGGTATAGTTCATCTGCTTTCTGTTCAAATTTTTCTTTAACTATAACTGATGATGATCCCGAAACCGTCAAGGAGGCAATAGATTCAGAGGAGGGAAAACTCTGGAAGGAGGCCATGGTCGATGAAATGGCATCCTTGCATAAAAATGAGGCATGGGATCTGGTGGAGTTGCCGGCTAGAAGGAAGCCCATTGGGAGAAAATGGGTGTTTATGAAGAAGATGAATGTAGAAGGCAAGATGGAGAAATACAAAGCTCGGTTGGTAGCAAAAAGTTATTCCCAAGTGCCGGGAATTGATTTTGGTGATATTTTTTCTCTTGTTGCCAAAGTTACTTCTATTAGATTACTTTTATCTGTTGCTGCTGCATTTGATTTTGAGGTAGAATAGATGGATGTGAAGACAACATTTCTTCACGGGGATCTGGAAGAGGAGATCTACATGAAAAAACCTGAAGGCTTTATGGTGAAGGGGAAGAAATAACTGGTATGCAGGTTAAAGAAGTCTCTGTATGGGTTAAAACAGTCACCAAGGATGTGGTATCAGGAATTTGATACCTATATACGGGGACTTGGCTTCACCAGAAGCAAGGAGGATCACTGTGTTTATTTTAAATTAATTGGTGACCGTGTTATTTATTTGGTCTTGTATGTGGATGATATGTTGTTGATTGAAAATGACAAAGAAATTATCCAAGATTTGAAGACCCAACTGTTCTCCAAATTCGACATGAAGGATCTTGGTGCTGCAAACTATATTTTGGGCAGGGAAATTAAGAGAGATCGGGCAAAGAGGAAGCTCTGGTTAAACCAGAGGAAGTATGTCGAGACTATATTGCAGAGGTTCAATATGCAGGATAGTAAACCAGTGAATGTTCCTATTCATGTAGGTGTAAAGCTGTCTGCTGAACAGTGTCCCAAGACACAAGAAGAAGAGGAGTATATGTCCCGTGTTCCATATGCAAGTGCAGTGGGTAGCTTGATGTATGCAATGGTCTGTACTAGACCAGACATTGCACATGCAGTGGGAGTATTGAGCAGGTTTATATCAAACCCAGGGAAGGAGCATTGGACAGCAGTGAAGCGGGTTTTCAGATATTTACGTGGCACTAGTGATTATGGCTTGTGCTACCAGGGAAGACCAGGATTGGAAAGAATGTTGGACATTCGTGGTTTTGTTGATGCAGACTGGGCTGGAGATCTGGACCAAAGAAGATCTACAAGTGGGTGTGTGTTTAGCCTATTTGGAGGTGCAGTCAGTTGGATGAGTAAAAGATAGTCTGTAGCGGCTCTTTCAACTACAGAGGTAGAATACATAGCAGCCACTCATGCAAGCAAAGAAGTAGTTTGGTTCCAGAGATTGTGTTCAAGTATGCGGTTGGTGCAACAAGCTATAAGGATAGACTGTGATAGCCAAAGTGAAATTTTCTTGGCTAAGAACCCCGATTATAATTCAAAGACAAAGCACATTGATGTTCAATATCACTTTATGAGAGATATAGTTAAGGCTAAAGGGGTGTTGCTAGTAAAGGTGGACACTTTGAAGAATGTTGCAGATGCATTGACGAAGTTTGTGAGCACTCAGAATTTCTCTTGGTGTAGAGAAACAATGGGTGTTGCAAAGTTGAGCTAATGACTTAGCTCTCCTATGGCCCCATGCAGAAAGAAAACAAAAAATGGGAGAATGTTGGGTATGTGTTATATTCTTTCCATGACTAGTCACACACGGGGGGTGGGGGCCGATAGTTTCCCGTATACGTTGCGCCGGGCACAGCAGGGAGGGTGGCAGTGCCCCAGGAAAATTGTTTTGGACCTTATTTTCCGGTGGGCGGACCCGCCCATGGTTTTGTGCATGGGTTTGCACATGGTTTTGGGGCATGATGGTTTTCGACCCCTGGTATTTTGTAGATCCGGTCAAGGGCACTACGGTTATGTTCTAGTCCAGGGTTAATGGATTGGGCTTTATGTATGCTTCGACATGTATACATATGTGTTGTAACACTAAAAAGAATATAATGAAAAATCAAGCTGGTCGTCCCGATTTGGGATCCAGGGGAAAAGCTCTGTGTATATCTGTTTTATGTTTTATGCTCTTGCTATTGTTTATTTTCTGTTTTTAAGATTCGTTTGCAGATAATTTCTGTACAGGGTTAAAACCTACAGGTAAAGGGAGGTATGTATGAGTCAAACTAGACACTTTTTTTTTCTCGAAAATCTAATTTTTTTGTGCTAATTTTTTAACATTAAAATTTTCAAAAATAAATTAAATTAATATTTTTTAAAGGCATTAAATATATGAAAATGGAAAAAAGAAACAAAATCAGGTTTTTTTTAATGAAACATTTCTATTAATTCGTGAAAAGAATACATCGTGGGAGAACTTCTGCCATAAACTAAGGCCTCACCCCTGCTAGATTTGTTGGCTATCAACTACAAACAAAAGAACTTTGATATCAAAAAGGCAAAGCTATAAAACCACATATTGATGGCCCAAAAGGCCTAAAACTATGCAAAAAACAAAATGTAACCCACTTTCCCCATTACACATTAGCATTATATGGATGCTGAGCAACATTACGCCCCTCACTATTGTGGTGGAATGCATCGTGAACATGTGATGCCATATGTGTCATATGATCCTCAAATTTGTCCATCCGATCTTGGAGCCTCTTTTGGCCGCAACAAATATAGTCCCGACGGTTAAGGATATGCCATTGATTATGTTGAATATCATTGAGAAAGCTGATGATTTTGTTCTTGTCATTGTGGTGATCTTGAGCCCGTTGATCAACTGATGTTTGGACTAGGAAAATTTGAGCTTCTAGGGAGTTGAAAGGAAGGGGAAAGTCCACTCACCTAGGGGAACCACCCAGTGACTTCTCCAACTCACCTTTGTCAACAGGTGGCACCACATGAGGACATTCTCCCTATCCCCCTTAGCCTCCACCATGTTGTTGCTGACCTCGTTGGCGCTGCATGGGTTGGCCTTACATACAACTACGTAGCCCCAAAACACAAGACCAAACCACAACACCAGTATATATGTTCCTGACACACCTGCACACCCCCTTCAAAGGATGATAATGATCCTCCCCCCCACACCAAATCTACGAGGTCACCAAAAATCTTTGAGTAAGCCTCACTCCTCTCACATAGATAACACAAAATACTACGTCCAACACTTGATTTTCCAAGGTCAAACCATTTCAATGACCACTCCTATGAAGTCATAGCTCAAAACCACTAGGTTGACCTCAATTTTGGCATCCACGTAAATACAACCTCCAACTTCTACACAAAAGTATCACATATGGCGTCCCCCAACCCGTTTGTCAAAACTTCTCTTACTTGTGGGGGCTCTTAAGGACGAAAACATCCAAATATCTGTTGGCCTTAAGTATCTACGAGGCCTCCCAGGACCAAAACAAAAGAAGCAAAGAGAGTGCGCCCTCTAGGGCCACCCACAAGAGAAAAATGACCCCTTTTCCAATTGGTCAAATTGCCAGCTGGGCCACATGAACTTATCATTCCACACACTAATCACTACAATAGAAAAAAAAAAGTTGAATTACCTGAGAACAAATGCTAACCCCCAATCTGACACGCTTTGCTTCGCAATGCCCGAATCCCAAGTTGAGCCCCACGCTGAAATTTCCATAGCAATGAACCAAGCTCCCTACAAGCACCGAATCTAGAGAGAAAAACGAGCCAGTGTCCCAAATTATATTTTGGGTTGCGAATACAAGTTATGTTCCTTCATGTTTCAACTCGTTATCCACAAACATGCACCTCCACTAGTCAGGATACCATCTTGGCTCTCCAGAGAGGCCCCCCGTAAGATCCAAGCAGGCAATTTCATCTATAACCCAAGCTCTCATCTCCCAGTTACTGAAAATGCATTCAAATGCCATCACCATTGGTATTATAAACTATGTTATCTTGAGAACATTTGCTTGCAAAGATCTTGGCCTTGCTTTCCAAACACACTTCTTCGTTATAACTACTGTGTGGGAGGGTAATTAATGCCCAAGTTCGATGTACTACCTGATTTCATCATCCCCAATGGGGAAAATACATAAACAATTGTTATATTTAATTAGGAAACAATTTTATCATAGCTTTTTTTAGGTATCAAATTTTGTTTAAATAAAAAAAATTATGTTGCATCATCTTTAATTAAGGTTGTAATTAAATTATATGTTTTTTTTCTTCAATAAGACTCGAACTTTGAATGAAAGGACCAAAGCATCTCTAAACACTATCAAAAGAACTATTTCAAAATTGACTTCTTAATACCGTACATGTTAAATATATTGAATTCAATATCTTCACATTATTAAATTTATTTGTTCATACGATAAGTATTTAATATAATTTCCAAAAATATTTCAGAGATTTAAGTTTTAAGAGGGGCATTTTTCTTTGTTAGTAGTGATATATCTTCTCCCACTTAAAATGTTAAGGTTGGTGTTTAAAGATATCATTCATGAAAATTTTTAAATGATTATGATTTTTCTTTTCGAATTCTTTTGCCCAACGTAATCATTTTTCCTTAAATTGAATTTTCCATTAGTATTTTCATTTCTACCACAGAGACATTGTGCACACTTATATATATATATATATATTACTTGATTTCAATAGAAAAGTGATGAATTCTCATCCAACAAATTTATGATCATCATGAATGAAGTTTTAGTAACCTTTTTCACCACATTATCCATCATGAAAAATCTACCAAGTAGGAAATTCCTACTACTTACCATAATTATGAATTGACTTAGTAATTATTCCATGTGTGGGGTTGTAGAGATGGTAATTAATGTATAAAATATCAGTGCTTTTAATAGGTGAACCAACTTATATTCCTACCACATGGAGAATAAATTGTGGTGATGTGGAAATTATGGAGAAATAAGAAGCCATTGGGGTGGGTGGCATTTGATAGTTACTAAGGGATAAATAACCTTCTAAAATATTTTATAATAATATTTCCATTGAGGAGTAGATTTCCATGAATGTTGATTAGTTTTTATTAGGGTTGTTGCTTTGTTTTCAATCCAATTAAGCTAATTGGTTAACCTTTTAACACAAACAAATATACATATAGCAAAACACTTAACAACCTACCTAATAAAAAAGGACTAGCATGACATTTCCGTAACAACCCCGAGATAAGTTTCCATGTAAATAAATCAAACCAAGGACTTGAGACACATATTCTAAGATGAATGAGGGGGAAAAAAGTACATTAGGAGTCCCCTATGGTTAATTATTTATTGACTATCGAAATTGGCATTGGCATTGGCATTGGAAAAATGCAAAGGGAAATAAATGGAAATTAATTCAAGATATAAAGGAAAATAAGAGAAAAGGAAGATGAAGAGACAAGAATATGCAAGAAAGGGAAATTGAAGAAAATGGAAAAGAAAAGAAAAAGAGAGAAAACATTAAAGCATTCTCACTTGGACAAGGAGAGAAAAAAAGAGGAGAGAGAAGCTACAACAAGAGAGAGAGTAGTTAGACACAAGGAAGACACAAGCAAGAAAGGAAAGGACAAGCAAGGGAAAAAAAAGAGCAAAAGAAGAAGCTTGGAAAATAGTAAGCAAGGGAAAAAATTGAGCAAAGAAAGAGTATCCAACAAGAGGATTTTGTAGGACGTAACAGGTTGCATGTGTGATTATGTTATTGGTATTTGAAAGCATGGTTCATGTATTTGGTTTATTAGTTATTTTGTTGTTATTGGCATGGGATTTTCCTGGATTGCGAGTGGTGTACAACCTTTGCCTATGCTAGTTCCTGGACAATTATGATGTAATGGGTTTCCCTTTGGTTGAGCTTTGGGTTTTCGGTAGATTTTTTATCTTGTTGAAGTGGTCTTAGGAAAATCCCAAGGGTTGAGGGTGGAGGTGGTTTTCTATGGGAAGCTCTGGACAGGTGGGTTGAGACAGGAAAATTCCTCTGGATATGGTGAAGAAATCTTGAGGCATCCAAGCTTGTATCGATTTTGGTGATCTCTTGACCAGTTTAGGTGAGATCACTGTTACTTAAGGGCGGAGGTGGTTTAACCTCTGTATTCCCTGTTTGGTTATGTTTTGGTTTATCCCATGAGATCCTAATTCATGCTTGGAATATGACACAAAGGTGATTGGGTTGGAAGAAAGGTCCATCCCATTATATAGTTAGGTGGTATGTCAAAGTCCTTGACTTGGTTGGCATTGTGCATATGTCATTATGTGTTATTATTTAATGATAATATATGACCACAAGTTTTGGTTTAATATGTGATTTTATGACTGGATTTCATGGTCTCATTATGGTTCAATGTTGGTTACATGCATGGTATACTTATCATTTTATGATGTGCTCTTGTTATGGTTCTATTCCATGGTTTGACAGGCTCCAGGTTATTTTATATGAATGCATGAGCGAATATGTGTTTCTTGCAACTAGTAAGAGAGGGAAATAAGCCTTCTTGACAGACCTCTGATGAAACTAATGAAATAGTGAACAAATATGCATTCATGACCTACATGTATTATGTTTACAAAGTGTTTGAATAAATGAATAACATGTTTTTGGTAAACATGAGCCATAACAAAACCAAAAAACAATGCATGGAGACTTGTACAGGTTAATGACAAAGTTATGGAAGGATATAGGCAGATGGATGATTGTTAGCTTAAGTTCTTGAAGCCAAATCTTGAAACTAAGAATCCTATGCCACAACCGCACTAAAGTTGGATCATCCATGCGGTTGCCACCGCAGCAAGGATGGATTATGTGTGCGGTTAGAAGCTTGTAGCCACACTAACAAGCCTTTGTTGATGCGGTTGTGTAGTAATTCAGGGGAAGAATTGGGTCTTGGCTCAGAGAAGATGATCACATGTGTTAGTTAGGCTGATATTAGGGTGAACATGTCTCTCTGAGTGTTTGATGTTAGCCTTGGAAAAGTGGATCCCATTTCCATAACTGAGTCTTGGAGGTTGGGTCATGCATGATAACCCTTAGTTCATGTTTACCCTAGTGAGCTTGTAAAAATAGGTAAAGGTGGGGTGGAGTGTTACAAAGTGGTATTAGAGCCAAGTTCTCAGCACTGGACCTCAGGGTAAAAGAAAATTGTTATGCATATAGATATGCACATATCTATATGTTTGACATGCATACATGCACATTAATTTATTTTTATTGTGGCATGGGTTGATATGTTCTTGATATTATTATGTATCTTGCTAATATGGGTTGACCTGTTCAGATGCAATAGCCATACTAAAAGTAAATTAAGGTAATGATTTTGATTGTGCTTTTATTTAGCTAACAATGGCATATTATAGGAAAATGGAAGCTCAAGAGATGAAGATCATAATGGTTGAATACAGTTCATATGGCTCCTCGTATAGGATAAAAGAGAAATTAGGGGGATCGAATAACTCAATTGAGTAGCATGGAGGGGGAGACTCTCCTAATCTAGTAGATACATTAATAATTTTGAAGGCAAAGATCATAAGTTTTAAAGTTTATAATGAGAGGTTCATAGAAGTGCAAGATATGCTTTCAAAAGCTCAAGAAAAACAAGTTGAGGTCAATGCAACTATTATTCAAAGCCTTTCATATTTGTAGAAGCAAGGGCAACTGGGGATCAGTCATGGAGATAGGAAGGAAGAAAATAATAATGGGGAAGATGGAAGAAGGTCTTAGAAAATGTATAGGATGGATAAGGATGATACAGTAAAGAGTGGCAAATTCTTGGATACACCTGAGAGGAAGGCTAGTATGCATGTATTTTATTCTAGATTGAATTTTGGGAGACATCATTGCCATCACTGCCAACATCATTATAGGAGCGAGAAGGGGTATTTTACAGAGGAATTCAAGAAATCCAAGCCTCTTACTTTTGATGTTGAGATGACTAATTCAGAATATGTAGAAGCATGACTTCTTGGAATGAGGAAAATTTTCAAACTTCATGATTACTCGGATAATATGAAAGCCAAGATAGTCTCAAAGGAAAAGAAAATATCTGGGGGGAAGATGTCAAGCATATCAGAGGTATCAGGGAAGAGGAGTTGATTTGGGAATAATTTGGAAGACTCTTCAGGAAGAAGTGCCTATATAAGAGGTATTATGATGGAAAGGCCAAGGAATTATATGATCTCAAGATGGATTCCATGTCAGATGAAAAATAAGCAACCAAATTTCTAGATTTATTTAGATATGTTCCATATCTCACATATGAGAAAGCAAAGATCTGAAGGTTCGTTAATGGATTTTCATTATCATTCAAGGAAGATTGAGTTTGATGAACTTTAGTCATTGGAGGAAGCTATCTGGAATTTGAAGAATTGTTATGAGTAGTTAAAGTGCAATCTAGAGTTTAAGTGTGACTCGAAGGGTAATAAGAATATTAAAGTAAAATGGCCTAAGAAGCGAGGAAGGTATCAAGATGCAGGTGGGAAGGAAAACGTGGCCCCACATAAGAATTCCAATGTAGTTGAGAAGGGACATGGGTCTCAACCTATGGAGCAGAATAATAAAGGCAGTGGCAGAGAACCGTTGAAGTGTTGGATTTGTGGTAGAGATCATCACAAGAAGGATTTTCCATTGTATCAGGGTGGCAGGCCTCAGATTAATAATGCTCAGGAGGCATATACCTTTGAGGATGTAGGTCATAACATTCCCCATATCTATGCAACAGTTGATAATAAGCAGACATACTACCAAACATCCATCATCAATATGGAAGGTAATATTTGTGATCAAGTGATTCGTAAATTGTCGTGGATATTCAACTGGACAGTTTGTCATAACATATATGCTAATATTATATTAAAATACTGAAATTTTACACTATTACAATTTTATTAAAATTATAGATTTATGGATGTAATTGTAATTAATGCATGCATGTGAATGGAAATTATGCAGCAAGGTAGAGAATGGAAAAATAATATTACACACACACACTTAAGATACGAGATATGGTCTTTGGGAAACCCTTTCGGGAGAAAATCCAATTGGAAGGTGATGCTATTTCGCTCTCTTTCTCTGTTTGGAAATGTGGTTGTAGGTACAAATAAGTAATGCCTATGGCTTGTGGGCTGCTATAGTGAACATATCCTCTTTGTGTGCTCTACCTCCTATCTCTCCTAACTATCTTTTCTTTTCTAAAGAACAAAATTCTCTTGAAAGAATGGAATGCCTCTTCCTCCTAGTGGTCTGGTTATAAAACGACTTGATAGCCTACTAGTGGTTAATTTCAATTACATTAATTAGAGTTACAATATAAACACTTATAGAGTATTTTACATCATAATCACGTGGCTAGCCCCTTTTCCATGAATAATGGGGCTGACGCGACATCCTCCCGAACTATAGGTGTGAAAATAGGAAGGTCAGCTTATGAGTGGCATAAATTTTGGCATACATACTTAGATTGATTCACTTCTTGCATCGTTGCAAATATATCTATGTGTAGTATAACATGAAATGGTGTTGCCATAATTCAACAAGTTTTACCCCCAAAAAACGTTGTTTGATGCCTCAAAACACTCCAAGAAGGTTTCCGACCCCATTTTTCCAAACTAGGTCCTGCTGGTAAAAATAGTCCCGTGAGCTAATTCCTCCACTTTTTCCACTCCGAATGCATCGATATGGATGAAAAAAAAAATCATTCAATCCATATCACACCTCCCCCTTTGGGGAGGATTTTGGTCCCAAAAATATTCTACTGAATGAGGTGAGGAAAATTTTCCTCCACCTTTTATCTGGTGTACCATTTAGCTTTTCCTGGAAGTTGTCCATTCAACCCAATCTGCCAAAGGTCATGTTGCCCCTGCCTTGTAGTTCTGGACCTCTTTTGTAAAGTTATATCTTTTGTCAACTCTGCCTGAGCATCTAGTGCCAAATCCTCCACATAAGGTAGGACCTGTTCCTCTTCCTAATCTAGCAAGGAAGGCTCATAGAGTTTCAAATTATCTACATTCACAACTGAGTAAATGCACATATATGGTGGTAAAATAAGTTGATAGAAATTATCACCCACCTTTTCCAGTATCTCAAAGGGACCATACCTCAAAGGCTTGATTTTATTACCAGACCCATACAACCTTTCCTTATTCAACTGTAACCATACACTGTCTCCCACCTTGAATGACTTCTCTGTTCTATGTTGATCATGCCTGGCCTTATACTTCTTCTGCGACTTCTGAAATGTTTCTTGTACTTGTAGACGGATCTTCTCGATCTTTTATATAAAATTTTCAGCCGCCAAATCATCTCCTGTAAGATATTCCCTCACTCCTCCTTACTGCCCATATGAAATATCCAAAGGTGAAGGTGAAAAATATCCAAAACAAGTTTAAAATAGGGACTTTCTTGTAGAAGTGTGGATTGCTCTGTTATAATAATGTCGTATATATACCAGATTTTCATCCCAAGTCTTCATATTCTTCTAGTTGTATCCCCTATGTATCCCCTCATAAGATGCACCAAAGTCATGTTGACTATTTATGTCTGCCCATTTGTTTGTGGATGGAACGTTGTAGATATCTTCAAATTTTTGTCCACCTTATCACGTAATGTAGTATAGAATGCATTGAGAAATCTTGTATCCTTGTCTGAAATGATGTTACTTCGTATCCCAAAGTGCACCCAAACTTGTCAAAAGAACAAATTTGCTACTTCTTGCTTGTTTATGGTCTTTTTACAGGGTATCATAACACACATCTTGTTGAACCTGTCAACTACCACAAATAGGTAGTCATGTCCCTTCCTCGTTGTCGGTAAACCTCCCACAGAGTCCATGGAAATGATTTCCCAAGGACGAGAAGGTACAAGTAAGGGGTGGTATGTACCCTGTTTCCTATTGCTAGGCTTGTTGGTACAGCAAATAATGCATCATATTATGAACCTAACTAACTTCTCTTGCATCATTGGCCAATACACATAGCTCTACAAGTTAGCCATGAACTTCCCTACACTAAAGTGCCCTGTAACCTTGAAGGTGTGATCCTCTCTAATCAACTGAAATCGCTCACCTTTAGGAAAACATATCGTATCCAACCTATAGAGTAACTCGTCCTGGGGATGGTAGTCAACGGTGTTGTCACCATCGTGAACATGAATCTGACTTTGCAACTACTGATACACCTCCTTGAAGTCCTCATCCTTAGAATATGCCTCTCTGTATTCATCATGGGTGAATGGATCCATGTGCATAAGAGTCCTTCAAGATATAATATTTTATGTGGGTGGCCTTGAAAGCATGTCAACTAACTTGTTTGTCTTCCCTTCTTATACTTGATCACCAAATGAAACTGCTGTAAAAAACCCATCCACTCTTAATGCATGGTATGTTGTAGCTTACTCTGGGCTTGCAAGTACTGTAACAGTTGGTGATCTGTGTGGATTACTGTCTCCTTTCCTATCAAATAGTGCTTCCACTTCTTCATAGCTTTCACCGTGGAATAGATCTCCTTGTCGTAGGTAGGGTAGTTAAGAACTGCCCCATGAAAAATTCAAAATATTAACATACAAGACTTCTTCCCTGCATTAAGAAACCTCCCATAAGATACCCATTAGCATTTGTCTCCACTTTGAAAGGTCGCTAAAAGTTTGGTAATGCCATAATTGGTGCTTGAATGATCTTCTTCTTTATCTCCTTGAAATCCCTTTGCTAACCTTTTCCCCATTGGAAACTCTTGCCACTTGCTATTATGGCGTGGAGCGATGCTGCTACTACAAAAAACGAGGCTATTAATTTCCTTGGGTATTGTGTTGTCCCAATGAAAATCCTGACCTGAGAAAAATTATTAAGTTCCAACCATTTCATGATGGCCTCCATCTTGGAAGGATCTATCTTCAAATATCCTCCACAGATCACATACCCCATTTACATAAAATACTGTTGTGCAATCTCTCACTTCTTGATATTTTCTAGAAGTTGGTGCTTCTTCAATGTTTCCAACACCTGCATCAAATATGAAATATGCTCCTCCCAGGTATCACTATATACCAGTATATCATCCAAATGGACAATAACAAAGAATCTATA
Organism: Pinus albicaulis; assembly: GCA_034641835.2. Taxonomy (NCBI): domain Eukaryota; kingdom Viridiplantae; phylum Streptophyta; class Pinopsida; order Pinales; family Pinaceae; genus Pinus; species Pinus albicaulis. The sequence goes on from CM076572.1 coordinate 980,546,802, forward strand.
AAGGGCACAATATTTCATTCATTAATCTCATAAACATAGATGGTACATTACATAGGCCAAATGGCATGACTAACCACTTATACAAACCTTGCCTGGATTTGTAGACAGTCTTCCATGTATCTTATTCTTTGACTCGAACATGGTGATATCCATACTTCAAGAACAACTTGGTGAAGTATTTTTCTTGTTGAAACTGATCCAATAGATCATCTATCCTAAGCAGGGGGTATCTGTTCTTGAGCTTAGTTTTGTTCAACTCCCTATAATCTATACACATCCACCAAGTCCCATCCTTCTTCGGCACAATGATGATGGGTGACCCACATGGTGATGTACTTGGTCGAATGACACCCTGTTCCAGCAGTTGCTGCAAATTTTTCTTCACCTCACTTGCTTCTATAACAGAATACCTATACAACCGAATATTCGGCAAGGGGGAGTCTGGTAGTAGCTAGATCTCATGTTCAACTTTCCTCTTAGGTGGCAGTCCTTTAGTCTCTCAGAACACATCCTTGTATGCATGTAGAAACTCCTCCAGTTGTTGTTTATGTTTCTTAGTACACCCCTCCATGGATGCTGCTATAGGTCAATTTGGGCATCATCCCCCAAGACCTGGTCAAATTGGGCATCATCCCCCAGGACCAATGAATAGGTTCTATCATCCCCTTAATTCAGTTGCTATATGCCCTAAGTGAAGACATTCATTTTATGGCTTCAATTGTGAGATTTCCAAGGTTTGAAGTATATATTATATGACCCATTGACTCACCAATGCTCCTCTGCAAGGGCCTAACAACGTTGCAGTGAAAATACCTCCATTCAAGGGTGCACTGCTTTGCACTTCCCCACACTCAAGGGTGCATTGGTATCTTGGGAGCGAAATCATCATTGTTCCAGGAATCTCCTGTAATATTTCAAAATTTGCTTACAACAAATTGAAATATTAATATTTGCTAATTTCACTTAGAAGGAGAATAAATGGGTAAGGAGGCCCATTCATAATAAAAATATAAATAAAATCCCTCATAGTATGAAAGGGGATCATTATTGGAGCTGGATTTCACACCCTCATGTGTGAACAGGATCATTTGCAGGTGGACAAGGTCAAGTTTGACTAAATCAACAATGTTGGGATAGGAGGTGGAGAACACTTAGAGAAACAACGCAGTATGAATGGGAAGAGGTTTCTTTGGTTAAGGAAACCCTAATGAGTGGGACCCATGGTGAGAGGGATCTCACTTGTTTAAAAGGAGGGCAAGGCAACAATTGTTTCTCATGTTGAATATTATTGAATTCTTGTCTGTTTAGACTTTGTGCATTCTCCTGCTGTTCAGCAGAGTTGTAGTGCTGTTTAGCACGAGGGATTCCTGTTTAGGAGTTCTTCTCCTTCTTGAGATGCCTCTTAAGAGATTGCACTTCATTTCTCCACATTTAGGCTCAAGGCCAAAGCCATTCCTTCAGCTACAACATTATTTCTGCTCAAGTGTAACGTTGTGTTGCAGGGTGTTGGAGTGGAGGTTCCACAACACCATTCCTTGGCTTGTGTTTCAGAGGAAGAGGCCTTCTTTCATTTGGGAGATCAGTAAGGAAGGATTCAGGGCTTATTTCAGATCTTGGCACTTGGCCAACATATTCTATTCCACCTACAACGTAGTCTCCCTCAGTATCTGCGTTATTTTCTGAGTGCACTTGTAGTGAGGGCTTGCAGTGTTGATTGGAGGGTGAGATCTTAAGTGATAGGATCAACCTTCACTTAGAAGATCCATTAGAGGAGGTCTACTTCAGATTGCTCATCATCTTCAGCCTTCTCTATTCATTTCCAGTTTTGAGTTGCAGCTGCTACCTAACAACTCCGACATTTTGGCCATTTTGTATATTTCAGCCAATCCTTCCCAGGATTGTTGTATTATTGTTTTCAGGGGTTGAGAGCTTGCTCCCCCTTATTTCTTGAGTCATAAATTGTCATATATTTCCATTATTATTCAGTATGGTGCAGTGTCTCTTATAAACTGCGTCCTCTTAGCCTGTAGAAATACATGTGTAGCAGTTTTTCTCTATTTTCATGTACATGTCCCTTTGAGGCTGCATTGCTTTGCTTGAGTGACTCTTTCCTCAAGGATTTGTATACCATTGCTGCTATAATATACATTTTTTTGCTATTTTCATCTTCATGTGCTCAGTTTTATAAAAATAACGCTACTGTTCCATCTCTTGTTCAAGAATTGTTGCAGTCCCTTCATCGGGCACTTTTTCAAGACAACTAGGTGTGGGAGATCTGTTTAACCCACCTAGAGGGATTTATTTTGAGCCACCTCTTGGATTTTGGTCTTATATACATTAATATAAGGGATCTAGGTCCTAGTTTCAAATCCTGTAGCAGTCATTCCTGGAAAACGCGTTTTCCAGTCATGCCTTTCTAGCAGATCCCATTTTTGGATATTACATCTCCACATGGTTAGTGCCTTATAGAAGAGTCCATAGGTGTCATACTTCGAATACAAGTGTCCATCCCCACCTCTGAACTTGGAAACATGTCTCACCTTTTATTAGAAAGCCATTAAATTCCATTCAATGAGAAACTACCTTTAGTTTCCCTATAAATTGAGCACTCATCTAAGTGCTAGGAAGGAAGAATTTTGTGCAAAGTTATGCTGTTGGATTCTCAATTGATAAGAGCTGGAAGTAATGATATGTTGTTGAGATGATGCTTAATGTGATGAGGATGGAATGAAGTTGGAGCAGGTTGACGAAAAATTGATCTATTGGTTGTAATCTTCTCCTCCTACTTTCTTAATAAAGATATCTGTTCATTTTCTCATACATATGTTTATATCTTGTGAAATGTGTTCTTGATTATGTATGTATTCTCAGATCTAATCATTTTGATTTGGTTAATATAAGTAGATACTTGTATATTTGTATCTTGTTTTCTGTTCTCTGTTTTTGATTGCAGGAATCGATCTAGCGGCTTGAGTTGGATTGAGAGTGACGACAACAACGACGGAAGGAGGAGAGCGAAAAGGATCACAAGTAGGATTCTTTCCTTTCTATGTATCTATTTGTGTTATAGAAAATAATAGTTGTCTTTATTATATTTTTCTGAGTGAAGGAACACCACACTCAGGGAATCCATTTTATCCATAGATTAGAATGATGTATAACAAATTAGCGATTGCGCTAGGGATAATCCCATCATTCCTGGTGTTTCTACCTATGTTTACCATCATCAGTAGCCTCTACTTTCTTTTATTATTCATTTGAATTAATAAATTGCATTAGAAGTATGTTTAGCTGCTTGTTTCCCAAAGTTAGCTGCGTGCAATGCACTGTTGGTCAGGGTACAGTGCACTACAATGTACTGTGTTCCATTAAGGGGTGCATTGCAATGCATTGTCTCCCCTTACAGGGTGCGTTGCCCCCTCAAACAACCAAATTACATCAAAATTTGTCTTTGCTTTTAGTTTCAGCCAATTGTCTGCTGCATTCTCAGATGTCTGATTGCTCTTAGAGACCATTAAACATTCCTTGTTCTTCCTCCTTTGAAAAGTAATTTGTTCAATGTTTTATTAGCTGTTTTCTTTATCATTGGAAAATTAAATTCAAATTATTTAATTTTTGCATTAGATCAATTCTGTTTTCGAAAAGGAAATTGTTGTTTCATTCCTCGTTTCCTGTATGAAAATTGTATTTTCGTTCTTCATTTTCCTAAGAGAAATTGTTGTTTCATTCCTCGTTTCTCAAAAGAAATCATTTGTTTGATTGATTTGTGCATTTAGTTTCCTTTATCTCATTCACATTAAAGGGAGCTGAAAAGAAAAACATGCATGTGCATCTAGAGAATTGTGTGTGTTGCATAGGAACAAGTTAAGGAAATCTGTATTAAGTTTGTGCTCATTGTTGTATGCTCAAAATAAGATTTCTCTGTCCCCTTAGTAGTTATGATTTTCATTGAAAAAGCGAAATAGAAAAGTTTGCTTCTCATTTAGTTTGCATTTTTAGGAATTTCCCATTACATCATGCGGTGAACCTCAAAGATAAAATTTTAAACAAGATCAACATAAAATTTACCTCAATCAACCTAAGAAAGCATTGTAACATTAGCGATAATACTTAGAAGGTCTAGGCTAGAGATGTGTTCCGACGTCGTTAAACATATCAGTTGTTGCTAACTTGCCTGCGATACATTCCAAGTGTGATATCCCACTCCACATACGTAAGTATATTAGAGCTCGTCCACGTACCTTTGGGTATATAGGGCAGTGTTCTAGAACGAAAAATATAAGGGGGTGCTCTCACTGTGTGGTTTCGCATTAGACAACGCTAATACGGACTTGGGACTCCACGTACTTTCGTGTATATTCGGGAGGACAAATTTAGGTTGCTTACCATCCATAGGTAACCGAGTCTGTTGCCTTGTAACTTGTGATAGACTGAACACAACATTTTGGGAGATTTCCTTCTCATACTTCTTGGTCTGCCAAGAGGTATTCTGCAGTTCACAATTACTTGGTACCTTTTTCCTAGAATTACCATTTTATTTGTTTATTTGTTTTTGTAATAAAATAAATTAGTCATCGTGGAAGAATAACATCGTTTTCCTCGTTGTTCGCATAGAATAGTAGTAAAACCACCTTTACCACTGGAAGCCATTTGTGGTCGACGAAGGTGACCTCGTTCTACTGAAACCAATACCATCAGTACCTGTGGTGCGTCATCTTCATCACATATACTAGAGTTGTCTCAAGTCATTTCTACATATCCTAGTTTATCTACTGTCATTGAAACAGAGTCCTCACAGCTACCTATGGACACTCTTCATCCAATAAGTGATACCATACCTCCTGAACCCAACGTTGTTCAATTGGAAGTTGATCTGGATCCCATCGTTCTTTTACCATAAAACTAGATCCTGAAGTCGAAAAAATGGAAGTTGTTCCTGTATGAGTCGCTCCTCAGTTGATTGTAGCCATTGAGTCTTCCATTTCGTGCAGTTAACCACCTGAAATGTATCTTGGGCCTGATGGCGAAATCCTTCCACCTAGTTTGATTTGGATTGAGGAAGAACCTCAACAAGAAACACACACCTCAACTCCAATTCATTTTGGGTCGGGGATTTATCTTTACGAGTCTATTCCTCGATTGATTTACACTGCTTCCTTTGATCCTATTTCAATTCAAGTTCCCGTAGATGCTATAGGGCATACACTGGGTTGTTTGACCATGGCTGAGTCAACATCGACGACTGTACAATCTGTTACAGTTGCGACAACATATACTGTTGCTACTCCTTCTATGTTTACCATGTCACATTCCAAATTACCCTCTGATAATCCAAAATTCAATGGAAACCTTGGAGAAGACTCGTCAACGCATGTTATAACTTATCATTTGTGGTGCTCATCAAACTCCTTAAATCATGACTCCATTAGACTATGTCTTTTCCAGCACACACTCACTAGTCCGACTGCACTATGATGATAGTTATTTTCCTGTGTCAACCTCGTTAAAAAATGAAATAGGTGATGAAGATAGTTCTTTTCATGTGTCAACCTCGTAAAAAAATGAAACATGTGTTGAGGATAGTTATTTTCCTATGTCAACCTCGATAAATGAAACAAATTCTTGAGGGTAGTTTTGAGGATAATTCCTTTACTGTGTCAACCTCAATAAATGAAACAGATTCTTGAGGATAGTTCTTTTACTGTGTCAACCTCGATAAATGAAACAAATTCTCGAGGATAGTTCTTTTACCGTGTCAAACTCGATAAATGAAACATATTCACGAGCATAGTTCCTTTTCTTGTGTCAAGCTCATTAAATGAAACAAGGTTCCATGAGCATAGTTCCTTTTCTTGAGTCAAGCTCGTTAAATGAAACAAGGTTTAAAGAGAATAATTCTTTTCCTATGTCAAACTCGCTAAAAAATGAAACAAATCCTCTCATAATTAAGATGAGTCTTCCATTTGATCTCATAAATGAACTTCATTCCATCCAGCTATTAGTAACCAGTAGTCTACTTAGGTGAATGAAATTAATGTTGGGGGGAATGTGCTCTTGCAGGGGGCATTCAACATGTGCTCTTGCAAGGGGCATTAAAAAATATTTCAAGTCCATTATGGTTATTATTTTCAAGACTCATTAAACTCATGAAAATTCCAAGCTTCTTTTGCTATCTTTCATGCTCGTAAAACACATTAAAATGCCAAGTTATTTTCGTCTTTTCCTGCTCGTAAATTAAATTTAAAGTCTGCCAAAGCATGCTTTTATCCTCTTTTTTCTATATTTTATAAAAATGAAAAAGGAATTAAAGTACACTTTTATCTCTTTTTCGAGCTTTGATAAATGCGAAAAAGGAACCCCCTGGAGTCTTCTTTTAACTATTTTCAGACTCCGATAATGTGAAAATATTGCCGAGCACTTGTCTTTTCGAGCTCATAAAAGTAAATGAAACGACATCTACTTAGTATAAGTTTAACCCATTTTCGGACTAAGATAGATTATTTACGAAAAAGGAAAACCTTAGTCGAACATGGCTAAGAGGTTTTCTCAGGTATCATTTTATACCTTTTTCGAACCTGAGCGACAAATTTATGAAAAAAGACTCATGCATTTTTCTTTTTGTCCCTTTTTTCAAACTCTCTAAACATGAAAAATGATCAGGTTTTCACTACCATTAGACTCGTTAAAACATAAAATAGTGACAGACTTGTCGATCATGAAAAGATCGAGTTTCATTATCGCTAGATTCGTTAAATCATTAAATAGCAATGGATTCACCCGAAGAGTCGAATTATAGATCAAGCATATGTTACCCTCCTCAAGCTTGTTAAAAAATAAAGAGGTACTGGTCAAGAATGACTGGGGAACATTTGGGAAAAAGAACATAACACTTTATGGTACCAGGTCACTCTTGAACATGACACTTTCACTCCATCACTGTGACTTTTGGGTTGGGTAATCTTCTTGACGGGTCATCATACCTAATGTTCATCATTTCATCACTTCGGTTTTGGGTCAATGCTACCAAGTCATTTCAGTGTCGCCAATATGTTCAAGAGAAGTCATCCAGTAATTACTCATCTTCTGCAATACTCATAAACCTTCATTTTCATGAAAGTCATCCCTGAACATTGCTATATCAAGTCACACTTTGTCTGCAAAATCATTAATCCCGTTTCGCGATAAAGTTTCTTCTTGTCGACATCAACTCATCATCCAGGAAGTTAACTTACACTACAAGGAAAAGACCCTCTAGGGGATGTTTTTGAGGAACTCCTTATAAAAATAGCCCAGACATCCGTTTTTAGCAGAGGTTACTATAGGTGGTTGGCGGGTGGAGATTTTTGTGGATGTTTTTTCTTCCTGTGCGTTTATCATCCTAAACCCCACCGGTGCGTTCAAATAGACAATGCACCAGTGTGCACAAAACATTGGCACATCGAGACAACATGCACTCAATACAAACCTTCTCGGTGCATCTCATTATTGTAGCGCACCGGTGCTTTACAAAGATTGCGCATCGGTGCGTCCTAAAACCCTGCGCCAATACTGAAACATCCCGGTGTGGTTTTAGGAAACCGCACTGGTGCACCTATAAAACACGTGCACTGGAACATGGTTAAATAAAAGAAAATTACGACAAAAAATCCACATTTTTCATTTTTTAGTGCTCCAGAGCTCCCAAGCACCGGTGCAAATTACCTTGTGTGAGGTGCCCTGCCATCGGTGCTTCCATTGCACGTACTGCTGTTGTCCAGTGCCCACCATCTCCATTTCGAATTTTGAAAAATGGTGGGAAAATTTAGTTTTGCAAATTCTACAGCCAATATGCCTCCTCGACGGCTAAATGTACAGGTGTTTTCCTTGTTTTTCCATAATTAAACCTTTTAGTGGATTAGTTTTCTAAAATAGCTTAAATTCACCTTATTTAAAAAAAACAAATTTCCCGCGCGGTGCGCTCGAGCCGTTCGGCTCGCACCAGTTGGCGGTGCTGCCTGTAAATTTACAGGCCGCACCACGACTGGTGCTAATGGTATCTGCACTGGTTCCAGGGTGGTACTGAAATGGCGCACCAATTTTATAAAAATTTTAAAAAGTGCGGTGTGGTTGGTTACCCGGCCGCACCATTTACCATGTCGAATTGCGGGAGTGCGGGGCGTTGACAGAAATATCCTTCCTGGGGTGGGTAATTTTGTCAGTGCACCGCCCCCTTGAACTTGAAATATTCAATGGTGCAGTCATGTAAAGGACCACACCATTGACTATGTAGTGATGTCAGGAGGGCGATGCACTTCCTAAATTATACGCCTCGGGGCGTATAGTTTAGTCAGCGCACCGCCCTCCTGACACTGGTATATAGTCAATGGTGCGGTCTATTATACCACCACACTGTTGACCTTGTAACAATGCTAAGAGGGAGGTGCGCTGAAAATTTTCAGGTGCACTGCCTCTGGTGTGTGACAAAAAAAGACGCACCGTTACTGGTGCATGCTTATTTTTTGTGGCGCACCGACTGTTTTTTTTTGTTTTTTCAAAAATATTGTATATCTATATTCCTAAATACATGTCTCATTCAATAAAAAAATTGTATTTAATATGTCAATCATTCAACGACGTGAAAGGAGAGAAGAGAGTGAACAACAACAACAAGAAGTGGACCAGTATAACATTGTTCACCTGTGGGAGGCACAAGAGAGGGAGAGAGATATGTACCATTGGCCTATTACAACAACCACCCAGAGGCTTCTAAAGCAGATAGGCCTCCTCAAGTTCTATGAGGAGGCTACATCCCTAAAGGGCCATGGTGTGTTTTTGCGACATCTTATTCGCAGGTGGAATGCCCACCTACAAGATTTCCGGGTTGGTCCTAACCAGTGGTACGTGCCCACTGAGGAGGGCATATATTTCATTAATGGGCTATCAAGGAGAGGGGTGGATTTTCCCTCGTTCCTAGAGGTCCCCATTGGCTATGCAGCAGGGAGTCATTTGGTGTACTCCCAGAGATACATTAGTGTGGATACATTGTCTCCTTTAGATTTTCAGGTCTCTGAAGGTCAGTTACGTATTGCTTCATTTGGTGGAGAGGAGGTGAGGTGATTCTCACTACTCATTTCAACCATTGCACACCATACCAGAGACGGGCAACGCATTAGTTTCCCGCTTCTATTTTATGTTGATATTTTATTACAATAGCCATGACTTGTGAGGTGGTCTGTCATTTTTTTGCGGTAGTTTTGTACAACTTTAGATAGATGTCATGCTCAGGCACAAGGGAGGGTCAAGTTCCATTTTGCTTCAGAGCTATTTTGTTTATTTTTTGAGAGGTTTCCAGAGACGAGGCCTACTTTTGTTCGGCAGCCTCGTAGACCGATGCTGCATGTACGGATGCAGATGTGGGGACATATGATACCCAAGAGGGGTGAGTATGAGTTTTCCACGAGGAGATCGCATGATGCATTGGAGTTGCTAGCCAGTGTTGATGAGCATCCCTTCGTTCTGGTCCCCTGTCCGTATGCTGGTTTGGATTGGTGAGGGTGTGCCAACATCCTCTTCACAGATGATGAGCCGCCGGATGATAGAGGTAATATCACTGTTTTATTTAAATTTATTCTAACATGTTATTTAACTTCTTTTTATTAAACTGTTTAATGAAATTGTCTAATTATTGCTGTGTACTTATATATATTTTGCAGACATTGGGTCATTTGATGGCGATGAGATGCCACCGCCACAAAATGATCTAGGTCTAGATCCTGATGACGATTAAGATATGGCAGATGTTGAGGATTAGGCTGGTGCAGACAAACTTGGTCCTCATGGTGTGCTGGTAACGCCTTTTGCTAGGCGTAGGCATGGCTGTAGATTGAGGATGGAGTTGGGCGACCAAATCTGTGCAATTTTTATGGAAGTGGGAGTCAGGCTCGCCACTATGAGAGAGAGACAGGCCGATGCTAGGCTAGTATAGATGTCAAGAGGCATGTCACATGACATGTTCACCCCGATGCGGCATGTCATAGGAGCTACGAGCTTAGTTACGTGGTTGAGGAGGACCCTTCAACGTAGGCATGGTCGAGACGCGGTACGTCGACAGTCAAGCAGCGACGCCTCATCTGATGATCATGATCAGGGGAGTGATCATCGTTCACCTCACATCGCAGATGAGCAGCCTGCAGCATCGACCAACAATCATGATGGAGAGTAGGTTGGACCATCGACCATGTCGAGTCATCTTGAGTAGCCGACAGTTGATCCTGATCAGCATGAGGCACCACCAGATCAACATGGACGTGATGATCGACATCTATCTAAGCTTGTCGAGGCTGCACCATTGACTGAGCAAGCCTTGACTAGTACTACTATTGATGATGTACCACCAATGCCTGATATTTGATATTTATATTACAATTGTATATTTTTGACATTACACACACACACACACACACACACACACACACATATATGGTCCATGTATTTTATGTTCATGTTGCATTTATACTTAATCTACATGTTGGTGATCATCATGATGTGTATATATGGTCCATGTATTTTATGTTCATGTTGCAGTTATACTTAATCTACATGTTGGTGATCATCATGATGTGTATATTGTTAGGTCATGTTAGATATGTTCATTTAATGTGCAACTTGCAGATAGATGTGTATGTGATAGCAGTAATTTGACATGAGATGTATATTTGATGTTTGTGTTGTGATGATGTTATATAATGCTAATTGTGTTTTGTTAGATGATCACGATCACGATGATTAGATGATGTTAGCGAATTTGAATGTGTTTTTTAGTCGAATATGATGTTTGTATGATGGTTATCATGATCGTGATGTTTATTTAATTTAATATTAAATCATGATATTTATTAAATATTATGTCGTGATTGTAATTGTAATTTTAATTTTAATTGTATGTAAAATTGTATTTGTATTTGTAATTGTAATTGTATGTAAAATATTTGTAAATTTTTAATTCTAATTGTAATTATAATTGTATGTAAAATTCTATAATTGTAATTGTATGTAAAATATTTGTAAAATTTCAATTGTAATTTTAATATTTAATTTATTGTGAAATGATTGTAATTGTATATATGTAAAATTGTAATTGTATGTAAAATTCTAAAATTATAATTGTATGTGAAATTGTAAAATTGTAATTGTAATTTTAATTATAATTGTATGTAAAATATTTGTAAAATTTTAACTGTATTAATGTGAAATGATTGTAATTGGAATTGTAGTTGCATGTAAAATTCTAAAATTGTAATTATAATGATATATATGTAAAAATGTAAAATTGTAATTGTAAATTTTATGTAAAATCCTAAAATTGTAATTGTAATTGTATGTAAAATTCTAAAATTGTAATTGTAATTGTAATTGTAATTGAAATTGTATGTGAAATTGTAAAATTGTAATTATAATTATAATTGTAATTGTATGTAAAATATTTGTAAAATTTTAATTGTATTAATGTGAAGTGATTTTATTAAAAATTTTTAATTTTCAAAAGTGTAAATAATTGTAAAATAATAAATCTAGAATAATATGAATTTTTGTAACATATAAAGTTTAGAAAATAATGCAAATAAATTCATGACTTTATAATTATCATTATTTTATTATGATCTTACATACCATAAAAATGAACTTTATATAGTACGCCATTGTTTTTGAGATCAACATAATTGCAAATTATCAAGTGAAATATTGATTTTAGCATTAACACAATGCAAATTACCAATTAATTCAAAGTACATATTATAATGTTTCGAAAAAGAGCATCTTATAAGTTATAAGGTAATTAAGTCCTCTTATTTATAAAAACCCATCTTAAAAGGTATAAATATTGATGAAATAACACATGTACCATATCACTCTCGGTTATCATGATCACCCTCATTATCATCATCTCGCATGGCATGATAACACTATTGTTCTAAAAAATATGTGTTGATCTAGGGACATGTCTCAATATGAACCACCAATCCCTATCCAACACATCTGGGTAAAAAAACACTTGGTTAATCAGAGTTTAATGCAACTCTGATTATCACAATGAATCACTGTAGGATCTAAATGAGAACCGAACAAACCGACCATGATCTTCCTCATCCAGATAACCTCACATGCAGCTTGACTTGCTGGAATGTATTCCATTTTCGCTGAACTGAGTGCCACAGATCTCTGTTTCTTGCTGTACCAAGAAACAACTGTAGATATGATACTGAAAACCCTTCCTGATGTGCTCTTTCTGTCCGTTGGGCTGCCTGCCGAATCTGCATCCATGAAGCCATGCAACTTCACCTCATCCGTCTTTTTGTACCATAAGCCATACTCATATGTGCCCCTAAGATATCTCAGGACATGCTTGCCCGCCTTCCAAAATAGCTTGGGAGGATTAACCATCGCTTGACTAAGCTGGTTCACTACATAACATATGTCCGGTCTTGTATTAACTAAATACATGAGCGAACCCACCAACTGTCGATAAATAGTAGCATCCACTACCTCTGCCGCTGTAGCATCATCTTTCCTCTAGTTTCCTGGAAGAGGAGTATCCATGGGTTTACAGTCCTCCATGTGAAACTTACTGAGTATCTCCCAAGCATACTTGCCTTGAGACATAAACAGTTCACCTTCTCGCTGCCATATTTCCAATCCAAGGAAATAATGAAGGAGACCCATATCCTTCATCTCAAACTCCTTTGCAAGATCCTCCTTGCATGAGTGTATCAGCTACTCATCACCAGTTAGTATTAAATCATCAACATAAAGAACAATAATTAAAATCTTACCCTCCACCACAATCTGGTATAGGCTTGCACCCGCCTCACTCTTGGTGAAGCCAAGTCCAGTGAAATAGCGGTCGATCTGAGTGTACCAAGCACGAGGTGCTTGCTTTAGCCCATACAACGCTCTTTTGAGTCTGCACACATGCAACTTGCTGCTGAATATCTCAAATCCTTCAGGCTGCTCAATGTACACTTCTTCCTTAATTATCCCATTAAGGAACACAATCTTCACATCCATCTGATGAATGTGCCAACCCATCTGCGCTGAGAGAGCAAGGATGGTCCTTATGGAAGAATATCTTGCGATAGGTGCAAAGGTTTCTTCATAATCAATCACCTCGATCTGTGAGAAGCCCCAGGCAACAAATCTTGCCTTATACTCTCAACACTCCCCTCAGCATCTTGCTTTACCTTGTAGATCCATCTTGAACCTATCACTAATTTATCAACCGACCTTGGAACAATTTCCCAAGCACTGTTTCTGTCAATGGAGTCATACTCCTCCACCATTGCATCTACCCATGTGGGCTCCTACAATTCTTCCTGAAACGAATATGGATCTGTCACAATAGATTTTCTCATGAGAGCCATGTATCTAGTATATCGGTCATGAGACTGTCTCTGTCTGCACTATGAAGTAGGGGCTCCTACATTTAGTGCCGCATCAAGCTTCAACCTCTTAGCTTCTGTGGTACGCCTTCTGCCAGTTATGATGTTTGGCTCTGCGTGAGTGGACTCCTCCACTCCATGATCCTCCTCCTATGGCTGATCCACATCTTGAGGCTTATCTTTGGGAATAAGCAGTTCCTCCTCTGCATGGAAGTGTAGCTCCCTCTCAAGCATAGCTTGTGCAACACCCACGATCATTCTGTTCTTCCTCTCCATGACCCCATTCTGCTGTGGATTATGAGGCGCTATGAGTTCTCTCTGAATTCATTCTTTGCTACATAAGTTTTTGAATTCGTTCAAGATATATTCACCACCATTATCGCTCCGCAGAGCCTTCACTTGATTCCTCAGCTCCTTCTCCACTAATTCTTTAAAATCATAGAAATTTGAGAATGTTTGATCCTTCTTTTGCATGAATAAGATCTAGCATCTACGAGAATAGTCATCAATAAAAATAACATAATACCTGTGTTTTGCTGTTGAAGCAACTGAGAATGCTACACACACGTCTGTGTGAATTCTCTCCAGGATCATCGAAGCACGGTTCTCCTTTTCATGAAAGGTGGTCTTCACCAACTTACCCATAGTACATCCCTTGCATTGATTTATCCGCGCAAGTGTACCCTTGGGAAGTCCCGTAGAAATCTATTGCAAAATATTCAGGGTGCCATGGTGAAGATGGCCAAATTTCCTGTGCCATAATTCGCCCTCATCCCGACTCACCACTTCTTCTTCTTTGCCCACCATTGCAGTGCAACCATCTACCTCCAACTTATAGAGATTATTGACTCAAATCCCTATCATCTTGGTTTGACCCGTTGTTTTATATCACACGAAAGCTTTTCCATCACTGAAAAAACGTCATAACCTCTGTCCTCCAACATCGCAACTAAGACCAAGTTCTTTTTTAGAATTGGAACATGCATAACATCTTTAAAAAAAAATGGTAAACCTGACTCCCTCTCAAAGGTAATGGTACCAATGCTGGTCGCACTATATCGTCCATCGTCACCCATCTCTATATGCATTTGGAGATCTTTCTCCTCCAAGTCGTTGAAAAGCTCCTTATCTCCCGTCATGTGGAAGGAAGCACCACTATCAAGATATCACACCGATCCCATTGTGCTTGAAACCAAGCATGCGATCAAAGATAAATCAAGTTCAAATTAGGAGGCAAGGGCCTCACCAGCTGCAGCTCCAACAACCTTCTTATTTTTATTTTTCTGTGGGAATTTAGTGGTGAGATGCCCATGTTTGTGATAGTGAAAACACTTCACCTTGGACAAATCCAACTTCTTGCCTTTAGCCTTGAATTTTGGATGGGATTTATTCCCCTTCCCTTTCCTCGCTTTGGTAGCCAAAGAACAATCCTCTTCATCATCATGTTTTGATGAAGAGTCATCCCTGGTACTCCGCCTTATCTCCTCCTGCACTAGATCTGACCAAAGTTGCTCCCAACCTGGTAGTTTCTCCTGCCCATTGACAGAGTGTTGATAACTGTGCCAACTCTTCAGAAGTTCAAGGAGAGCTAAGCTCACCAAGTCATCATCAACAACTGTAATTCCCACACTCCCCAGATCATCCCTACTTTGGACAAACTTCGTGAGGTACTTTGGAATACTGTCGCCCTTCTCCATTTTGATTTTTCTGAGTTTATCTTTCAGCACCAACTTCCTATGGTTGCTACTGCTTTGGAAAAAATATGTCAAAGCCTTCCACATTGCAAATGGAGTGGATTTCCCGTGAAGGCTTGACACAATATGGTCTTTCACACCTTCCAACATAATTCTTCTTGTCTTCGCTACTTTATTTTTCTAGGCGTCAAGTAATGCAACATCCGTCGAAGTGGGCTTAGGAACATCGCTATCGATGAACTTATTCAAGCCATTATCTTCAAGCACCAACTCCATATTGTCCTTCTAGGCTATGTATTTAGAGCTTCCCTCCAGTGCATACTCTAAGCGCAACCCATTGAAAGCCATTTCAATGTTTACTCAACAGTCACACCAAGAAATTCTTGTAGCAAATTCGAATTATTCCACCAGCGCAAAACTTTGCACCGCTTCAATATTTCAATCTCCAGTGATTAACACTGCTCCGATACCATGTATAAATTTAATACAATAAAATGTATATTACCGGACTCCCCTGATCTAACAATTAAATCCACTATTAAATACAAAATCCTTCTACTCAATTCTTTGCGGAAATTAAGTCGCCAATTGCAAACATATGAAGAAAAATCAATCGCACATAACAATATGTTTTACCGGGAAAGATTAAAGCTGAAAACCCCAACTATCATATATTATGTATATAATGGAATCATGAAAAAATCTCATACAAATCTCAACCCATAGAGTTCTCAGTACAATATACAATCGTCTCACACTGTCATGCAGAAATTTGCATATCTATGCACCAATTTCTTGCCTCCTGACATCCTGCCTCCACTGTGAAATCCCCGCTGAAGAAGATCACTCAATTAATTCGATCTTGCCTTGATTTGACTGCAAAATACTCATTGGAAACTCCAATGTGTGTGTAGATGCATTGAATGCATCACTATAGTCGCAATTGATAGTCAAACACACCCTTTCACCTATCTCTCCACTAGGTCTTCACTGGATCTGACATGCAAGTAGTTAACTGTTGTATTTCTTTAGTTGCAAGTAAGACACTACTTGTGAATTAATTAAATAATTAATTAACTTGTCTTTCACTAGTGTATATTTAGTTACAACTAGCACAATTGAGTTTAACTCACTTAATTGATTTAAACTAAATAACAACTCCCATAAATACTCTTCCAACTCTGTTACAACTGTGTCACACTCACTTACAACAAAGTCCATCATGCATGAGTCACCAACCAACCTTGCGACTCATAATTCCTTCAGCTAACTGGTTTTCCACATCAGTTAACTGAAATCAAGTGCTCCAAGAGAATAAGTTATTATTTATTGTCTGATTATCATCAAGGGCTAATAATAATCGACATGCATTCTATTTTTAGATATGTGATCTATAAATAGACTTCGACCATGTTCTAAAAATAGAAACTCATGTACAGATAGTATTTTCTCAACCATCTAGAATCAACATCCTAATAATTTTAGAATATGCTCACCATTCTAAAAAGAGACATACACCTAAAAATAGCCTGCGGGCCCCACCTAGTGAAGGTGGTTAATTTTCACTAGGATCATCATCTTGTTGAATATCAACATAACCTAACGTCCCTCATACTAGGTTTTGATCACGGTGGCTAGATCGACTAGATTGATCGAACTTGACTTCCACTCCAGAGTCTTGTGTCATGTGTCCATCATCGCCAATTTCTGTGCGAAAAGTGTGTCCATATGCCCAGATAGATGGGAACAAATGTACCTATAAAAAAGTTAAAAAATCATAGTGTCATGTGTCTTATAATAACCCAACAGTTAAAATATGAAATATAGATGTAATTAAATTTAAAAGGCGCATTATTAAGTTTCAAATGTACATATAAATTAAATATATTATTATTGAGTTGGTGCACCCAATCCCTAAGTTTAGCGTATCCTCTTCAGCAAGCGGGTAACGACCGGTTGCACCGTATTTCTCTCTGAGTTGTTTAGCAACCCAACTGTTGGGGCATATTTTTGGCATATTTTCTTTTAAACGATCGAGATAAGGCACACTTCTACCATTCAACCGTTTGAATTCTTTCTTGTTACTATCCCATTTCATCCTCTTTTGTTCATACAATGCGACCAACGGTTGTGTCGCTTCAGAATTGTAAAGAAAAAATTTATTGAAATCAAATCGAAATTATATAGTACATAGAGATCAAAGTATACATTATATCAAGGTTCAACATGAATATTTACTTTGTGTAAATTAGAAAAATTATAAGTCACTTACTCTTTCAAGTGATTTTTTCCGTTCGTTTGGAGCAACTCCCATTCTCTTTTGTCTTCATCCATTTCATCGTCCCAAATCACCGCACCTGCTCTATTGTCAATCTGCTTGATGTACTCACTAGCATAATAAAAACTCATACAATATGTGCCCCTTTGCCATAGACCCCTCGGGTTTTTCCCTTTGTCGAACAAAAAATTTCAATTTCTTCATGTACCTCTCTAAGAAGAACATCCAACGACAAGAAACCACCCCAACTAATTCAACCTCATATACTAGGTGGATTAGAAGATGAACCAACAAGTCGATGAAACTCATCGGCAGTTCCTTCTCAAACACAAACAATCTCAACTATCGATTAACGTCATTGTGGAATGTTAACCACATGAATCTCCTTTGACATGATCCAACGTACAAATGCAGATAATTTAGATATGGCACATCCTAGGTCTTGATGGAATTCTAGTTTCACACACCCACGCACGAACAAAGGATAATGACGATGCAATGTTATAAACACGTGAAATAATATACAAAATTAGTTATGTTTTATGATCCCTGCATGGGATAAAATTTATTAATATAAAAAATAATAAAATCATGCTTTTGACATTATGCGTACTCTTAGAAGATTCAAATGGTCATGCGATTTCAACCCCGACAAATGGTCATCCACGATGAAGCAGCGCCGCAGTGAACACTCGTATGAAGATGGCACCTCACACCCATTATAAATTCCTTTGCCAAAGAAATATCATCTTTTCTTAAAATCCATGGGACATCACCTTCTTTGAAATACCATGAATTAGAGGGATCAACGCCTGCCTCTGATCTTGTACTTTCTAATAATCTTGGCCAATGTTTATTTTTATTTTTGAAGTAATAAGATCCTTCCTAACACCCAATGTGTGACTTTTTTTTGATGATATGTGCCTCCATAAAGAAGATGAAACATTTTTAAATATATGCATGGGATCTAATAAGTGTGCAATCTTAAGATGCTCCCAATATGGGAGGTTATAAAAGATAGACTTCCTTTTCATCCCAATGGGAAATTTCTCAACATAGGTGTCGAAGAATTCTAGATCATCGAACATAGGCTCACCATTTGAATCAAACATTTATATGAACTCCTTCTCCTTCTATCTCTCATATGCTCTAAGCCATTCAGCTGGTGTCGTTATTGGACGCCTTTGGGTTCTCTCTCGTTTACCATTGAAAGCAGATGCTACTCTTCTGTAAGGTTTTTCTTCTGGGAGGAATACCCTGGAGTAGTCATACACTGGATTTCGTAGGTTTTTGGACCATCTAGCTTTCAGAGAAGGTCCACAACATTTACATCCAAAATACCCTTTTGCTACAAGACCTGCGAGATTATTGTATACAATTTATATGCATGCCACGCTAAAGAATATCATGAAGATTAGAACAATTACAACGAATTAAATAACTAATATGTGAAAGAATATTGTTACGTATATAAACAAATCAATAAACATGTAATTTACCAAATCAAACTCCTAAGCCTTGATAATCATGTGTCATGTAAGCACATATTCCATACAACGTAAACCTCCTCTCTGCTGCGATGGGTCTTTATACATCGTATACATTTATCCCATCCCATAATTCCTTCAATTCATCTACCAGTGGTTGTAAGTAGACACCCATATTCTTCACTTGTCTTCTACCAGGGACTATGAGAGTCAACATATGATTTTTATTCTTCACAGACAACCATGGGGGGATATTTTTATTGATCACTACTACAGGGAAAACAGAATAGTTGGTGTTCTGGAGAGAATATGGGTTGACGCCATCCATGGCTATGCTGAGTCGTAGAATTCATACTTCATCTTTGACTTTTTCGGGCCATGTATCCTCTATATGATTCATGGCTTTTGAATTAGTTGGGATTCACATAACTTCCAACTCACTTCTGCGTGAGGCATGCCATCCCTGCAACATAACTTATTCTTTGCAATGAAAGAGCCTTTGAATCCTTGGGATTATAGGCATGTGCCTCAATATCTTAAAAGGAGGACCACATGATTTACCATTCTTTTTTTAATTATCATACCTGTCATGCCCACATTTCAGACATATCTCTTTGTCTGCATATTCTCTTCTATATAAAATACAATCATTCGGAGATGCATAATATGATATGTACTCAACACCCAACATTTTCAACAATTTATTTGCCTCTTTGTAGCTACCGGGCAAGACATTATCACTCGGAAAAAACCTTTTTTTTGAATAATTTGTAGTTGGTGATCATGGAAAATATTAAATGTACATTAATTCCAATATAATTATTAACGTTCATAAAATTGACCATTTGTAATGTTCACAGTGTGATTATATTAATCAAATTTATACAAGGGAGGAATTTATAGTAACTTACCTCAAAATTTCTGAGAAACATGCATTCAACAAGACAAACTTTTCTTTCAAGTTGTATAGTAACATCATTGTCCCCAACTAGGTAGAATTTGATTGACCGCCAGGTCCAAAGAGAGGGGTGGTGGAAGCAAATTTAAGGCTTTCGAAAAAGGTGTCAGCAATATGAGCATTATCCTCTAGCTGATCATTATTTTGGAATGCATCTAACAAAATTGTATCCATGGTAGTCATATCCCTTAAGTAATCATCTATACCAACCTCTATTTGAGTGCCTCCATTGCCAGCTTGTGAAGAAATACTATTGCTGTAGTCATTCCTAATTGGTGAATCTATACGTAGCAGGAATTGGATCGGTGGTTGATTCAACCATTATTGGTATCGTTCCTCTGTGAATTTTTCTCTTAATTCAACCTTCTCTCGATTTGACATTGTCGTGGGGTGCAACAAAAGATGGTAGGTAGGTCGCTCATCATCACTAGAATCCTAATAATTTCAAAAAATATATTTGAAAATAGTTAGTACAAAATCTCTGATATCAATTAGTAAGAACGTTGAGAATGCATGATTAATTTTTTTGACGTTGAAAAAATTACATTAATATAACAAACAATTAATATTACCATCATTGTCCCAGGATTGTGGCTAGAAGATGCAATATTGTTACAATTGGCAGGGTGAAGCGGCTGTCCATTTTCATCTACCAAATGCGCCTTGCAATATGTTGCTCCTGATAAGAGCTTCCAAAGTTTTGGAGCTGTTTGAATATTTTGTGCATTTGAACTCGATCCTGAATCTGCATGAACCTGCAAATTTGTATACGTCATAAATTTTATTAAGCTGATTATCATGGATAAAAAACATAAATTCAATTAGACAATGAAAATATAAATAAAATGTGAAGTAAATATTACGTCTCGAGATGGACAGGGAGAACTCCGCGATGGACTTTGAGAAATATTATGGAACGAGCTGGATTTTTGAGAATTGTCCATTCAATATAATTATGAAAAACCAACAATAAATTTTAGTGCACACACCTAAAAGTAATTCCAGTGACTTAAAAATGGACTTATTGTTATCAGCGCTTATGTACATATAACTGCATCGATGTGTTTTAGTTACTATACACTGGTGCTGTGTTATTAACTCACGCACCAGTGTGGTGTTATTAATTGACACACCGGTGACGAAAAACCGCAAATAAAAAAAAACACAACTTTATTTTTTTAAAGTGAACAAAAAAACGGTAAATTGAAAAATGGGCAGCAAAATATTTTTGAAAATCTAATTTCATAAAATAATTCTTTAAATTCATAACACCTTTCATTATTTCACTATTTTTGCAAAAAAATTTAGCCTAAGATTTGCATGAGACATACCTGGAGCAAGAGAGCACGAGAGCACAGTGGAGCAGTGAAATACTTTCGAACGAAACTATTCAGATAATCATAATTCCAAATCTCTGGTGATTCAAACCCCCTAAACCCTTCATTCTTTTTGTTTCTGCCCTTGCTTCTTCCCATTTCTATGATTTCAGAATCAGGGCTTTCATTTTAGATTTATAGGGTTTGTATATATATATATATATATATATATGCCTATGACATCTAACCCATGGGACGACTTGCATAGATGGATCCCAATGCATGTCGACCCTTGTGTGAATTTAAAAAAAAATGAATTTTTTTAATCAGTGCACCCTATGTAACCTATTTCACTAGTGCACCCTACGTAACCTAGTGCACCAATGCCCTGGCTTATCACAACGCACCGTGCATGTACTATTTGATAAAAAATTTAAAAACAATTATTTTTTAATCCGTGCGCCATATGTAAAATAGGGCACCAGTGTGCTATTTGATTATAGCGCACTGCACACGTATTGTTTTGCAAAAACAATTTTTTATTTTGTGTTAATCAGTGCACCATGTAACATATAACACACCGGGTCTCCTTGTTGACAAAGAACACCGTACGTTGGTCCTCTATTTGAGTAGGGCGTTTATAAGAATAGGCCACACCGCCCCCCCCACGACACCATATGCTACAAAAACTAACACTAGATGATTTTTTATTATTTTGTCTGTGTTAATCGGTGTGGTGGTTAACATATAACACACCGGTGCTCCTTGTTGACATAGAGCACTGTACGATGTTTTATACTGTTTTGGCGGTGTGTTTAAAAGAACACGACACACCGACGTTAGTGCGTACACCATGAAAAGCGCACCAGTTTCTTGATATTTTTTTTTTACCTGAAAATTTGATGATTTATTTATAAAATATATTAATGAATGATATGAAACATGTTTCATATTGATAAAGAAATGGCTGACAAGAGATCAAGTAACAAAAATACTGATAACACATCAAGAAAATAAAAAAAAGGCAAGTTCTTCACAGAAAATATTATTTTTGAACTATATGAAAGTTTAACTAATATGTATTGTTTACTGTGTATCATGCAAAGCCACAAAATGACGAAGCTTGATAAGACTATTTCTAATCTAGGACCAGAAGAGCGTAAAAGCTTGATGGAAATATTGCAAAAGGATGAATGAGGTGAATGAAAAAATACTATCGATCCAATATGAGTTTCTTTTTTAATTTTCATTAATAATATACTTAAAATGATTAGATGACATGTTTCAAACAATCTATTAATTCACATATCTTTAATGTTCTACAGGGACCAACAACTCAGAAAAGGAATGTTGCTCTAAGAAAAGAAAAAAATAGAACATGCAAATGAAAATGAATTGCTCCTTAGCTCATCTGGAGTGGTGTTGGAGGTTAACGAAAGGGGGAAAAACTTTTACAAAAGTTTGAGAGATCTAGTGGAACGAATGTATAGACGTTTTTTCCACTTACAATACAAAAATCAGTCCAATGATTCCAAGAACCAAATTTTATCTAAACTACAGGAAGAGTTTCAGGAGAATTGGTCAATGAGACACGTCAGACTTTTAATAGCAAACACGTACAAAAAAAAAGGAATGAAAAATAATATTCCTTTAAATGTTTTTCTAGAATTATTTATAAATATATCATTTATAAATATAACTTTTGTTATATTTACTTTTCATATATCAATATAAAAATTAAATAGTTTATTATAATGTTACATTTTCAGGAAGATTATGAAAATCTCAAAAGATGAACGAGCTGATATCAGAAATATGCCAGTAGGAATGTCCAAAAAGGTGCACAAGGATATGGTCACAGAAATGGACAAAATTGCATCGTAGGATGAACCATCTCAAGAACAACGTACTTGAAATTTAATATGTAATCATTGAATTTTTCGATGATGAGGTACAATAGACAAAAAATTTAGCATTAAATATTATTTTTCAAGTATTTTCTTACAGAAAAGAAAATAAAATGGAATTCATTTAGCACATAAAATAGGATGACAAGGAAGAAAAGGGTTGATATCTAAGTTTGTGAGTAATTGTTACTTCCTTATAACAACTTAAATAGATTTAATTTTTGTATATTTTAAGTTGTTTTACAACAATCATCATTGGATGTCTTCAAAGAGGTGCTAACATACAAAGAAGAACCATCAGACGAATTGATTGACATTGGGTTAACTATGGTTGTGAGTATATGTTGGCATATCAGAAATTAATTGTGGAATTTGTAAGCATCTATCGATCTTGTTTTACTTAGCTCCGTCTACAATTAATAGAACAAAAAAATCTTTTATATTAAATATATGATTTGTTATGGGGTATAAAACTTGCAGGAAACAAAGTATGGAACCGCACCAACAGATGAAACCTTGAAAGATGACATGAAATTAGGTTTTGAAAGAACGTGTATAGTTCATAAGTCAATTGTTGCTATGGTACGTAATTTCTTTTCGATTTACAATGATGTATATTATTTAATATTGCAATTTTCATTATTATCACCAATGTATATACACTCATTACAATTTTTTTATATGTTTGTGGATGGAAGGTGAAGAAGAAGAAAACAATAAACACTGTGAACAAAACATTCCTCAAAATAACCCAAGTCATGGAAGTAGCTCGAGCAGTGACATCAGTTCAAGCGAAGAATGATGATCATTATGTTTGGATATTAAAGCAAGGCGTTGTATTTTTTGAACTATTTGTCTCTGAAATCAGACATTTTGTTTAATGTAATGGACATAGTGTCCCAATTGAAAGACAAAGGGATACCAATAACTGTCCCATTTTGTATGGTAAAGACTGTATTATTCACACACACACACACACATATATATATAATAAAATATGCTTTAATTTATTCTATTGCGTTCTCCATTGTCGCTGTTAAATGTAACACTAGTGATTAAATTTATGGATGATTAAATATTATAATGAAGAGATGTGAAATATGATGATATGATATGTTAGGTCCCTGTATTACTAGTGTAGTCCCTTATTTTTGTTAGTGTAGCCCCCTTATTGTTATTTTTGTACCCCTGTAACACCAATATTGTTATCATTGTGTCCTTACATTATAATTTTTAGGTCGGTTAGGATTATATTGTGACCCCATGGACTCCTATATATAGAAGGAGGTTTTGTCATTTGTATCATCCAAGAATTGTTCATTTATGTAATGTAAAGGAGGTTTACCCCTCGAAGTGGCTTATTTCTAAGGCGTTGATCTCTCTTTTCTTCTATTTTTGGAGCTGGTTTCATAACATTTGGTATCAGAGCTTTGGATTCTAGGGTTACGCTGCTCCAAACAGGTCATCGTGGAATTTTAGCTATAACTATTTTTCTATGAAGGTTAGAAGCTGAAATTTTAATAGAGCGAAGCTGCAATCCTGAGAAATGTAGTGTAAAAGTTTTAGATCTTGGTTCATACTATTTTTGGAGATATGATCTATGGAAGTTAGGGTATTTTCAGGCTCTCGAATTTCACCTAAACAGGCCATCGTGGAATTTTCGCTATAAAATTTTTTCTATGAAGGTTCAGAAGCTAAATTTTTTACAAATCGAAGCCAACATCCCGAGGAACGTTGTGTAAAAATTTCAGATCTTGGTTCACAATATTTCCGGAAATATGATATGTGAAAGTTAGGGTTTTTTTTAGGCTCCCGAATTTCATCTTAAAGAGGTGACCGTGGGAAAATTGTCATAACTCTCTCTTTGAGCATCGGATTGGAATTCTGTAAAAAGTGGCCTCAAGTACATGGACCTTAGTTTCCTGTTTATCAATTTCAGATCTGAAGGAGGAAACAATGACATGTGGCACACCATACAAGTTCGCTCTACTAAACCAGTCCATAATTAGGTCATTGTGGGAGATTGGGCATAAATTTGCCTTGAAGAATCCAAATCAGGTCAAACCTGTGGCATTAGAAAGAACGTTTAGAGCGATACTACAATACTGAATTTTAGATATTGAAGATCCGAAATCATAGAGATAATTCAGTTTCAATATCAAGCTCCGCAAAAGCAAGAAAAATGTGTGTAATTTTTTTTCAAATTACAGAAGCCTTGTTTGAAGAATCATTTTGAATTGATTCCAACAGTATATAGAATAGATATCACTAGTGGGTTCTAAAATGCCCCCTAAAAATAATTCAACACCCATTAAGCTTTTAGAAGGCTCTACTATGATTCATGAAGATGAAGAAGTGCAACATGACATATCAAAATTACACGAACAGGTGCACTAAATTTCGCTGTCACAAAGAGCAACAAAAAATGAAATGGAAGTTTTGAAGAAAGGCATGAAATGTTTGAAGAATGGCATGGAACCTAAGATGGATGGCATGGAAGCTGGCATGGAAGCTGTCATGGAAGCTAAGATGGATGACATGGAAGCTAATATATATGTAAAAATGGAAAATATGAAGAATGATCTAAAAGCAAACATGGCAGGTTTGACAAAGTTGATACAAGAAATTTTTCCTTATGGTGAAAAGATAGTAGATGAAACTCATGATGAGAACAAAATAAATGTTATTTGTGATTTCATAAATTCTAATGTTGGATGGAAGACCCACCATATTCCAAAGATCGATGAGGAAGTTTGATGGCAAGGATCTTGTAACATAGATACTACAGATGGAGCGGTATTTTGATCTCAATAATGTGCAAACAACACAAAAGGTGTGCATTGCAAATTTATATTTTGAACAAAATAAATTTGTATGGTATCGATGGCTTTGCTCCCGTAAAAAAAATTGTCACTTGGTCAATTTTTACGGAGGAAATGATAGCACATTATGAGGATACAAAGAGCAACACTTTTTTTTATCCAATTGATAAATCTCAAACAAAAGGGTTCAGTAGTGGAGCACATTGAGGACTTCCAAAAATTGAATATAAGGGTAACTGATATTCCAGAGGAACACAAGATTGATGTCTTCATAGGAACTTTAAATGATAACATACAACATGAGGTTCGCGTTGGGGAACCTAATTCATTGGAGATGGCATTCAGGTTGGCAAGAAAAATTGAATGTAAAATTATGGCGACAAGGAAGCCTAACACTCACATCTATAAAGATGAAAGTGTTGCTACTCCTAGACTTCCACAACCTACAAGGTTGACACCACAATAATTGGAAGAAATAAGAGAAAAAGGGCTTTGCTACAGTTGTGATAGAAAATACACTAAAGGTCATAAGTGTGCTGAGAAGAAATTATTTTACATAAATTGTGAAGAGGAGGAAGAAAATGAACAAGAAACTTCAAAGAAGAGGATATACACCAAGAACCAACACTAGAGAAAGAAGAAATGAGTACGACCATATGCTGTGATGAATTGACAGGGATTACCACTCCTCAAACTCTCAAGATAGAAGGACATATCAAGAAGAAAAAGGTAATAGTGTTGATTGATTCAGGTAGTACCCATAATTTTATTCATTGTAAGGTAGCCAAGGAATTGAATTTTTTCCTATACCCAACACCAGAATGTCAAGTGATGGTTTCAAATGGAGGAACTAGAAATTGCTCTGGAAAATGCCATAATATCAAGCTAACCATAGGGGAATATGTATTTAGTAGTCCAATGCTTTCCATTCCAATGGGAGGTGTTGATGTTGTACTAGGAGTACAATGGTTACAATCTTTGGGGACGGTAGCTTTTAATTTTCAAGAACTTTTTTTGAAATTTTTTTCGAAAGGAAAGGAAGTCGAATTACAGGGTATCGCATGGAATTCGGGAAAGATAATAAGCTCTAATGTCATCACAAAGGTTATGAAGGAAGAACAATGAGGCGTAATTGCATAGTTATGCTCACTAGAATATCCAACATCAAAATAATCTATTTCTCCAGATCTGCAAAAAGCCTTGGACAATCATTCCAAGGGGTTTGAAACTCCCAAAGGAATCCCACCTATTCGTGATCATGATCATGCTATTCATTTGATTCCAAGAAGTGTTCCTCCAAACATCAGGCCTTATAGATATCCTTATGTCCAAAAGAGTGAAATTGAATGTATGATTGCAAAAATGTTAGAGGCTGGTATAATTCAACCTAGTCAAAGTTCTTTCTCTACTCTAGTAGTATTGGTTCACAATAAGGATAGATCATGGCGCATGTGTCTGGATTATAGGGAGCTCAATAAGCTCACTATTAAAGATAAATTTCCCGTTCCTGTGATTGATGAATTATTGGATTAATTGCATGGGGAAATTTTATTTTACCAAGTTGGATCTTCGTTCAAGATATCATCAAATTAGAATGAAGACTGAAGATATTCCGAAAACAACATTTCGAACTCAAGAGGGTCATTATGCATTTTTGGTCATGCTTATTGGCCTTACCAATGCGCCTTCTACATTTCAAGGGTTGATGAATTCCATTTTCAAACCCTTCCTTAAAAATTTTGTGCTAGTATTTTTTGATGATATACTAATCTACAACAGGTCTTGGAAGGATCATGTTCAACATGTTGACATGGTGCTCAAACTATTGGAAGAGAAACAATTGTATGAAAAAACATCCAAATGTTTCTTGGAGTACAAGAGGTGGAATATCTGGGTCATATTGTATCTCACGAGTGTGTTAAGGTAGACCCTAACAAAATTAAAGCCATTAAGGAATGGAAAGTCCCCACAACCATAAAGGAGCTGCGAGGATTTCTCGGGTTAACAGGGTATTATCGCAAGTTTGTTAAGAATTATGGGAGAATAGCAGCACCTCTAACAACATTATTGAAGAAATATGCATTTTCATAGACTCCTGAAGAAACTAAGGCCTTTGAACATCTTAAAGAGGCAATGTGCTTAGCACCAGTCTTAGCTATGCCAGAATTCACAAAAACCTTTATTGTGGAATGTGACGCCTCAGGAAATGGAATTGGTGATGTTTTAATGCAATAAGGAAGACCCATTGCTTTTGAAAGTCGTCTAATCAAAGGAAAGTATTTACAGAAATCTATTTATGAGAAGGAAATGTTGGCAATACTACATGCACTAAAGAAATGGTGACCTTGCCTAATGGGAAGATAGTTCAAGGTAAAAACCGATCATGATAGTCTTAAACAATTTTTGGAACAAATACTATCTTCAGAAGAGCAACAAAAATGGGTCACAAAGATGTTGGGTTATGACTTTGAAATCATCTACAAAAAAGGGAAGCTAAATGTTGTTGTAGATGCACTCTCAAGAAACAATGAAGAGGTGGAAGCATTTCTTTGTGCCATTTCTATTATCCAACCAGATTGGATAACCGAAGCAAGGGATGAATGGACGAAGGACAAAGAAGTGTGGACACTCATTCAAAAGTTGCAGCAAGATCCTAGTACATCTGATACATTTAGTTGGAAAAATGATTCCTTATGGTACAAAGATCGCTTATATCTTTGTAAGAATTCCAAACTAAAACAAAAGATTCTTTTGGAATTGCACACTTATCCTTTAGGAGGACACTCAGGATTTTTAAAAACTTACCATAGGGTGAAGAAATATTTTTTTTTGGATGGCCTTAAATCTGATATTCAAAAGTTTGTGGCAGAATGTTTGGTTTGCCAGCAAAATAAAGTTGAGACAATTAAGACCCCAGGTCTTTTACAACGTTTATCCATTCCAAGTAAACATTGGGAGGATATTTCAATGTATTTTATCATAGGTTTACGTAAGTCCAAAGGAAAGAGTGTCATCATGGTGGTAGTTGATATACTTACCAAGTATGCACACTTTTGTACATTATCTCATTTGTTTAAAGCAAGTAAAATTACTACTCCATTTATGGAAACAATTCAAAAGCTACTCAAGCGTTGAGGACAACACTTTTTTGAAGGAGAGGGGCATGCTAGGTCCCTATGTTACTAGTGTAGTCCCTTATTGTTGTTAGTGTAGCCTCCTTATTGTTATTGTTGTACCCCTATAGCCCCAATACTGTTATTATTGTGCCCTTACATTATTATTGTTAGGCCGGCTAGGATTATATTGTGACCCCATGGACTCCTATAGAAGGAGGTTTTGTCATTTGTATCATCCAATAATTGTTCATTTATGTAATGTAAAGGAGGTTGCCCCCTCGAAGTGGCTTATTTCTAAGGCATTGATCTCTCTTTTCTTCTATTTTTGGAGCTAGTTTCATAACATGATATAACAAATTAATCCAAACATCACATTCAAATGCACTAATAAAAATTTAATTGATATGAATACTGTTATAAGATATGTGTCGTCTTTTGATGAATAATGAATTTAAAAAAATCACAATAATTATGATATGATATAACAAATTAATCCAAACATCACATTCAAATTCATTAATAAAACTTTAATTAATATGAATACTGTTAGAAGATATGTGTCGACTTTTGATGAATAATGAAATTAAAAAAATCACAATAATTGCACTGTCACAGGTCAATGTTTCTAAAAAATACAAAATGAACACCGGTGCGTGTCAGTTATTGTACACAAATGCGTTTGTATGATATAGCGCACCGATGCGTTTCTACGACCCATGGGCACCGCACAAATACCAATACCAATTATAACTCTCGGTGCATTTGTGCGTTACTGCGCACCAGTGCGTTTATGTGAGACTACTCACTGGTGCGTTTGTAAGAACTATGGGCACCGCAAAAATACCAATACGAATTAGAACAATCAGTGTGTTTGTGTGATACTGCATACCGATGCGTTTATGTGAGACTACTCACCGGTGCGTTTGTATGACCTATGGGCACCGCACAAATACCAATACGAATTAGAACAATCAATGCATTTATGTGATATTGCGCACCAGTGCGTTTCTATAATACTACAAACCTGTGCGTTGATACGACCTATGGGCATTGCACAAATCCCAATACCAATTAGAACGACCTGGTGCATTGTATCACCTACAGTGCACCTGGTGCGGTTTTATACCTTTACGGCTTGGTGCATGCACCTTTGATCTCCCCGGGCCGACCGTCTAGATGACATGCACCAGTGTGTTGACATCTGAGTAGTACACCAATGAAAAAAACATCCGAGTAACCTCCGATCGCCCAATTTTTTAGTTGTGTTGAAATTCTGTTAGAAGCTTCGCCAAAACTTCCATTACCAAAAACAGATGTTGTAGAAAATGTTTTTTTGAGAATTTTGGCCAATTTTATAACACTAAAAACCTCCTTTATAACCTTCGCTAGAGGGTCTTTTCCTTGAAGTGTTAGAAACATCTTTCCAGTACCTTCGAGCTTGCTACATCATCGACATGTTTCTCGCTTCCGGACCTTCGACCGTAAGATTTTGTTTGGCGTTTGGCTGGTAATTAGGCGATGTATTCCCATGTTCAACTTCATATCATATATTCACATGCTTAGACTTGTACTTGAACGATCGAGTAAGTGAGATAAGAAGACCTTGGATCTAGTTTCATCCATCCGGGATGCGATTTCAGGAAAATTGTACACATCATCTGTATGATGGCTTTACATACAGATCGTAATCTGAACATGGGCCTATATCTATAGGCATGTCTATATCGGGAAAAATTACGATGTAGATGACTTTTTGAATTATGTACATGTTATGATAGTTTATGTGCTAAGCATGGGTATGCCTCCCTCAACAATTCATGTCCAAGATTTAAAATATCATGATGTCATGTATTGCAAATTGATGGAGGTCATCGTCCGCTTCAGATCCTACTCATCACATCGTAAAGCATCTCATCCAAATGCTATTATTATTTTGACTTCCTGCTTTAGGTTGAAGCTATTATAGGTAAATTTGGGCATCATTCCCCAGGACCAATGAATAGGGTCTATCATCCCCACAATTCAGTTGCTATATTCCATAAGTGAAGACATTCCTTTTATGGCTTCAATTGTGAGATTTCCAAGGTTTGAAGTATATATTATATGACCCATTGAATCACCAATGCTCCTCTGCAAGGGCCTAACAGTGTTGCACTGCAAACACCTCCATTCAAGGGTGCACTGCAGTGCACTTCCCCACACTCAAGGGTGTGTTGGTCTCCTGGGAGTGAAATCATCATTGTTCCGGGAATATCCTCATGGCCAGTGCCTTCTAGAAGAGTCCATAGGTTTCATACTTCGAATACAAGTGTCCATCCACCACCTCTGAACTTGGAAACATGTATCACCTTTTATTAGAAAGCCATTCAATTCCATTCAATGAGAAACTACCTTCAGTTTCCCTATAAATTGAGCACTCATATAAGTGTTAGGGATGAAGAATTTTGTGCAAAGTTATGCTATTGGATTCTCAATTGATAAGAGTCGGAAGTACTGATATGCTGCTGAGATGATGCTTGATGTGATGAGGATGGAATTAAGTTGGAGCAGGTTGACGACAAATCAATCTATTGGTTGTAATCTTCTCCTCCTACTTTCTTAATAAATATATCTGTTCATTTTCTCATACATATGTTTATATCTTGTGAAATGTATTCTTGATTATGTATGTATTCTCATATCTAATCGGTTTGATTTGGTTAAGACACATAGATACTTGTATATTTGTATCTTGTTTGCTTTTCTCTATTTTTGATTGCAAGAATCGATCTAGCAGCTTGATTTGGATTGAGAGTGACGACAACAATGACAGAAGGAGAAGGAGAGCAAAAAGGATCACAAGTAGGCTTCTTTCCTTTCTGTGTATCTAATTGTCTTAGAGAAAATAATAATTGTCTTTCTTCTGTTGTTATGAGTGAAGGAACACCACACTGAGGGAATCTAGTTTATCCATAGATTAGAGTTCCATATAACAGATGCCTTGCCTCTTATTGACTCCTCTACAAACCAATTTTCTGTACTGATAAATTTCTTGGCTTGGTAGGCACTTACTAGTGAAATTTTCGACTTTCCTTTGTGCACCTTGACGATTAAAGATTTTCCATCCTCGATGAGATAGTACTAGATAGATATCCTCATGAATATTACATCGCGCATGTACATGTATGGACTCCCAAACACGACTCCACATACATCAAGGGGAACCACATTCAGATCTACTTCATCATTAAAATAAGCACTGATAGCAAATCTAATTTCACATTGTTTTGTCACCTTCAACTCTGCATCCTTATTTACCCATCTCAATGGATATGGGTTTGGATGGTGATGAAATTCCAACCCAAACTCCTTGACCAACTCTACTACAATGGTATTCTTTGTGATCCTGAGTCAAATAGAGCATCAAGATTTGTCTTCTTGACCTATATCTTTATATGGAAGAGTTTGGTCATTTCTCTCTCTTCCTGTTGCTGAAGGCTACTTAGATTCACCTCCTTCTACATTGGAGTACATACGATCTTCTCATCCACGTCCTAGTTACTTTCAACTTGGTTGCTTGAATTCGTGGCCATGAGATTATTCTTGTTGATATCTTTCTTCTTGTTCTTCGAGTTCAGCTCTGGATTCAACTTCCAACACTTATCCTCAATATGGCCATCAATGTTGTAGTGGTTTCTAGGATCTTTACACTAATGTGTTGTGGCTTCCAGATTTTTATATTTTCCCCCTTTTTGCTTCTTTTTCTCCTACTTAGAAGCGTCTTGTTGCTCCTTCTGCTTCGATCCACTTGATTCAACTCTCTTCAAGCCCATGTTCTCCAGGTATTGTGCCTGTACACAAGCCTTGTCCACTGATTTGGGCTTGAACAACATCAATTTCTCCCAAATATGGTGATGCAGAACAAGGTGACTATCAAGAACAAGTATATGTTACCTATAATTGATGATTTGTGTGATTAGTTGAAGGGAGTAACATTATTTTCAAAGATTGATATGAGATTATGATATCATCAAGTACATATAAAGGAAGAAGACATATACAAGACTGCATTTTGTAGAAGGTATGTGCACTATGAGTTTGTGGTGGTTCCTTTTGGTCTTATAAATTATACATCCACCTTCATGTGTTTGATGAACAATGTGTTGCACCCTTATCTTGATAAATTTGTGATAGTATTTGTTTGATGACATATCGGTCTATTAAAAGAATGAGGAAGAGCATGCAAAGCACCTAGTAGCGGTATTGAGATTGTTGGGAGAGAATAGATTATATTCCAAGCTCAACAAGTGTAGCTTCTTTCAGTCTCAGATTCATTACTTGGGAAATGTTTTTTCCAATGAGGGGATAACAGTGGATCCATAAAAGATTAAGGCTATCATGGAGTGGCTAGATTTGAAGAAT
Source organism: Pinus albicaulis (assembly GCA_034641835.2). Lineage (NCBI taxonomy): Eukaryota > Viridiplantae > Streptophyta > Pinopsida > Pinales > Pinaceae > Pinus > Pinus albicaulis. Next base: position 980,580,196 of record CM076572.1, read on the forward strand.
GTGGATCAGGTCATATCATTCATGGGACTAGTAGGTTATTACAGGAGGTTTATCAGGAATTTCTCTAGGATTGGCTATCCTATTACATCCTTGTAGAGGAAAGGAAAGAAGTTTGAATGGGCGGTTGTGTGTGCAACTAGTTTTGATTAGTTGAAGAAATTTCTTACCAATGCTCCATTTTTGAAGATTACAAATCTTGATAAGGATTTTCTGGTTTGTACATATGCATTTAAGGAAGGACTTGGTAGAGTCTTGATGCAGGAAAGGCAGGTGGTTTTCTATGAATCACGAAAGCTGAATGAGCATGAGAAGAATTATGTGACTTGTGATATTGAGTTGGTAGCCATCATTCATGCATTGAAGATGTGGAGACATTATCCCCTTAGTAGGAGGTTCATCTTAACGAGTGATCGTAGTGGATTGAGGTACTTGTTTAACCAATCCAATATGAATGAAAGAAAAGCTAGATGGTTGGCTACTCTAGGTGAGTTTTATTTAGAGATCATGTACATCAAGGAAAAGGGAAATGGGTTGCAAATTATCTAAGTAGGAGAGTGTAGGTGAATCATATTCTAGTTGTGAGGCCTTATGGGACAGATTTGAAGGAGTAGATATTACACGCAGGGTATCATGATAAGAGGGACCAACAAATAAAATAGAGATTGTATTGACAAGGTGAAGGTGATAAGGATGAGAAGTATCACCTCAAAACAAATGGCTTGGATAGATCCAGGAGTAGGATCTATGTGTCTTAAAGTGGTGAATTTAAAATTATTATTGTGAGAGAGTTTCATGGACTCAAGCCATATTCAGGTCACCCAAGATACCAAATTACCTTGATAGCTATCAAGAAGTTCTACTATTAGCCTAATTTGAAGAAATAGGTGGTTGAGTTCGTTGCTAAGTCCTTGAACTATCAACAGGTGAAAGATGAATGCTAACATCCATTTGGATTGTTGCAACCTATTCTGATCAAGGAAAATTTCAAGGATTGAAGTTTATCTTAAAGTTTAGAAACCTTGGCGAATCTTACTAGTCCCTAATATGCAAATTGTAAAATGTTTGGCAATATTTTCGTAAAAATATTTATATTTCTATGATTTTATATTAGTCTATATAACATTTTTGCAAATTTTAAGGTAAAATAATTTTATACTATAAAATGTGGGCAAATTATTTTTAGAAAAAATGGAAATTGGCGAATCTTTTTTTTGGAAAAAACATGGAAAATTAGCCCACTTGGGAATATTAGCCCCTAAAATTTTCCATGATTCTGATTCCTAAATGGAAATAGAAGGTCATTTCCATGGATTTCATTATAGGATTTCAAGGGAAATCAAGGCAAAATGAATCCATCATGGTTGTGGTTGACAAGTTGAGCGAGGTAGCTCACTTAATTGTAGTGAAGTCTACTAATTCAGCTAATAAAGTGGCTGAGATATTCATTAAGGAAATAGTGAGTTTTCATGGAGTTCCCAAGAGGATTATATCAGATAGATATTCCAAGTTCACTTTGAGGTTTTGGAAGGAGTTCTTTGTAGGCTTGGGGACAAATTTAGGCTTCAGTACAAATTATCGTCCGTAGATAGATGGTAAGATAGATATGATTAACAATATCCTTGAGGATATGTTGAGGATGTATGTAATGCATTAATAAAGGAAGTGGCAAGAATACATTCCACTAGTGGATTTTCTTATAATAATGGGTGTCGATAATTCTTGAAGAGGAGTCCATTTGAGGCTCTCTATGGGAGGATTTTCAGTATTCCTATCATCTGGAGTGACCAAGTGAGCATGTTAGGTCCCTATATTACTAGTGTAGTCCCTTATTTTGTTAGTGTAGCCCCCTTATTGTTATTGTTATACCCATGTAGTCCCCATATTGTTATTATTGTGCCCCAGAAAACCTCACTATTGTTATTGTTGTGCCCTTACATTATTATTGTTAGGTCGGCTAGGATTATATCGTGACCCCATAGACTCCTATATATAGAAAGGAAGTTTTTTCATTTGAATCATCCAATCATTTATGTGATGTGAAGGAGGTTTCCCCCTCAAAGTGGCTAATTCCTAAGGCATTTATCCTTCTTTTCTTCTATTTTTGGAGCTCGTTTCATAACATTTGGTATCAGAGCTTTGGATTCTAGGGTTTCGCTGCTTCAAACAGGTCATTGTGGAATTTTCGCTATAACTTTTTTTCTATGAAGGCTAAGGTGCTTAAAAAAAAATCTGTTTGAGAATAAATCCTGAGGAAGTTCATGTAGAAATTCTAGATCTTGGTTCGCAATATTTTCGGAGATATGATCTGTGGAATTCAGGGTTTTTGCAAGCTCTTGAATTTCATCTCAAAGAGGCGACCTCAGGAAAATCGTTGTAACTCTCTCTCTGAGCATCATATTGGAATTCTGTAAAAAGTGGCTGAAATGAAACAGAATCTAGTTGTCTGTATATCAATTTTAGAGCCGAAGGAGGAAATAGTGACACGTGGAATGTCGTACAAGTTCGCTCTATTGAACCAGTCCATAATTAGGTCATTGTGGGAGATTGAGCATAACTTTTCCTTGAAGAATCCAAATCAGGTCAGACCTATGGCATTGGAAAGAAGACTCAGAGGGAAATTACAAGACCGAAGCATAAATCTCAAGGATTCGAAATTACAAAGAAACATCATTTTCGATATCAAGCTCCTCAAAAGCAAGAAAAAAGGTGTGTATTTTTTTTCAAATTGCATAAGTCTTGTTTGAAAAATTAGTTTGAAGTGATTCCAAGGGAATATTGAAGCATAAATATCAATATTGAGTTATATAATGCCTCCCAAAAATAATTCCACACCCATTAAGCCCTCAGAAAGCTCTACCATGACACATGAAGAGGAAGAATTGCAGTATGATATATCAAAATTATGGTACCAAGTGCAATAAATTTCGATCCTACAAAGAGGAATCAAAGATGACATAGATGGTTTAAAAGAAAAAATGAAGGCTGAGTTGGACAGTTTGAAGGATAAAATGAAATCTAATATAGATGATAAATTAGTGGAAGATCACATCGAGCATCAACAACAAGTTCTCCAGCTCGCAAAGGATAACCTAAATTTGGTGTAGAATCGAATGAAACAACAGGAAGATCAACATCGCAACGAAAGAAATTCTGAAGCAGTCACAAAACAAGAACTCCAAAACTACAAAATCAATCAATTTCAAAGTATCTCAGCAAGTGGAAGAACTTACCCATTGAAGATTCCACATGGGAGGATGAGAATTATATACAGAAGCATCAAGAAATAATCAAGCGTTGAGGACAACACTTGTTTGAAGGAGAGGGGCATGTTAGGTCCCTATATTACTAGCATGGTCCCTTATTGTGTTAGTGTAGCTCCCTTTTTGTTATTTTTATACCCATGTAGTCCCCACATTGTTATTATTGTGCCCCATAAAACCCACTATTGTTATTGTTGTGCCCTTAAATTATTATTGTTAGGTCGGCTAGGATTATATTGTGACCCCATGGACTACTACATATAGAAAGGAGGTTTTTTCATTTGAATCATCCAATAATTGTTCAGTTATGTAATGTGAAGAAGGCTTCCCCCTCAAAGTGGCTGATTTCTAAGGCATTGATCTCTCTTTTCTTCTATGTTTGAAGCTAGTTTCATAACATAGTAGGGTGTTGATTGGACCTAATATGTTAAGAGAGATGGAGCAGGAGATGTAGGTTGTCAAAAAGAATTTGAAGGTAGCACATGACGGGGAAAAGAGACATGTAAGTCAACATAGAGTATACAAGGAGTTTCAGGTTGGACAACATATGTACTTGCATATCAAGCCTAAGAAGAGCTGCTTGAAAATTGGGTCATTTGCCAAGTTGGCACCTCGTATTGCGGGCCGTTTGAGATCCTTGAGAGGATTAGACCAGTGGCCTACAAACTTGCTTTTCCTCCATCAGTGAAAATCCATGATGTTTTTCATGTTTTATTGCTTAAAATATATGTATAAGATGTTGATCATGTGATTGATTGGTCTGTATTGTAGGTGGAACCAAAAGGAGAGTTCCAACAAGAGCCTCAATGCATCCTACAACGGAAGAAGCTAATGCTCCATAGCTGAGCAATAGAGCAAGTTAAAGTATAGTGGCTTCTGCTTTTGGGCCGAGGAAGCTCGCAGGAGACGGCGGGCGGTTATAGTGTGGCGCGCCTTCTTATTTATTTATATATATATATATATATATATATATATATATATATATATATATATATATATAATTCCATTATAAATAATGCATCGAGTTGTGTTTATAAAGCTCCAATAGGCAGTATGTTTGTAAATATTGCATCGAATTGTGTTTATAAAGCTCCATAAGTAGTATGTTTGTCATGTTTCAAAATTTTTTCTTTGTCATAACAGTCATAAGAACAACGAGGACAATGTTCCCCCAAGGGGGAGGGGTTTGCAACAACCCCAAGTTAAGTTTTCATGTAAATAAATCAAACCAAGGTAATGGGACACATATTCCAAGTTGAACGAGGGGAAAAACATTACATTCCAAGTCACTTGTGGTTAATTATTTATTGGCCATGGAAATTAGCATTGGAAAAAGACAAAGGGAAATAAATGGAAATTAATTCAAGAAATAAAGGAAAATAAGAGAAAAGGAAGATGAAGAGACAAGATTATAAATGCAAGGAAATTGAAGAAAAAGTAAAAGAAAAGAAAATAAAAAGAGAGAAAACATTCAAGCATTCTCACTTGGACAGGGAGAGGAAAAAAGAGGAGAGAGAAACTACAACAAGAGAGAGAGAGAGCACTTGGACACAAGGAAGTCACAAGCAAGAAAAAAACGGACAAGCAAGGAAAATTAAGTAGCACAAGAAGAAGTTTGGACAAAAGTAAGCAAGGGAAAAAATCAAGCAAAGAAAGAGCAGCCAACAGGAGGATTTTGTAGTAACAGGTTGAATGTGTTTTTATCTTGTTGGTATTTGAATGCATGGTTCATGCATTTGGTTTATTGGTTATTTCACTGTCATTAGCATGGGATTTTTTTGGATTGACAGTGGTGTAGAACCTTTGCCTGTGTCATTTCTTGGATAGCCATGATGTAGTGCGTTTCCCTTTGGTCGAGCTTTGGGTTGGTGATAGATTTTGGATCATGTTGAGGTGGTCTTAGGAAAATCCCAAGGGTTGAGGGTGGAGATGGTTTTCATTGGGAATATCTTGACATGTGGGTGGAGACAGGAAATTAAAATTCCTTTGGGCATGGTGAATAAATCTTGAGGCATCCAAGCTTGTATTGGTTTTGGTGATCTTTGGACCAGTTTAGGCGAGATCACTGCGATTTGAGGGTGGATATGGTTTAACCTATGGTTTATTTGATTGGTTATGTTTTGGTTTATCCCACTAGATCCCACCTTCATGCTTGGAATATGACATGGGGGTGATTAGGATGGAAGAAATATTTTGTTCTATCCCAAACTATGGTCGAGTAATATGTGGAAGTCCTTGACTTGGTTGGCATTATGCATATATTATTATGTGTTATTCTTTAATGATGATATATGAGCACAATTTCTAGCTTAATATGTGATTTTATGATTGGTTTGTCATGGTCTCATTCTAGTTCAATGCTAGTTACATGCATGGTATATTTCTCATTATATAATGTGCTCTTATTGTGGTTCTATTACATGGTTTGATAGGATCTTGGTTATTTTATATGAATGCATGAGCTAATATGTGTTTGTTGTAGCTAGTAAGAGAGGGTTGTAAGCCTTCTTTATGGACCTACCAGTGAAACTAATGAAACACTGAAAATATATGGATTCATGACATACATGTACTATGTTTAAAAAATGTTTGAATAAATGAATAACACATGTTTGGAAAGTATGAGCCATAATTGAACCCAAGAATAGTGTGTGAAGACTTGTACATGTTAATGACAAAGTTTTGGAAGGATATGGGTATTTGGATGATTGTTTGCTTAAGTTCCTGGAGCCAAATCTTGAAACTAATAATCCTCTAGCACAACCACACTGAAGTTGGATCATCCATATGGCTGCAGCCACATGGAGGATGTCTTGCATGTGCGGCAGGAAGCTTGTAGCAGCACTAACATGCCTCTATCCACTACAAGGAAAAGACCCTCTAGCGGATGTTTTTGAGGAACCCCTTATAAAAATACCCTAGACATCCGTTCCTAGCGGAGGTTATAAGAGAAGGTTGGCGGGCAGAGGTTTTTTTGGATGTTTTTCGTCTGGTGCGCTTATCATCCTAAACTGCACCGGTGCGTGAAACAAGAGAAAGCATTGGTGCGCAAAAAACATTGGCACACTGGAACAAGGTTAAATAAAAAAAAATTACGGCCAAAAAACCACATTTTTCACTTTTCTCAGTGCTCCAGAGCTCTCAAGCACCGGTGCAATTTATCCTTCTCTGAGCTGCCCTAACATTGGTGCTCCCATTGCACCCATTGCACGCACTGCTGCTATGCATTGCCCACCAATCTCCAGCTTGAATTTTGAAAAACGGTGGGCAAATTTTATTTTGCAAATTATACAGCCAATATGCCTCCTCGATGGCCAAATGTATAGGTATTTTTCTTATTTTTCCATAATTAAAATTTTTAGTGGATTAGGATTTCAAATAACCTTAAAATTAACCATTGAAAAGAAAACAAAAATTTGTTGTGCAGTGCGCTCGAGCTGTTTGGCTCGCACTGGTAAGCGGTGCTGCCTGTAAATTTACAGGCCACACTGCAACTGGTGCTAACGGTATCCAAACCAGTTCTGGGGTGGTACTGAAAGGCACATTGTGTTATTTTAAAAATTTTAAAAAAGTGCAGTGCGGTCATTTACTTGGCCGCACCGTTGACCATGTGGAATAGCGGAAACGCGGTGCATTAACTTAAATATCGGCCTTGGGGCTAGTATTTTTGTCAGCGCACCACATTCCACATTTCGACAGGGTCAACGGTGTGGCCTGGTAAAAGACCGCACCGTTGACTATGCAATGATGTCAGGAGGTCGGTGTGCTGACCCAACTATACGCCCCTAGGGCATAGAGTTTAGTCAGCGCACCGCACTCCTCACACCGTACATAGTCAATGGTGCTTTGCAAATTTTTAGGTACACCACCGCCGGTGCGTTGAATATCATCTGGTGCATCGCCACTGGTGCGCGACAAAAAAAAAGACACACCGGAACCTGTGCATGACTTTTTTTTGTGGGGCACTGACTATTTTGTTTTTCTAAAAAAATATATATATGTATATTCCTAAATACATGTCTCATTTAATAAAAAAATTGTATTTAATTTGTCAGTCATTTAGAGACGTGAAAGGAGAGAAGAGGGGGAACAACAACAATAACAGGTGGAGCAGTATGACATGGTTCACCTGTGGGAGGCACGAGAGAGGGAGAGAGATGTGTACGCTTGCCCTATTACAACATCTACCTAGGGGCTCCTAAGGAAGGCAGGTCTTCTCAAGTTCTATGAGGAGGCCACTTCCCTAAAGGGCCATGGTGTGTTTTTGAGACATATTATCTGCAGGTGGAATGCCCATCGACAGGCTTTCCAGGTTGGTCCTAACCAGTGGTACACGCCCACTGAGGAGGACATATATTTCATTACAGGGCTATTGAGGAGAGGGGTGGATTTTCCCTCATTCCCAGAGGTTCTAGTGTTGGCTATGTAGCAGGGAGTCAGTTGGTGTACTCCCAGAGATACATTAGTGCAGATATACTGTCTTCTTCAGATTTTTAGGTCTCCGAAGGTCAGTTACGTATTGGTGCATTTGGTAGTGAGGAGGTGAGGTGCCTCTCACTTCTGATTTCGACCATTTCACACAACACTAATGATGAGGAATGCATTAGTTGCTCGCTTCTATATTATGTTGATTCTTTAGTACAGGAGCCACGACTTGTCAGGTGGTATGCCATTTTTTTGTGGCAGTTCTGTATAGCCTTAGATAGATGTCGTGCTCATGCACAAGGGAGGGTCAACTTCCCTTTTGCTTCAGAGATTTTTTGTTTATTTTTTGAGAGGTTTCTAAAGACGAGACCTACTTTTGTTTGGAAGCCTCGTAGGCCGATGTTCAAGGCACAGATGCACATGTGGGGGCAGATGATGCCCAAGAGGGTCGAGACTGTGTTTCCAGCGAGGATATCGCATGATGCATTGGATTTGCTAGCCAGTGTTGAAGAGCTGCATCCCTTCATTATGATCCCCTGTCCTTATACTGGATTGGATTGGCGAGGTGTGCCAACATCCTCTTCACAGATGATGAGCCGCCAGAAGATAGAGGTAATATTAATGTTTTATTTAAATTTATTCTAACATGTTCTTTAACTTGTTTTAGTAAATTGTGTAATGAAATTGTCTAATTATTGTTGTGTACTTGTATATATTTTGCAGACATTGGGTCTTTTGATGGTGAGGACATGCCGACACCACCACATGATCCAGGTGTGGATCCTGATGATGATCAGGGCATGCCATATGTTGAGGATCATCAGGAGGTCGATGCAGAGAGACCTGCTCCTGTTGGTGTGCCGGTACCACCTTTTGCTAGGCTCAGTCGGCTTGATAGCAGATACAGAATGGAGTTTGGTGACCAACTCACTGCATTGATTGTTGAGGCGGGCATCAGGCCCTCTAATATGAGAGACATATAGTCCTATGGTAGGCTGTTACATATGTGAAGAGGCATGCCGCCTGACATGTACAACTTTATGCAGCATGTTGTAGGAGCTATGAACTTAGTTACGCAGCTAAGGAGGACTGTTGAAAATTATAGGCGTGGTTGAGACACATCACATGATCGACAATCCACAAGTAGCGACTCATCATCTCATGATCGTTCACCTCGCGCCTGCCAGATGAGCAGCCTCCACTAGCATCTAGCAACAGTCATCATGAAGAGTAGGCTGGAACATCAGCCACGTCTAGTCATCATCCTGCAGCATCCAACAGTACTCATGATCATGAGCAGGCTGGACCATCGACCGTCGAGGTTGCACCATTAACTAAGCAGGCCTTGACTAGTACTGCTATTGATGTTGTACCACTAGCTGATCCATGACATTTATATTACAATTGTATATTTTTGACATTATTTAATTGAGTTATATATATATATATATATATATATATATATATATATATATATATATATATATATATATATATATATAGATATGGTCCATGTATTTTATGTTCATGTTGCAGTTGTAATTAATTTACATGTTGGTGATCACCATGATGTGTATATTGTTAGGTCATGTTAGATATGTTCATTTAATATGCAGCTTGTAGATAGATGTGTATGTGATAGCATGAGTTATTTGACACGAGATGTATATTTGATGTTTGGGTTGTGATGATGTTATACAATGCTAATTGTGTTTTGTAAGATGATCATGATCACGATGACGTTCACGAATTTGAATGTGTTTTTTAGTCGAATATGATGTTTGTACGATGGTTATCATGATCGTGATGTTTATTAATTAATTTAATATTCGTAACCATGATGTTTCATTCGTAACCATGATGTTATTTCGTAATATTAATAAGTGATTGTAATTGAAATTTTAATTTTAATTGTATGTAAAATTGTAAAATTGTATTTGTATTTGTAATTGTAATTTTAACTGTAATTGTATGTAAAATATTTGTAAAATTTTAATTGTAATTATAATATTTAATTTATTGTGAAATGATTGTAATTGTAATTGTGTATATGACAAATTGTAAAATTGTAATTGTAATTCCAGTTGTATGTAAAATTCTAAAATTGTAATTGTAATTGTATGTAAAATATTTGTAAAATTGTAATTGTAATTGTAATTCTAATTCTATGTAAAATATTTGTAAAATTTTAATTGTATCACTGTGAAATGATTGTAATTGTAATATTTGTAATTGTATGTAAAATTCTAAAATTGTAATTGTAATTGTATGTGAAATTGTAAAATTGTAACTGTATGTAAAATATTTGCTAAATTTTAATTGTATTAATGTGAAAATTTTAATATGAGAAACATATATTATGAAAATGAAGGGAGTGAGTTCCAAGAAACCAACGATCCGTTAGGGTTTCAAACTTTCTGCAGTTTGGTAGCAGTGTTGTGAGAAAATCACCTGCACAACGCCTAGTGAAGGAATGGTGGCGGCTTCGGGGGGAGGCCTCACCCCCTCCTATTGAAATGTAACGGTCGGGGAACAATCGAGTAGATCGCAGCATCAATCTGGAGGTTCGCACCAGAAGATAGTTCATATATTGGGGGTAGAATGGCAAGAAAAGACAAAGGGACAATGTTTGTCGAGAGCCATGAAGAAACCTCGATTTATAATTCCTGCAAACAAATTGGATGAATACAAGAGTGACATGAAGGATCACACTCTTATATGCAAGTTTATTGGTTTTTGGCCTACAAAGAAAGATTTATTAAAATGGATACAGATAAAATGGCAACCCAAAGGTCACATTGATCTGAAATTTGGGGCCATAGGATTTTTTACAGTAATTTTTACTAACTTATTAGATAAGGAAAGAATTTTTGAAGGGGACCATACTTTTACAATAATGCAGGCCTCTTTCTCAGACAGTGGGAAGAATGCTATAACCCAGACCAAGAACAATTTCTAGCAGCACTAGTATGGGTATGTCTGTTTGGCCTTCCTATGGATTTTTGGGATCCAAACATTTTGGAGGGTATAGGAAATTCTCTAGGAAGTTTCGTTAATAATACAGAAACTACACCTCGGGGCCGTTATACTTCTTTTGCTCGAATCTGTGTATATATATCTTTGAGCCATTACCTGAAATCATTGAATTAGAATACGAAGGAAAAATATGGCAGCAACTCCTTGACTATGAACATATTCCTTTTAGAGTCCGGAGATGCCATGAGTATGGCCACCTTTATAAAGCATGTCCCCTCAACATTATTGAGCATTAATCTAACTGTCAACTGGTAAAATCTGAGTAGGGGCGAGAACAGGAGGATGGATTTATAATAGTTACGAACAAGAAAAGAAACAACAAACATCATACTAGTTCGCAGAGCTTGTCTGTCTAGAAAACTCCAGCAAACCGCTATGACATTTTGCAAGAGGAAGGGGAAACTTCACTTGCAGAGGAAGATAGCCTTGGGCTTGGCCAAGGGTTGGTTAATTAGAAAACTCAGACAACAAAAAGGAAAGCACCCCATGAAATCATTGATTTAGAAGATAGTAGTCTGGTAGAGCAGACACCAATGGACATAGAACATAATAAAGAATATTTAAGTGCAGAAGAAAGGGTACTCAAACGCCTATTTCATGAATGGAGGAATCTAGATGATCGGTTCATTCCTGAAGATCAGAAGAAACTCTATAAAGAAACATTCAAGCATTATTTGACAACCCAAGTGCAAGAGGAAGTTAGTAACTCTAAAAAAATTGCCTCTAAGGGATCTAATCAACAACAAAAAGGAACTAAGAAAAAAGGTAGAAGGACATTGCATGACTCAATTTAATTGGTTGGAGAAATGTTGATTAATATAGGAAAGATAGTACTGTTAACAACGGCCAACAAATCCTCAAAGTTAACCAATGAAAGTAATATCCTAGAATATAAGGGGCCTTGATAGTAAAGGCAAACAAAGATATCTTAAGGAAAGGCTAAAAATAGAGAAACCACAAGTAATGTTGATCCAATAAACTAAAGTCTCTAGTCAGAAACTTGAAAATATTGTCCATTCGTTTAAACCCCATTTTGAGGTTATGGCTATAGATTCGAGAGGAATGGCAGGCGACATAGCTATTTTATGGAATCCTGCAGAAGTAATAGTGGAAGGTTGGATAGGTCTCCTGAGAATATTGACAGGTAGTTTTTGGAAAATTGGAACAAAAGAAAAGATACTTATATCGGTAGTTTACGGGCCTCCAATTCCAGGAGAAAGAGAGGCGTTTTTACACAGTATCAGGACTTTACATAACATGCATCAGGAAAAATATTGGCTCCTAGGTGGGGATTTCAATATGTTATTAAATTTTACTGAAAAAAAGGAGGAATAAGGAGAGAAGATCCAGAGATGGAACTATTTCGGGACTTGCTGACAAATCTCAGATTGGTTGACATACCCACAGTGAATGGGAAGTTCACTTGGAATAATAGACGTGGGGAAAGACATCAAATTGCATCAAGGTTGGATAGATTTTTAGTCTTGGAGGCTTTAGTAAGTATTGATGTCTATTATGAAGCATCAATTTTACCAACACTCATATTAGATCACTGGCCGATATGTATAGAAATAAATATTAAAGAAGGACCGAAGAATAGACCTTTTAGATTTGAATTATTTTGGCTGAGAGATCCTAGGTTTTTGGATAAAGCAAAACATTGGTGGGAAACTAATCAGATTACAGGAAGAAATAAAATTCATTATTTTCAGCTCAGATTGAAACATCTAAATTTAGAAATAAAACGATGGAACATATCAGAATTTGGGGATATCCATCAAGATCAGGTCCGTCTAAAGAAAAAATGCAAGATATACAGCAGAATATGATCCTCAATGGAAGAACAGAGGCTCTTGCTGTTGAAGAAGGAAATAATCTCAGTCTACTAGAAGAACGTAGGAAGCAAGAAGAGATATTATGGAAGCAAAAGTCCAGGGTCCAATGGTTGAAGGAAGGGGAGAGGAACACAAATTTCTTTCACAAAACAATGACACAATAGAGACAACGCAATAGAATTTTCTCATTGAAAGATCAAAATGGTAATTGTTTTCTCCAACATAAGGATATGGAAAAGGTACTTGTTGATCATTTCAAAAATATTCTAACTGAACCTGATCTGAATAGACAGACTGCAATTTATAGAATAACTAATAACATTCCTTCAGTTGTAACCAGAGATCAGAAATTAGCCCTATTGAGAGAAATAAGTTTGGAAGAGGTAGAAGAAGTAGTTAAGAACATGCCTCAAAACAAAGCCCCTGGTCCGGATGGGTTCATAGCTGAATTCTTTAAGGCCACTCAGAACTTCATGGGCCAAGATATTTTGGAATTGGTAGAGGAGTCTAGGAGGAACATAAATGTTTGTCCAGTACTGAATGCAACATTCATAACCCTTATCCCAAAACAGGAAAATTTGGACACACCTGTAGGATTTAGGCCTATAGCTTTATGTAATGTAATTTATAAAATCTTATCTACAATTATGGTTAATAGGCTGAAACCTCTTTTGCGCAGCTTGATCTCTCCAAAACAAATAGGGTTCGTGAAGGGAAGACAAATATTAGATGGAATTGTTACTGCCCAGGAAGAAATACATTATGCTTCTAAAATTGGACCTCTCGAAAGCTTACGACCGTATAAGCTGGCCTTATTTGATAGCTGTGCTCAAAGCATTCGGTTTTGATAATAGATGGATACAGTGGCTGCAATCATCCATATCATCTCCAAATTTTTCGATATTGCTAAATGGAATTCCATCTAAACCTTTTAATATCTCCAGAGGTCTCCGACAGGGGGATCCTCTATTGCCGTTATTATTTATTTTAGTTGCTGAAGGATTGGGAAGATTAATCAAAACTCACTTAGCGGGAGGATAGTTACATGGTTTAAACTTATGGGGGCCTGCTCTCTCTTTAACACATCAACAATTTGTTGACGATATTCTTTTATTTTGTCAGGCATCTGTGCGGGAGGCAAAGACAATTTTAAATGTTCTGAATTTTTTTATGGAAGCTTTAGGTACTCTGGTCAACATTGATAAATCAATTGTTTATTTTTTCAATATTAATGATGCTACGCAGATATTTCTAGCTAGAACGCTAGGTTTTAATATTGGTACATTCCCTATGAAATACTTAGGTGTTCCGTTGAATACATCTTCTCTAAGAATTGCAGATTGGAAAGACCTTATTATTCGATTACAAAAAAAATTAAAAAATTGGGCATTCAGAGCTTTAAATGCTCCAGGCAGATTAATTTTTCTAAAATCTGTTCTTTCACTACCTGTGTATCAATTATCAGTGAGGGCGGCTCCTAAAAATATTTGCAATCAAATGGTGATTATATTCAAGAAATTTCTTTGGAAAGGAGAACAAGCTTCTAGGAAATGGGCACTTCTGTCATGGGATAAACTAATAAAATTAAAATCAGCAGGAGGATTGGGCCTTCGAGATCCCTTTGCTTTAAATCAAGTTATTTTGGAAAAATTGTGGTGGCGATGGCTTCAAGGAGGACAAGATCTCTGGAAACTCATTTGGGAGAAAAAATATGACATGCCCTGAACTATAACAGGTAAATTAAAAGTTGATATTGTTCCTAAGGGATCTAATATTTGGAATCTAACCGTAATTAACAGGAATTTAATCTGTCAACATAGTTTCTGGGAAGTGCAGGGAGGGAGAACAACTCTTTTTGGGAGGATTCGTGGCAACAAAGAGAATTTTTTTTTCATTCGACTTGATTTAGGGGAACTCTCCCTATTCAAAAACACCCCTACTAGGAGAACAATAAACAATTATTGGTGTCAGCAACAGATCAGTCAATGGAGAAGGTGGAAGGAAAAAATTCATTGGCTAGGAGCACCAGAAACGGTACAATGGATTAATCTTGAGAAAGAATTGAAAACAAGAAAATTAGTTACAAAAATTCGAACTGATATTCTTAGATGGGGCTATCAAAGCAAAGGTATGTTTACTATACAAGAGGGATATAATGTTCATACTCATAATATACCTAACATTGCAAGGTCAATATGGAGAAAAATCTGGTCCATCAATCATTGGCCAAAAGTGGAATAATTCCTCTGGATTTTAAGTCATAGAAAAATTCTAACCTGGCATCAGTTACAAAAAAGAGGAATGCATGGGCCTTCTCTTTGTTATATGTGTAGGAAAATAGAGGAATCAATAGAACATCTTCTAAACACTTGTGAAATAGCGGAGATTATATGGAATAGTATTGCAAGGTTATTTACGCAAACGGATAGAGATAATACAAGCATAAATGATACGATCATTAAATGGCGAAAAGGAGGTTTTAAAATTGAAGTATTGAATAGAGCATGGAGTTTGTCCCTAGGATTTATATTATGGGGTATTTGGAAAGAAAGGAATCATCGTATTTTCAGAGGAGACTCCAGTGATAATACTCAAATATGGCAGAAGATTATTGAGAATATTTGAGAAACCATATTGGTTGAGAAATGAACAGATGATGAGTGGAAGACCGAAGGTATTGAAACTAATATCCTTGCCAGATTAAACTTGAAACCTCAAATGTTGTCAAGAACTCTCTGGAAATTTAAATCCCCTCAGCAGAATATTGATGATAAATGGAAGGAACCACAGAATGGATTCATAAAACTAAATTATAATGGGGCATCAAAAGGTAATCCAGGTCACGCAGGTGTTGGAGGTATTTTCAGAAATTCTCATGGAGGCTTGTAGGGTTTATGCCATGGACATCGGTTATGCAACCAATAATGAAGCAGAACTCATAGCAGTAAAACAAGGGCTAAACATAGCAATACGAGAAAATTTTGATCGGCTTATAGTAGAAGGCGATTCTGCAATGGTCATAGGCATGTTAAGAAAATTGCAGAAAGGGACACCAAGGAAAATTATAAGTAAGAGCTAGAGGACAACTAGTCTTATTCAAGAAATAGGATCTCTTGTTCAAGAAATTCAATCTCTGATACCTTCACATGTTCGTAGAACAGGTAATGAGGAAATAGATTATTTAGGAAATTAGGGATGTCGCAATGTTGGTAGACTGTTGGACGTGACTCCAAGTTCCAGAATTTGGAATATTGAATTACATCCTCTCTAGATTATTGTAGATCGAGATCTAGCAGGTAGAGAATACCCCCGATCGAGGTGCCCACTGTCAGGTGCCACAGAGCAGGTGGAAGGAGATCGCAATGAATGAGCAATGGTTCATGCATGAGAATAAAAGCTGTCATTCACATCACCGTATGAGGAGGTGCGTGGCAAAAATGACATTCTATTTAATGATGGCACATTTAGTAAGACATCTTGGAGTTTCAGGAGGGCATTGGAAAACGCAGATTAAGGAAAGCCTAAGGAGGAAAATTTGGAATATACAGAAACCGTTTCAATTTAGCATGAGCAGCAATTTGGTGCGATAGACTAGTATTGGTGCCAACATTATTCATGGGCTTCGAGCTTGGGTTCAGGGGCTCACATATAGTATACACATATTTTATTCAGCAGAAAATCCAGAACAAAACTATGGTTAAGAGGCAAAAGAAGAAGTGCATGGTCAAAACTCAGGAGAAAGGAAAGAAGAAGATGTTAAAATCTACAGCTGAGACTAGCAAATGAGGTAGGAAGACTAAGCAAGAGATGATACAGAATATCTCGCAAGCTTATTCTTTCGAAAACCCTCCACAAATTAGAAATATCATCGAGGGATGGGAAAAAGAAAGCCATAGTAATGAGGAAGATAATGAGGTGAAGGAGGAAATAATGGATTTTATTACTGATCCAAGAAATACAAGAGGCCGTCTCTCGCTGTTTAACAAATCTGTTCATACATACTGGATAATGAAATGTGTCCTAGCCAAAGCAATGCAAAGTCTTCATCCAAGGCAAGGGAATGCAACACAATCTGTAATGGAACTTCTTCAGGATATTAAAATTCAACTCCATAAAATAAAGATGTCACAGTATCAAACGACATCTCATCTAGGTCGAATTGAGAAGCAGATTCAACAGATGCAACAAGTGGACATGCCTGGCTCCACTGCAAAGGATCCTGCACCAATATACTCTTCAGATGGGTAGTAACCCAGATTAAGCTTTATGAATTTTGCGGCTACTGTTTATGTTTTTAATTGTCACTTAGTTAATGTTTTAAACAGTCAAATGGCCATTGCTGCAAGTAGAAGAAGGAAACAATATCAATTTTCGATGGCTTTCAATGCTTTAAGGTGGCCAATAGACCTGGTTTCCTTCGAGCAGGTTGAGGCCACCAACTTTGTATATGATGCAATTTGCTTTTTTATGATAAATAGAAAATAGTAAGGACCTACCAAATTCACAAAAAAAAAGTGAAAATTTTAATTATATTAATGTGAAATGATTTTATTAAAATTTTTAAATTTTTAAATTTGTAAAATTGTAAATAATTTTAAAATAATAAATCTAGAATAATATGAATTTTTGTAACATAATAAAGTTTAGAAAATAATGCAAATAAATTCATGTACTTTAGAATTATCATTATTTTTTATATCTTACATACCAAAAAAAGGAACTTTACACAGTACACCATTTTTATTGAGATCAACATAATTGCAAATTATCAAGTGAAATATTGATTTTAACATTAATTCAAAATACATATTATAATGTTTCGAAAAAAGAGAGTCTTATAAGGTATAAGGTAATTAAGTCATCTTCTTTATAAAAACCAATTTTAAAAAGTTAAATATTGATGAATTAATAGCACATGTACTAATTCCATTGAATAGATTTTAAAAGAATTCGAGTATATTACCATTGCGTTGCCTCTTATGGATGCTAATTCCATGAACAAATTTTAGAAGACTTCGAGTGTCAAGATTGAAAAAAAAAAGAAAAACCCTCATATTTGGACTATTTTGCATTTTATTAAAAGGTTTTTGAGATTTTTTGTGGGGTTTATGGGTACATGAGACAATAGAAAGTACCGACCCTGCCGTATTGGTATTTCAGTTGAATTTTTCCTAGCAACGATATGACCGAATCTTGTACCAATGTATTTAACAAAGAACCCATATATTTTGAGAATATGATTGAAGGCTGTTGTCATATAGTTGAGCACTATTCCATATTCTACGATGTAATGAGGGTTGGAGGGAGCTTACAATCCTATATCTGTTAGTAACTGCACCCTTCGGTAGAACCAAAGAAAATTCAGGTAGATTCCTCAGCGAAGTAGACTGGCCATAATCAATTCCTTCGAGACCTCAACAGAAGAGATAGATATGCATGTCAGAGGCTCCTGTCGGCACCTTTTCTTGTTGTAGGTTGTGGAAAGGTTCAAGTTTATTTTTATGAAAGAAGAAGAGGTGTAGTTTTGAAAAGAAATGGTCCAAATATTTTCACAAGAAAATGTACATTTCCAACATGTCTAAAAACTAAAATATCTCCAACTTCAATAAACTGCTCAAAAACAAAAATTTCCCAACCATTTGTGAAAACTGCCCATGTCTTAGCATAGCACAAGTTCACATGCCACAATTGGCCACTTGGGCCCTGTAGTATTGTATCTTCACACGCCCCACATCACACTCTCTCCACATAATCAGTGGGGACCTCCTGCAATAAACAAAATGCATTGGAAGAATAGTTATTTCCATCAATAATTTATCCTATTCTAATTCTCAAGAATAAACAAAATTCTAATTCTAATTACATATTTCCATCAAGAATAAAAAAAATTCTAATTCTCAATTTCTATAATTGGAGTTCACTAAATTTTGGTGTACACATCTAAAAGTAATTTCAGAGCCTTAACCGTAAATCAGTGCTAATGTACAGATAACCGCACCGGTGCATTTTAGTTACTGCGCACCAGTGTTGTGTTATCAATGGACGCACCGGTGCGATTCTATTAAGTGACACACTTGTGACAAATAACCCAAAAAAAAAAAGAAAAAGAAAAGAAAAAAAAGAAAAGAAAAAAAGAAAAGAAAAGAAAAAAGATCTATTTTCTTTAAGTGAAAAAAAGCGGTAAATTGAAAAATGGGCGGCAAAATATTTTCGAAAATCTAATTTCATAAAATAATTATTTAAATACTAAAAACTTTTCATTATTTCACTATTTTTTCAAAATTTTTCTACTAGATATTTGCAGGGGACATACGTAGAGCAAGAGAGCATGAGAGCACTGTGGAGTAGCGAAATACGTTCGAACAGAAGTATTCAGACAATTAGAATTCCAAACCCCTGGTGATTCAAACCCTGTAGCATAGAATTTCAAACGATCTCGTGATTAAATTTGATTATTTTTTTTACTTTTTTTCTACAGTTTTTTTACGAAGTAAGAAAAATATTTCAATTTTTTTTTCATTTTCAGAAACAAAAATAAAAATCCATTTTTACCCTAAACCCTTCATTCTTTTTGTTTCTGCCCTTTCTTCTCCATGTTTCTGTGATTTCAGAATTAGGGCTTTTCATTTTGGATTGACATCCAACCCACGGGACGACTTGCATAGTCGGATCCCAATCCATGTTGGCCCTTGCATGAATTAAAAAAAAAGGTTTTGTTTTGTTTTGTTTTTTTTGTTTTTTTTTAAAAATCGGTGCGCCTTGAGTAATGTAGAGCATCGGTGCACTGTATTATCCTAGCGCACTGTGCAAGTACTGTTTTGTTTTGTTTTTTTGTTTTTTTAAAAATCGGTGCGACTTGAGTAATGTAGAGCATCAGTGCGCTGTATTATCCTAGCGCACCGTGCAAGTACTGTGTAATAAAAAATTTAAAAACAATTTTTTTTACTCAATGCGCCAGATCTAAAATAGGGCACAAGTGCGGTAAGTTACGAGGGGTGCACAACGAACGTGTTGTTTCACAAAAAAAAAATTATTGTGTTAATCAGTGCACCATGTAACATATAATGCACCGCACCGGGTCTCCTAGTTGACAAAAAGCACCGTAAGGTGGTCCCTTGTTTGCCTAGGGTGTTTATGCTACAAAAACTAACACTGGACAATTTTTATTATTTTCTCTGTGTTAATTGGTGCGATGGTTAACATGTAACGCACCGGTGCTCCTTGTTGACATAGAGCACCATACGGTCTATTATACTATTTGTGTTGTGCGTTTATAAGACCCCCACGCACCGACGTCAGTGCGTACATCATTAAAGGTGCACCAGTTTCTTGAGATTTCTTTTTTACCTGAAAAGTTGACAATTTATTTATAAATATGTTAATGAATGATATGATACAATTTTCAGATTGATAAAAAATGACTGACAAGAGATCAAGTAACAAAAATACTGATAACACATCAAAAAAAGAAAAAAAGGGCAAGTTCTTTGTAAATTCTTTACAAAAAATATTATTTTTGAACTATACGTAAGTTTAACTAATATGTATTATTTACTGTGTATCATGCAGAGCCACAAAAGGACGAAGCTCGATAAGATTATTTATGATCTAGGACCAGAAGAGCGTAAAATCTTGATGGAAAAATTGCAAAAGGATGAATTAGGTGAATGAAAAAATACTTTCGATCCAATGTGAGTTTCTTTTTTTAATTTTCATTAATAATATACTTAAAATTATTAGATAACATGTGTTAAAAAATCTATTAATTCACATCTGTTTAATGTTATATAGGGACCAACAACTCAGAAAAGGAATGTTGTTCTAAGAAAAGAAATAAAATAGAACATGCAAATGAAAATGAATTGCTACTTAGCTCATTTGGAGTGGTGCTGAAGGTTAACGAAAGGGGGAAAATATTTTACAAAAGTTTGAGGGATCTAGTGGAACGAATGTATATCCGTTCTTTCCACTTACAATACAAAAATCAATCCAATAATTCCAAGAACCAAATTTTATCTAAACTACAGGAAGAGTTTCGAGAAAATTGGTCAATGAGACATGTCAGACTTTTAATAGTAAAAATGTACAAAAAGTAATATTCCTTTACATGTTTGTCTATAATTATTTATAAATATCACTTTTGTTTTATTTACTTTTCATATATCAATATAAAAATTAAATAGTTAATTGTCATGTTACATTTTCAGGAAGATTATGAAAATCTCAAAAGATGAACGAGCTGATATCAGAAATATGCTAGTAGGAATGTCCAAAAAGGTGTATAAGGAGATGGTCAAAGAAATGGACAAAATTGCATCGCAGGAGGAGCCATATCAACAAGAACATGCTTTAAATTTAATATGTAATCATTGAATTTTTCGATCATTAGGTACAATAAATAAATAATTTAGCATTAAATATTAATTTTCAAGTATTTTCTTACAGAAAAGAAAAGAAAATGGAACCCATTCATCACATAAAACAAGACGACAAGGAAGAAAAGGGTTGATATCTAAGTTTGTGAGTAATTGTTACTTCCTTATAACAACTTAACTAGATTTCATTTTTTTATTTTTAAAGTTGTTTTACAAAAATCATCATTGAATGTCTTCAAACAGGTGCTAACATACAAAGAATAACCATCAGACGAATTGATTGAAATTGGGTTAAATATGGGTTGTGAGTATATGCTGGCATATCAGAAATTAATTGTGAAATTTGTAAGCATCTATCGATCTTGTTTTACTTAGCTCCGTCTATAATTAATATAACAAAAAAAATATTTTACATTAAATAAATGATTTTTTATGGGGTATAAAACTTGCAGGAAACAAAGTATAGAACTGCTCCAACAGATGAAGTTTTGAAAGATTGCATGGTACATGGTTTTGAAATAATGTGTATAGTTTATGAGTCAATTGTTGCTATGGTACGTCATTTATTTTCGATTTACATTGATGTAATATATTATTTAATATTGCAATTTTCATTATTCTCACCAATGTATATACACTTATTACAATTTATTTTTGTGTTTGTAGATGGAAGGTGAAGAAGAAGAAAACAATCAACACCATGAACCAAACATTCCTGAAAATAACCCAAGTCATGGAAGTAGGTCTAGCAGTGACAACAGTTCAAGTGAAGAATGATGATCACATAGTGTCCCAATTGAAAGACAAAGAGATACCAATAAGTATCCCATTTTGTATGACAAAGACTGTATTATCCATATATATATAATAAAATATGTTTTAATTTATTCTATTGCGTTCTCCATTGTCGCTATTGCGTTCTCCATTGTCATTCTCAAATGCACTAATAAAAATTTAATTCATATCAATATTTTTATAAGATATATATGTGTCGAATTTTGATGAATAATGAATTTTAAAAAATCACAATAATTATGATATGATATAACAATCCAAACTTCACATTCAAATGCATTAATAAAAATTTAATTAATATTAATATTGTTATAAGAAGTGTCGACTTTTGATGAATAATGAATTTAGAAAAATCATAATAATTGCACTGTTACAGGTCGATGTTTCTAAAAAATACAAAATGAACATCGGCGCATGTCATTTACTATACAATGGTGCGTTTGTATGCTGCAGCGTATTGGTGTATTTCTACGACCTATGGTTACCACACAAATACCAAAACCAATTAAAAATTTCGGTGTGTTTGTGCGATATTGTGCGCCGATGCTTTTATGTGAGGCTACACACCGGTGCATTTGTACGAAGTATGGACACTGCACAAATATCAATACCAATTATAAATATTGGTGCATTTTTTTGATACAACGCACTGATGCATTTCTATAAGTCTACGTACCGGTGCGTTGAGACGACCTATGGGCACCGCACAAATCCCAAGACCAATTAGAACGACCTCGTGCGTTGTATCACCAAAAATGCGCCCGGTGTGGTTTTATACCTTGACGGCCTGGTGTAGGAACCTTCGACCGCCTCGGGGCCACCGACTAGATGATACACACCAGTTCATTGAAACCTTAGTAGCACACCGATGAAAAAAATATCCGTAATAACCTCCGACCGCCCAGTTTTTTTAGTTGTGTTGAATTTCCGTTAAAAGCTCCGCCAAAACCTCCTTAACCATAAAAAATGTTGTAGCAAATGTTTTTTGACAATTTTGGCCAATTTTATAACACTTAAAACCTCCTTTATAACCTCTGCTAGAGGGTCTTTTCCTTGTAGTGATCCATGCGCTTGAGCCGTAATTTAGGTGAAGAAGTGTGTCTTGGCTTAGGGAAAATGATCAACTGGGTTAGTAAGGTTAATATCAAAGTTACCATACCTCTCTGAGTGCTTTTAGTGAGTCTTGGAAAAGTGGATCCCATTTCCATATTGAGTCTTAGAGGTTGGGTTATTCATGGTAACTCTCAACTCATGTTTACCCTGGTGATATCGTAAAAATGGTTAAATGTGGGGTGGGGTGTTACAATTTCCAATGATGAGTTATTATTTTTTCCATTGATATTACCAATTACAAATTTGGAACCACCATTAATAAACAATTTGGAATCATCTCCATCAATGATATTCTTAAATCCTTTATACAGTGATTTAATACTAGTCATTGCAAAGGCTTTCATCATAGTAATTAATCAAAAAATTTATATATTTGAATAATACATTAAAAAGGTTATATATATATATATATTTTAAATTAAATCACTTTATGTTACCAATCTCAAATATACATAATTGATATATCTAGTCAACTTATAAGCTTTCTATTATCTCCTTGGGATATAGGTGTATCCACAATGCCAAATTCTCTATTTATCCCAGAGAACAAATAGTCCTAGGTTATAAAAAAAACCATCATATAGAATATACATTGCAGAATTATAAATATATTAACAAACATGAAAGTTATTCAGATTTAGTGGAAGATATGGGAGGAGGGTCCCTTGAAGTTGATCCCAAAGGTGCAACAATTTATGAATCACAATTAAGGTGCCCTTCCACATGGGCCAACCTTGAGTTCAACCCGTCCAAAGTGAAGCCCAAGTTCCTCAACATCCTCTTAATGTACTTCAAAGTAGCAAACAAATTATACCGTTCAACCTTTTTATATTTCAATACCATACCAAGCAGAGTCTTCATCTGCCAGTGCATAGCAACATAGTTAAGATATTGCTTTTTTCTTCCCCTGGTGCGACCACGATCCAAAACCCTACAAGAAACCTCATCCAAAATCTCAGAGTTCGAGTGGGACTATATTTATGATCCCACGTAAGTTTTTAAATTCCTTATTTCTCATCGTGACTCAGGCATGAATGCATTAAAATAGGTTATTTTGGACTCCTAGGAAACAAGTTGATTCCTCACTAGCCTTGTGGGTTGCTTCCAACGCCCCCCTTCTACCTCACATGCATTGTTAGTGAGGCATAATGGACAAGAGGGCATCACACATTTGACAATAACTGAAATTAACATGGATTGGAAGATGATAGGGGAAAAACCCAAACACGATAATACCATAGAACAAGTCAAACAAGACACCAGAGGCGTCATGATGAACCATGAACCAGACTAAACCACTCAAAGGAACTCCACACTCAAACCCCTCAAAACAATCTCTACAAGTTAGAGAGCCCACAACTATCTAATAATTTAACCAAACACACAACCAAAGACCTACCAAGATACTAAACCTATGACATTTATGCAATATTGAATATGCCTAGATGGGCGATATAATACTGAACCACAAATACAGTCTCTTCATGAGAAACCTCAACCATTGCACCAAATTTGTGTAGAATTCTCTCCCCAATATAGGTAGGACCCAAGACCCAAATTGTACAAATAATTTCCCATTACAAATAAAAATACAAAGATAAAGCTATTATGACTAGACGAAATATGAAAGAAAACAAAAAAATATATATACTTCAAAAGTTAGGCCCCTAAGCCAACGTCGATAATGAGAAGCTTATACCAACTTCCACAACTAGAATCCAAATCCTACAACCAATTATTCACTTTTCGCCTAAGCTTATTCAACCTCCTCCACTTCTCTAATTTCAGATGAGAATTATGACCCACAACTCTTCTAATAGGCAGCCAAAATCTCAACCCACTCGCCACACTGGAGCACAGATCGCTAAGCCACTATTCCAACAATGAATTCTCCACTTGCTAGAATAAAATACATGCCCACTACCTCTTCTCCAGTTTTGAGAAACACCCACTCCCCATTGCACTAAATCATAAATTTAAGGAAACCATTGGAATTTCAACACAAGAGCCGAAAGAAGGGTCTAGTAGCAGGGAGGTTGACTGCTCAACCTCACGCCTGCCCCAACTTCCATTGCTAACCATTGAGATTAATCCATGTTTCAATTACCACCCTCCACTAATTAATTCCATCTGTTTGGATGTATTCGAGGGTATGAGCCCCACCCTTGTGATTTAATACACCTTAGGTGGGCAAGGCGGTGGGCTCGTCCCCTATGCCCCCTCTCGGATCCCGAGTTCACCCCTATTGGGGAACATAAAAATGATAATGTATAAATTACTTCTTAAATGAAACACACATATATTAATTAAATTTATTATGTTAAATGCTTAATAAAAATAAGATTAAGATAGATCCATAATTATTAATGATGACATAGAAACATATGTATTAAATTTTCCAATATATTTGAAATCCATCTCATAGGTTGGAAAAAGTCCAACTTTAATAGTACTTATAAAGGAAACCTTGAACGAGTTTATTAGAGTTTAGATTTGAATGAGTATGATGAGTGATTAGAGTTTATTCATTTTTATTTTTGTAATTGTATATAATTTTTTTTCAAAGAAACATGTGTTGATTTATATTAATAAAAAACTAGATTCTCGGCTAAGACCCTTACATATTATTCATGTTCTATGTTGGCATTGCTTTGATAAGTCCAAAATATGGAGAATCTATTTGTGACAATATTTAACAACTATTATAAATAGATGTCGACTATAAGCATGACGAAAAACTCCTGAAACATTCTATATTAATATAACATCAGAAAATTCAAAATATTGCATGGTTAACTGATAGAGTAGACTACTGGGGTGCCAATATCTCCATGTAGATGAGGCCCAACCTATCTATTGTCCTTGTCTCCTAAGTGCATTTAACCTTCTTCTTTTCTTATTCATCGTCGAATCCAACCACATCGATGCTAAGCAGAGCTCCATTGTTATCATTTTCTTCAAGATTTGCCACCATAACATCCAAAGTTGTCAACTTAGAATGAATTTCGGCCTTAAACTACTTTAGCTTTCCCTACTATAGTTCATGCTTTATATTCATGATAAATTGGTATGATTTTTGTTCATGCTCCTCCATTGTATTCGTTTGTTTAAGGGTAGCCAACAACCCTTCAACTGATTCTAAAAACCTCACTAACAACCTATTAGTTTTAACTTGCTCACTGTCATATAACTAGCCTTCCAAATTCGTCGTTGCAGTTTGCGATTGAAGCTTTAAAGAGGGGAGGCCACTTTTGTTCACTGATGTGAACGCTCAACAACAACATAGTGAAAGACTGGAGCACAACACATATCCTTATATAACCATGCCTCCACCTTAGACGCTTCGCTGAACCATTGAGATGCATAATTGCTAAATCCATACTTGAATCTCTATCAACTCCAAGAAATGGCAGTTGATTGATAAAAAAGGATAAAATTATTAACATTGATCTGCAAAGGAATGAATGCATAATTGCAACCAAGGCTCTTCTCACTTAAGTTGATATTTCCAAAACCTGTTGCATTAAATCCATCTGCTAATTTTTCTCCCACTTTAATACCTCAAGATGCTAGTTGTTAATGCAATTTAGACAAGGGTTAATTCCATTCATGTTTCATGGATGGAAAATTAATGAAGGATTTCATTCTTTATGATTCTATACCACTACAAGGAAAAGACCCTCTAGCGGAGGTTATAAAGGAGGTTTTTAGCATTATAAAATTGGCTAAAATTGTCAAAATTTTTTTGCTACAACATCTGTTTCTGGTTATAGAGGTTTTGGTGGAGCTTTTAATGGA
The DNA here is from genome assembly GCA_034641835.2 of Pinus albicaulis. Taxonomy (NCBI): domain Eukaryota; kingdom Viridiplantae; phylum Streptophyta; class Pinopsida; order Pinales; family Pinaceae; genus Pinus; species Pinus albicaulis. Next base: position 980,606,833 of record CM076572.1, read on the forward strand.
AATTAAACAAAACTAAAAAAAAATGGGTGATCGGAGATCATTACGGACGTTTTTCTCATCGGTGCACTAATAAGGATTTAACGCACCGGTGCGTACCTGTATCCAGCGCCTCGGGGCGATCGAAGGAGAATGCACCAGGTCGTTAAGGTATAAAACAACAACGGGCGTAGTGTTGCTGATACAACGCACGGGGCCGTTCTAATTGGTCTTGGGATTTGAGCGGTGCCCATAGGTCATATCAACGCACCGGTGTGTAGACTTATAGAAACAAACCGGTGTGCAGTATCACATAAATGCACCGAGATTTATAATTGGTATCGATATTTGTGCAGTGCCCATAGGTCATACAAATGCACCGATGCGTATAGACACTTAAACGCCCCGGTGAGCAGTATCACACAAATGCACCGATATTTATAAATGGTATCGATATTCGTGCGGTGCCTATAGGTCGTACAAATGCACCGATGCGTATAGACACAAAAACGCCCTGGTGCATAGTATCACACAAACACATCGAGATTTATAATTGGTATTGGTATTCGTGCGATGCCCGTAGGTCGTAAAACGACACCGATGTGTATAGAGACATAAACGCACCGGCGCATTGTACTACACAAATGCCTCGATATTTTCAATTGCTTTTTGGTATTTGTAAGGTGCCCATAGGTCATAAAAACACACCAATGCGCTTAAGAATACAAACACACCGGTGTACAGTAATTGACATGCACCGGTTTTCATTTTGTATTTTTTAGAAACATCGACCTGTGACAGTAAAATTATTGTGATTGTTTTAAATTCATTATTCATCAAAAGTCGACACATCTTATAACAATATTCATATTAATTAAATTTTTATTAATGCATTTGAATGCGATGTTTGGATTAATTTGTTATATCATATCATAATTATTATGGTTTTTTAAAAGTCATTATTCATCAAAAGTCGACACATATATATCTTATAACAATATTCATATGAATTAAATTTTTATTAGTACATTCAAGAACGAAAATGGAGAACGCAATAGCAACAATGGAGAACGCAATAGAATAAATTAAAACATATTTTATTATATATATATATATATATATATATATATATATATATATATATATATATATATATATATATATGAATAAAGGACATTCTTTTGTCATACAAAAATGGGACAATTATTGTATCCCTTTTATTTTCAATTGGGACACTATGTCCATTACATTAAAGAAATGTCCGATTAATGCATATCAAAAATACAACGCCTCTTGCTTTGATATCTAAACATGGTGATCATCATTCTTCGTCAACTGGCGTCACTACTAGAGCCATTTTGATTTAAGTTATTTTTCGTGAATGTTTTGTTCATTTCGTTGATTATTTTCTTCTTTTCTTCACCTTCCATCTACAAACATAAAATAAATTGTAATGAGTGTATATACATTGGTGAGAATAATGTACCAATATAAAATAATATACCAAATGTAAATCTAAAAGAAATGACGCACCACGTAAATACCTGACTCATAAACTATACACATTCTTTCAAAACCATGTAACATGCCATCTTTCAAGATTTCATCTGTTGGCGTAGTTCCATACTTTGTTTCCTGCAAGTTTTATACCCCATAACAAATCATATATTTAATATAAGAGATTTATTTTTTCTATTTAATATAGACGGAGCTAAGTAAAACAAGATCGATATATGCTTACAAATTCCACAATTAAGTTATGATGTGCCAACATATACTCACAACCCATATTTAACCCAATTTCAATAAATTCCTCTGATGGTTCTTCTTTGTATGTTAGCACCCGTTTGAAGACATTCAACGATGATTTTTGTAAAATAGCTTAAAAAATACAAAAATGAAATCTAGTTAAGTGGTTATAAGGAAGTAACAATTACTCACAAACTTAGATATCAATCTTTTTCTTTCTTGTCGTCTTGTTTTATGTGCTGAATGGGTTCCATTTTCTTTTCTTTTCTGCAAGAAAATACTTGAAAATTAATATTTAATACTAAATTGTTTATTTATTGTACCTAATGATCGAAAAATTCAATGATTCCATATTATATTTGAAGCACGTTGTTGTTGAGATGACTCCTTCCGCGATGCAATTTTGTCCATTTCTTTGACCATCTCCTTGTACACCTTTTTGGACATTCTATTGGCATATTTCTGATATCAGCTCGTTCATCTTTTGAGATTTTCAAAATCTTCCTGAAAATGTAACATGACAATAAACTATTTAATTTTTATATTGATATATGAAAAGTAAGTATAACAAAAGTGATATTTATAAATAATTCTAGACAAACATTGTAAGGAATATTACTTTTTCATTCATTTTTTTTGTTGTTGTACGTTTTTTCTATTAAAAGTATGATATGTCTCATTGACCAATTCTCTAGAAACTCTTCCTGTAGTTTAGATAAAACTTGGTTCTCAGAATCATTGGATTGGTTTTTGTATTGTAAGTGGAAAGAACATCTATACATTCGTTCCACTAGATCCCTCAAACTTTTGTAAAAGTTTTTCTCCCTTTCATTAACCTCTAGCACCACTCTAGATGAGCTAATGAGCAATTCATTTTCATTTGCATGTTCTATTTTTTTTCTTTTCTTAGAACAACATTCATTTTCTTCATTACTAGTCCCTATAGAACATTAAACATATGTGAATTAATAGATTGTTTGAAACATGTCATCTAATACTTTTAAGTATATTATTAATGAAAATTCAAAAATTAAACTCATATTGGATTGATAGTATTTTTCATTCACCTTCATTCATCCTTTTGCAATTTTTCCATCAGTTTTTGTTTTCCTGTCTTAGACTGTAACACCTATCGAAGCTTCATCATTTTGTGGCTCGCATGATACATGCGAAATGTTATAGGCTAGTTAAATTTACATATAGTTCAAAAATAATATTTTTGTAAAGAATTTACAAAGAACTTGTCTTTTTTGCTTTTCTTGATGTGTTATCAGCATTTTTGTTACTTGATCTCTTGTCAGTAATTTCTTTATCAATCTCAAACATGTACCATATCATTCATTAATATATTTATAAATAAATTGTCAACTTTTTAGGTAAAAAAACTGTAAGAAATTGCGCCCATTCATGTGCATTTATCATTTGAAAGTGTAAGTGTTTGTGAAATGCAATCGTTAATAAACAAGATAATAATTTGAAGGTGGTTTATGTCAACAAGGAGCACTGGTGCGTTACATGCCAATCACCGCACCGATTAACCATGATAAAATAATAAAAATCGTCTAGTGTTAGTTTTTGTAGCATAAACCGGTACCATATTTTACATATGGCGCACCGATAAAAAAAATTTGTTTTTTAATTTTTTATCACATGACTTATATGGTGCGCTTGTACAATACAGAGCACCAATGCGCTAGGTTATGCTGGGCACAACGATGAAAAAAATAATCTGTTTTTTTAAATTCACGCAAGGGCCGACATGGATTGGGATCCAACTATGCAAATCGTCCCGTCGGTTGGACGTCTTAGGTCTATATTTAGAAATACAAACCCTATAAATCTAAATTGAAAAGCCCTAATTCTGAAATCACAGAAAGAGGGAGAAGAAAGGGCAGAAACAAAAAGAATGTAAGGTTTGTATTTTTTGAAAGTTTTTTTTTTTTATTTTTTATTTTTTATTTTTTTATTTTTTTTATTTTTTATATCGAAACAAAACGTTCGCGGTGCGCCATAATGAAATAGTGCACCAGCTGCATATTTTACAAATGGCGCATTGAGAATTTTTTATCATAGTACTTGCACAGTGCGCTAGGATAATAGAGCGCATCGGTGCGCTCAGGTACACAGGGCGCAACGTTTTTTTTATTTTAATATTTTTATTTATTTATTTATTTTTTAATTTACGCAAGGGCCGACATGGACTGGGATCCGACTATGCAAGTCGTCACATGGGTTGGATGTATTAGGCTTATATTTATCAATAAAAACCCTATAAATATAAATTGAAAATCCCTAATTCTAAAATCACAGAAAGAGGGAGAAGAAAGGGCAGAAACAAAAAGAATGTAGGGTTTGTTTCTAAAATGGTTTTTTTTTTTTTTCGAAACCACACGTTCATGGTGTGCCATATTGAAATAGTGTACCAGTGTCATATGTTACATATGGCGCACTGATAAATTTTTTTTTTGTTTTTTTGTTTTTTATCACTGAAATTTCGCGGTGCACTAGTATAATAGAACACATTGGTGCGCTATGTTACAAAAGGCGCACTGAGGAAAAGAAATCTGTTTTTTTTTTAAAATTCACGCAAGGCCGACATGGATTGAGATCCGACTATGCAAGTCGTCCCGTGGGTTGGATGTCTTATAACTATACAAACCCTATAAATCTAAATTGAAAAGCCCTAATTATGAAATTATAGAAAGAGGGAGAAGAAAGGGCAGAAACAAAAAGAATCTAGAGTTTTTGTTTCTAAAAATGGATTTTATTAATTTATTTTGTTTCTGAAAACTGCAGAAAAAGTAAAAAAAAACTGCAGAAAAAGTTAAAAAAACAATAAACTTTGATTTTGTTCTTTTACTGCATAAAAAAAACTGCAGAAAAAGTAAAAAAACCAATAAACTTTGATTTTTTCTTTTACTGCTTCAAAAAAACTGCAGAAAAAAGTAAAAAAAACAATAAACTTTACTCACATCATTTGAAATTCTATGGTACAATGTTTGAATCACCAGAGGTTTGGAATTCTGATTGTCTGAATACTTTTGTTCGAACGTATTTCCCTGCTCCACAGTGCTCTCGTGCTCTGTTTTCTCCAGGTATGTATCCTGCAAATCTCTGGCTCGATTTTTGCAAAAATAGTGAACTAATGAAAAGTGTTTAGTATTTAAAGAAATGTTTTATGAAATTAGATTTTCGAAAATATTTTTCCGCCCGTTTTTCAATTTACCGCTTTTATTTTCACTTAAAGAAAATAGGGTTGCACTTTTTTTATTTGCGGTTATTCGTCACTGGTGCGTCCCTTAATCGAACCGCACCAGTGCGTTGGGTTATAAAACAGCACCGGTGTGCATTACCAAAAACACACCGGTGCGGTTATTTGTACATTATGCACCGAAATTACATTTAGGTTTGTGCACAAAAAATTATTGTTGTTTTGCTCAAATGAAGGGATAAAATATCATATATTATATGGAATGGAAAATTCTTCGAAATCAATCTCATTCCATAATATTTATCAATGTCCATCGTGGAGTTCTCCCTATCCATCTGGAGACGTAATATTTATTTCAGATTTGTTTTATATTTTCACTATCGAATTAATTTATGTTTTTTATCCATGTAGTCAATCATGCACAAATTAATTAAATTTACAATGTATATAAATTTGCAGGTTCATGTAGATTCAACATCGAGTACAGATGCACAAAATATTCAAACTGCTCCAAAACGTCGGAAGTTTTTATCAGGAGCTGCATACCACAAGGCACATTTGGTAGATGAAAATGGAAAGCCGCTTCACCCTGCTAATTGTAACAATATTGCATCTTCTAGCCACAATCCCGGGACAATGATGGTAATTATAATTATAATTGTTTGGTATATATATTGATTAATATGTAATTATTTCAACGTCAAACCAATTTATAATTATGCAATATTGTCAACGTGGTCACTAATTGATATCATATGTTTTGTACTAATCATATTCAAATATATATACTTTTTAATTATTAGGATTCCAGTGATGATGAACGACCTAGCTACCATCTTCCATTTCACCCCACGACAATGTAAAATTGAGAGAATACTGAATTAAGAGAAAAAATTGGAGAGGAACGATACCAAGAATGGTTGAATCAACCACAGATTCTATTCCTGCTACGTCCAGATTCACCAATTAGGAACGACTACAACAATAGTAGTTCTTCAGAAGCTGGCAATGGAGGCAATCAAATAGAGGTTGGTATGGATTATTACTTAAGGGATACGACTGCCATGGAGGCAATCAAATAGAGGTTGGTATGGATTATTACTTAAGGGATACGACTGCCATGGAGACAATGTTGTTAGATGCACTCCAAAATGATGATCAGCTAGGGGATGATGCTCATATCGCTGACACCTTTTTCGAAAGCCTTAAATTTTCTTCCACCACCCCTCTCTTTGGACCTGGCAGTCAATCAAAGTCTACCTAGTTGGGGACAAAAATGTTACTGTAAAACTTGAAAGCAAAGTTTGGCTTGTTGAATGCATGTTTCTCGGAACTTTTGAGGTATGTTACCATAAAGTACTCCCCTTATATAAATTTGAAACATAATCAGTACACTGTAATGAACATTACAAATGGTAAATTTTATGAACGTTAATAATTATATCGACATTAATGTACATTTATTAATATATTTTTCCATGATCACCAACTATAGGTTATTCAAAGATAAGGTTCTTTCGAGTGATAATGTCTTTCCTGGTAGCTGCAAAGAGGCAAAGAAATTGTTGAAAATGTTGGGTGTTGAGTACATATCATATCATGCATGTCCAAATGATTATATTCTATATAGAGGAGAATATGCAGATAAAGAGATGTGTCCGAAATGTGGGCATGACAGATATGATAAATAAAAAATGAAGGGTAAATCACATACTGGTCCTCCTTTTAAGATATTAAGGCACATGCCTATAATCCCAAGGATTCAAAGGCTCTTTCATTGCAAAGAATTAGATATGTTGCAGGGATGGCATGCCTCACACAGAAGTGAGTTGGGAGTTATGCGAATCCCAACTGATTCAATAGCCATGAAGCATATAGAGGATAGATGGCTCAAAAAATTCAAGGTTGAAGTACGAAGTCTACGACTCAACATAGCCATGGATGGCGTCAACCCATATTCCCTCCAAAACACCAACTATTATGTTTGGCCTATAGTAGTGATCAATAAAAATATCCCCCCATGGTTGTTCGGGAAGAATGAACATATTATGTTGGCTCTCATAGTCCCTGGTAGAAGACAAGTGAAGAATATGAATGTCTACTTACAACCACTGGTAGATGAATTGAAGGAATTATGGGATGGGATAAATGTATATGATGTATAAAGATGCATCACAGCAGAGAGGAGTTTTACGTTGTGTGGCATATGTGCTTATACGACACATGATTATATAGGCTTATGAGTTTTCTCTGGTAAATTACATGTTTAATTTATTTATTTTTTTATATACGTAACAATATTCTTTCACATATTAGTTATTTAATTCGTTGTAATATTTGTTCTGATCTTCATGATATTATTTAATGTGCCATGTATATTATTTAATGTATACAAATATAATCTCGCAGGTCTTGTAACAAAAGGGTATTTTGGATGTACATGTTGTGGACCTTCTCTGAAAGCTAGATGGTCCAAGGACCTAAGAAAGCTAGTGTATGATTGCTCCAGGGTATTCCTACCAGAAGAACACCCTTGCAGAAGAGCAACATCCGCTTTCAATGGTAAACGAGAGAGAACCCAAAGGCCTCCAATAATGACACTAGCTGAATGGCTTAGAGCATATGAGAGAGAGAAGGAGGAGTTAATAGAAATGTTCGATTCAAATGGGGATCCTATGTTCGATGATCCAGATTTCTTCAACACCTATGTTGAGAAATTTCCCATTGGGATGAAAAGGAAATCTATCTTTTATGACCTCCCATATTGGGAGCATCTTAAGATTGCCCACTTATTAGATCCCATGCATATATTTAAAAATTCTTCATTGTCTTTATGGAGGCACATATCATCGAAAAAAAGTGACACATTGGCTGTTAGGAAAGATCTTATTACTTCAAAAACTAAAAAGAAACATTGGCCAAGATGATTAGAAAGTACGTGATCAGAGGCAGGCGCTGGTCCCTCTAATTCATGGTTTTTCAAAGAAGGTAATGTTCCATGGATTTAAAAAAAAGATGATATATCTTTGGCAAAGGAAGTTATAATGGATATGAGGGTGCCAACTTCACATGGGTCTTCACTACGGCGCTGCTTCACCGTGGATGACCATTTGTCGGGGTTGAAATCGCATGACCATTTGAATCTTCTAAGAGTATGTATAATGTAAAAAGAATGATTTTATTATTTGTTATATTAATAAATTTTATCCCATGCAGGGATCATAAAACATAACTAATTTTGTATATTATTGCACGTGTTTATAACTTTGCAATGTCATTATCCTTTGTTTGTGCGTGGGTGCGTGAAACATGAATTCCATCAAGACCTAGGATGTGCCATATCTAAACTATTTACATTTGTACATTGGATCACGTCAAAGGAGATTCATGTGGCTAGCATTCCACGGTGGCGTCAAGAGATAGTTGAGATTGTTTGTATGTTTGAGAAAGAACTGCCGACAAGTTTCATAGACTTACAGGTTCATCTTCTAATCCACCTAGTATATGAGGTTGAATTATTTGGGGTGGTTTCTTGTCGTTGGATGTTCTTCTTAGAGAGGTACATGAAGAAATTGAAAGGTTTTGTTCGACAAAGGGAAAAACCCAAGGGGTCTATGGCAGAGGGGTACATATCGTATGATTCTTGCTATTATGCCAGTGAGTACATCAAGCAGATTGACAATAGACCAGGTGCGGTGATTTGGGACGATGAAAGGGATGAAGACAAAAGATAAGGTGAGTTGCTCCAAACGATTGGAAAAAAGCACTTGATAAAGAGTAAGCGACTTGTAATTTTTAAAATTTACAAAAAGTAATTAATATTCATGTTGAACTTCGATATAATGTATATTTTGATCTCGAAGTACTATATAATGTTGGTTTGATTTCATTAGTGAATGCAAAAATTGAAGCAATCAATAAATTCGTTCTTTACAATTCTGAAGCGACACAATCGTGGGTCGCGTTGTACGAACAAAAGAGGATGAAATGGGATAGTGACAGGAAATAATTTAGATATTTTAATGGTAGAAGTGTTCCTTACCCCGAAGATTTAAAAGAAAATATACCAAAAATATGCCCCAACAGTTGGGTTGCTGACCAAGTCAGAGAGAAATACGGTGCTACCGGTCGTTACCTGCGTGCTGAAGAGGATGCGTTAAACGTAGGGATTGGGTGCAACAACTCGGTAATAATATTTTTAATTTATATGTAAATTTGAAACTTATATTAAGACATCTACATTTCATATTTTAATTGTTGGGTTCTTATAAGACACATGACACTATGATTTTTTTTTAAACTTTTTTATAATAGGTGCATTTGTTCCCATCTAAGTGGGATATGGACACTATTTTCACACAAAAAATGCTGATGTTGGAAACATCACACAAGATTGTGGAGTGGAAGTCGAGTTCAATCAATCTAGTCGATCTAGCCACCGTGATCAAAACCTAGTACGAGGGACATTAGGTTACGTCGCAAAGATACAAGAGATCATTGAAGTGGATTTCTCTTCTTTCCAATGTGTTATTTTTAGGTGCAAGTGGTGGGACACCTTAGATAGGAATAATGTAAAGGAAGATCTGATAGTAGGCTAATATGTATCAACTGTAGAAAGATGTGGGATGAAGCTAAGGAGCCCTATGTTTTCCCTAAACACTGCAACCAGGTGTTTTTTTACCCAGATGTGTTGGATAGGGATTGGTGGTTCGTATTGACACATGACCCTAGATCAAAACATATTTTTGAGAACAATAGTGTTATCATGCCATGTGAGCTGTAAGATAATGAGGGTGAGCATGAGAATCGAGAGTGATATGGTACATGTGTTATTTCATCAATATTTATACTTTTTAAGATGGGTTTTTCAAAACATTATAATATGTATTTTGAATTAATTGGTAATTTGCATTGTATTAATGTTAAAATTAATAATTCACTTGATAATTATTTGCAATTATGTTGATCTCAAAAACAATGGTGTACTGTATAAATTAGTTCTTTTTTTGTATCTAAGATCATAATAAAATAATGATAATTCTAAGTACATGAATTTATTTGCATTATTTTGTAAACTTTATTATGTTACAATAAATCATATTGTTCTAGATTTATTATTTTACAATTATTTAAAATTTAAAAAATTTAAATTTTTTTAATAAATTCATTTCACATTAATACAATTAAAATTTTACAAATATTCTACATACAATTAGAAGTAGAATTAGAATTACAATTTTACAATTTCACATACAATTACAATTACAATTTTACAATTTCACATACCATTACAATTACAATTTTAGAATTTTACATACAATTACAATTTTACAATAACAATCAATTCACAATAATACAATTAAAATTTTACAAATATTTTACATACAATTAGAATTAGAATTTTACAATTTCACGTACAATTACAATTACAACTACAATTTTAGAATTTTACATATATACAATTACAATTTTACAAATTAAAAAATTACAATTACCATTACAATTTTACAAATTTACATATATACCATTACAATTACAATTTTAGAATTTTACATACAATTAGAATTACAAATATTACAATTTTACAATATCATGATCATTTAGTATTAAATTAATTAATAAACATCACGTTCATGATAACCATCGTTCAAACATCATATATGACTAAAAAACAAATTCAAAATCGCTAACATCATCGTGATCATGATCATCTAACAAAACACAATTAACATTATATATTAACATATTCATCACAACACAATCATCAAATATACATCTCATGTCAAATAACTCATGCTATCATCACATACACATTAAATGCACATATCTAACATGACCTAACAATATACACATCATGATGATCACCAACATGTAAATTAAGTACAACTGCAACATGAACATAAAATACATGGACCATATATATATATATATATATATATATATATATAATGTTAAAAATATACAACTGTAATATAAATGTCATGGATCAGCTGGTGGTAGTACAACATCAATATCAATACTAGTGGAGGCTTGCTCAGTCAATGGTGCAGCCTCGACGGCCGATGGTCCAGCCTGCTCATGATCATGAGTATTGATGGATGCTCCAGGCTACTGATTGGACGTGGCCGATGGTCCAACCTCATCTCCATGATGACTGCTACTGGATGCTAGTGGAGGCTCATGCTCATCTGATGCGACACGAGGTGAACGATCATGAGATGAAGAGTTGCTGCTCATGGACTGTTCATCACCTGCTATGTCACGACCATGCTTATAACGTTCAAAAGTCCTCGTCAGTCGTGTAAAAGATGTTGTAACTCCTAAGACATGTTGCATCAGGCTGTACAAGTCATGTGACATGCCTCTCCACATCTGTAATAGCCTATCATCAGTCTCTATGTCTTTATAATGAGCGGGCCTGATGCCTGCCTCAACAATCAATGCACTGATTTGGTCGCCCAACTCCATCCGATATCTAGCATCATGTCGACCACACCTAGCATTGTCCTCTTGATGATCCTAGGTATCTGCCATGCCCTGATCATCATCAAGATCCACACCTGGATCATGTGGTACTGGTGCCGACATCTCCTCTCCATCAAAAGAGCCAATGTATGCAAAATATATACAAGTACACAACAATAATTACACAATTTCATTACACAATTTAATAAAAACAAGTTAAAGAACATGCTAGAATAATTTTAAATATATAAAACAATAATATTACCTCTATCATATGGTGGCTCATCAGCTGTGAAGAGGATGTTGGCACACCCTCGCCAATCCAAACCCGCGTAAGGACAGGGGACCATAATGAAGGGATGCTTATCAACACTGGCTAGCAACTCCAGTGCATCCTGCGATATCCTCGCAAAAAACTTAGTGTCACCCCTCTTGGGCATCATCTGACCCCACATGTGCATATGTGCATCAAACGTCGTCCTACGAGGCTGCCGAAGAAAAGTAGGCCTCGTCTCTGGAAACCTCTCAAAAAATAAACAAAAAAGATATGAAGAAAAAGGGAAGTTCACCCTCCCTTGTGCATGAGCTCGACATCTATATAAGGCTATACAGAACTGCCGCAAAAAAATGGCAGACCATCTGACAAGTCGTGGCTCCTGTACTAAATAACCGACATAATATAGGAGCGGGAAACTAATGCGTTGTCCGTCACTGGAGTTGTGCGAAATGGTCGAAATGATAAGTTAGAGGCACCTCACCTCCTCCCTACCAAATGCACCAATATGTAACTGACCACCAGCAACCCGAAACTTTGCATGAGATAGTTCTATTTTCTCCAATGTATCTTTGTGAGTAAACTAACTGACTCCCTGCTGTATAGCCAACTGGAACCTCTGGGAATGAGGGAAAATCCACCCCTCTCCTCGATAGCCCTGTAATGAAGTATATATCCTCCTTAGTGGGAATGTACCACTGGTTGACACCAACCTGGAAAGCCTATTGCTGGGCATTCCACCTTCGGATAAGATGTCTGAAAAACAAACTATGGGCCTTTAGGGAAGTAACCTCCTCATAGAACTTGAGAAGGCCTACCTGCCTTAGGAGCCCCTGCGTAGTTTTTGTAATAGGGCAAGGGTACGCATCTCTCTCCCTCTCTTGTGCCTCCCACAGGCGAACCATGTTATACTCCTCCGCCTGTTGTTGTTGTTGTTCCCCCTCTTCTCTCCTTTTACGTGTCTGCATGATTGAAATATTAAACACAATTTTTTTATTAAATGAGACATGTATTTAGAAATATATATATAAATTTTTTTGAAAACAAAATAAAAAAACAGTCGGTGTGCCAAAAACACAGTCAAGCACCGGTACCGGTGTGTATTTCTATGGAGCGCATTGGCCTCGGTGCAACTAATAATATTAAGCGCCCCAATGATGGTGCTCCAGAAGAATTTATAGCGCATTGTTGACTATGTACGGTGTTAGGAGGGCGGTGCGCTGACGAAACTCTATGGCCCGGGGCATATAGTTAAGTCAGCGGACCGACCTCTTGCTATTGTGACATAGTGAATGGTGCAACCTTTTACAAGGCCGCACCATTGACCTAGGTGAAATACGGAAATCCGTGCACTGAAAAAAATAGCCACCCTGAGGCTTCTATTTTAGTCAACGCACTGCGTCGCAGCTATTCAACTAGGTCAACGGTGTGGCCGGATAATAGACCGCACGACACCTTTAAAAAAAAATTAAAATAACATGGTGCGCCTTCTGTACCACCTCGAAACTGATGTGGATACCGTAAGCACCGGTTTACCAGGCCGCACCATTGACAATGTGGAATAGCGGCAACATGGTGCATTGATAAAATTACTAGCACTAGGGCAAACAATTTAGTCAACGCACCGTGTTGCCACTATTCCACATTGTTAATGGTGCGGCTGGGTAAACGACAACACTGCAATTTTTTTTTTAAATAACACGGTACGCCTATCGGTATCACCTCGGAACTGGTGTGGATACCGTTAGCACCGACTGCAGTGCGGCCTATAAATTTGCAGGCAGCATCAGTAACCGGTGCGAGCCGAACAACTTGAGCTCACTGCACGACAAATTTTTATTTTTTCCATTTAAAGGGTTAATTTTAAGGTTATTTGAAATTCTAATCCGCTAGAAGGCTTGATTATGAAAAAAAAAGAAAAATACCTATACATTTGCTCGTCGAGGAGGCATATTGGCTGTAGAATTTGCAAAATAAATTTTTTCCACCGTTTTGCAAAATTCAAGTTGGAGATTGGTGGGCAATGCATAGGAGCAGTGCGTGCAATGAGTGCAATGGGAGCACCGATGTTAGGGCGGCTCAGATAAGGAGAAATTGCACTGGTGCTTGAGAGCTCTGTAGCACTGACAAAAGTGAATTTTTATTATTTTTTATTTTTTTTATTATTTTTTTATTATTTTTAAATTCAACCCTGTTCTGGTGCGTGGGATTTTATAGGCACAGTGGTGCATTTTCTTCAGTCCACACCGGGCGATTTCTGTTTTCGCGCGCTTTTTATGAGCCACCGGTGTGGATGGTCTGTAAAGCATCGGTGCGCAACAGTAATACAATGCACTGAAAGGGTGTGTATGGAGCACACGGTGTATGGTGTGCCAATGTTTTGTGTGGTTTTTTGGCCCTATTTTATTTATTTATTTAACCCCCTTCCGGTGCGCAGGATTCTATGGACGTATCGGTGTGTTTTCGTTATTCTGCACTGGGCAGTTTCTTTTTTCGCGCGCTTTTTATGAGGCACTGGTGTGGATGCTCTGTAACGCACTGTGGCGCTAGAGTAATAAAACGCATAGGGCGGGTGTGTACGAAGCACACGGTGTTCGATGTGCCAATGTTTTGTTCGGGTTTTTGGTTGTAAATTGAGATTTAGTCCAGATTACCGGTCTTGGCCTGGGTTTATGGGTGCACCGGTGCGTTTTCGTCATTCTGCGCTTGGCGGTTTCTATTTTCGCGTGCTTTTTATGAGGCATCGGTGCAGATTCTGTGTCAAGCATCGGGGTGCTATAGTATTAAAACACACTGGGTGGGTGTGTACGGAGTGCATGGTGTCCGGTGTGCCAATATTTTGTGCTGTTTTTTGGTCGTGATTTTTTATTTTTTATTTTTAATTTAACCCCGTTCCGGTGCGTGGGTTTTATGGGAGCACCGATGCGTTTTCTTCATTCTGCACCAGACAATTTCTTTTTGCGCGTGCTTTTTATGAGGCACTGGTGTGGATGTGTTGTAAAGGCCCGATGCGCTGCAAAAATGAAATGCACCGGGCGGGTGTGTACGTAGCGCACAGTGTCCGGTGTGCCAATTTTTTGTGAACACCGGTGCTTTCTCGTGTTGAATGCACTGGTGCATTTTACAATGATAAGCGCAACATACGAAATACATCCGCAAACACCTCCGCTAGAAACGGATGTCTGGGGTATTTTTATAAGGGGTTCTTCAAAAAATTTGCTAGAGGGTATTTTCCTTGTAGTGTACCAATGGTCAAGTTTTTATCCATGAGGTTGTTAAGAGAGGCACGTGAATGGGATCCACCTTGAAAACTAATTCAAATATTCAGTTGTGAAATCGATTATATTTTTTATATATACCATAATGTTTGAGTTTGTTGATCATGTAATAGGTGAATTAAGAAACCTCCCAAGATCCAATTCTAATGTGCCTTGCTCCAATGTAACTCCCTTATTGGCTAATGAATCTGTCGTTGTGTTCTAGTGAAGATACACATGGAGGAATTTTATTCTCGCAAATTGCATAGTTTGAAAAATCATCCTCTACATGATGGGGGGAGAAGATATGCTTTACGATCCTCTTGTTTTCCACATATGACATATTACTATCAATGATTCCCCAAACACTATTATTTTATTTATTTTATTTTCCATTGTGATTTCCAATCCCTACTAGAGCACAAGGTGTTTAGCTTGGTTATAACTTGGATGCCATTCCAAATCCTCAAGTGTATTGAGACTCAAATTGTTCATAGGGACATAAAACAACCTTTATTTTTTCTTCTATCCATATATTTCCCTTTGAGACACCATAAAAAAATAATGAGAATTGATTCCTATTCATATGCCATTGCATAAATTTCGATGTGTCGTGTATTATGTAGAAATTTCTTCGATTGACGCAGTTGGAGTTTGAAGATTCTAGCCTGATCTGGTGGCTTACTCACTTTGATCCATTCCCTTTGTGCATGAGATATATATTCTAAATATGAGTTTGAAAAACATCAGGTTGTGATGGATTCAAATAGTAAGCTTGTATCCTTTTGTGCCATTGATATAGGATCAAACTGTTATTCCTTGAATAATGTTGTATTCCTTGCGATCAAAATTGACCTGCATAGGAATTCAGGGAGAGATTCCCAACAATAGACTAAAAGTGAGGAGGTCTTATTTGGGCATGATAATTTGGTTCTCTAATTTATAAACATATCCACCCATGTCTAAAGAATTATTTCTATGTTGATCATAGGGGCATATGCTGCTCTCCACACATCCAGATATAAAGGACATTGTCTGAATATGTGAAAATTAGTATCCTTGAAATCCCTACAAAGGGCACAACTCGAAGGACCTTGAACATTTCTTTTCCTGAGATTTTCTGTTGTGATAATTTTCTGATGCACTAAGGTCTAGCAAAATGTTGGTTGATGTAGCTCGGATTGGTGTTTTAGTCTCATGTTGTGTCAGTGAGGATAAGAACATAAGAGCGGAAAATATCTCCAAGCCCAAATTATTATTTTGAATGTAAATGTATTAATTAAATTAATTAATTAGTTTTTAATTATTTTCCTTAGTTTTAACTTAGAGAAATATATTAATTAATTAATAAAAATTGAGACATGGTTGATTTCCCTTTAGAGGCTTCTAGTAAAGTTACTAAGTGATCTTAGTAATTGATTAGATCATTTTAGACCTAGATCTTGGTCATTGATTTCTCAATGAGATATTATAAACGAACTAAATGGGAAGTCTTGAAGATTATTCATTGCAATGAAGAGGGTGCAATGATAGCATGGGGTTTGACACCAGTGATGGTTTCAACAACAATTGAAGCAATAAATATTTTTATAGTTTTCTTTCAATAGTATTCTTCCAATTTCTAAGAGCAAGAGGAGGAATTCTCCCAACATATTTCTATAGACAATGACGCTGATTTATTGAGGCTATGAGGGTTCCAGGAGAGGTTGATTTATTAAGGCCACAAGGGTTCTAGGAGAGGTTGATATTTCCAGGAGGAGGCCGTACAAATTTCCATGAGTGTCTACGAGTTGCCAATATATTTGAGATGCTAATTCCATCTAGGGCATGAGCATAAGAGATCCATATGAGCCACACATGTGAGGTCGTATAGGCCATATTTTCCAGGAGAGGTCATGTCAAGTTGCAGAGAAAGGTCGTGATCCTTCTAGTATTTTGTTTATTATTAGTAAAAGAATTTTGCTCAGAATTAAATACATTGGATGGTTACCAGTTAATTGCAATAAGCAATATTTTTATCAAATTTTCACACAAAAGGTATTGAATTTAGGTGTCTTGTCCTTATTCCATATATTCCTTTGTAACTGACAGGGGTATGGGTGGGGAAACCTTGTAGCAAGGAGATCATATCCTTCTTTGATTGTGTATCATTGATGGGGACTTATTTTCTAGGATCGTTGGTCCCAAAATGTGGTGGAGATAAGAGTCATTCCCTTTAAATTACATATTAACAATTCCCATTGTTGGTGAAGGTGAATAGGTATATTTGGATGTGACCATAATTCCTATCTTACCTGTTCATCTCACATGGAGATATGTTTTAGTTTGACATAACCTTCTTGCTGCATCCACTCTGCCAAATTGCTATTTCTCTCGGTCACTGAGACATCCTTCTGGAGTAAAGTTTCCTTTCCATATATTAATACACACTCCATTTCTAGGGTGCCAACTCAAATGATTTATAATTATTGGGGTAGATTCCTAGAAAAGCTTCCAAATCTTAGAGCCAATACCCATCTAGTCATTAATATCCACTCTAAGGAAACAAGATTTGTTGAAATACTTCCTCAAGAATACCATTTTCCAACACTCTTTCAATTCAATTATAAGATTCCATATGATATTACCCTCAAGAGCTAAATTCATGAATGTGTGGTCTTTAATTTCCAATCCTCCATACACTTTTTAAAGTCAGACAATATTCTAGTATACCAAATGATTTTTTTTATCATTATGTTTCCCTCCTTGCCAAAGGAACTTATGTATCAAGGCACTTATTTTATTGATCGCACCCTTGGGAGCCAAAATTCTAGAACATAGATATATTGGAAGGGGAGATAATATCCAATTTACCAAAATTGATCGTCTAGCAGTGGTTATCAATAAGGCCCCCTAAGACTTAATTTTATTTTTAATTTTTTGAAGGACTTCATTCCAGTCTCTTGTTTTTGAGACTCCAAACTAGATGGAAATTCCAAAATATCTAAAGGATCGCCATCCAATATCAACTAGGAATTCAAGTGCGCTAGAAATATCCTACATTATTGATTCAATGTAGTTTCGTCCGAGTAATTGACCATTTTTTTTGTTCACTAGCCCCCTGATAAATCCAGGTAGTAATCAAACAATTGTTTGAAGTGTAGAGAAATTATCTTTGTGGCACCTCCCAGGAGGAGCATGTCATTTGCAAACTGTGAATGGTTTATCTCTTTAATGTTTCTCACAATATTGAGGCCCATTAGTCTGCCTTCCACCTTTTCTATCTCCATATTTTGACTTAAACTCTCAACTACCATAATATATATTAAAGGGGAAAGGGGGAAAACTTTCTTGAGTCCCCTTGAGGCAACGAAAAGGGAGGTGGGTTGATCATTAATCAAAGGAGCAATCCATGGGGCACCAATAGAGGCTTTAATCCATCTAACTAACTAACTAACTAACTAACTAACTATATATATATATATTCGAAATTTATTCTTTATATCCATTTAATAATTATTGATTTAGTTATTAATAAAAACCAACAATATTTATGTATTCTCATTTTCACCCCCTTTTTTGTTTATTTGTTGATTGGTACTTAAAAACAAGAAAAATTATAGAGTAAGAAAATATATTTGTGATTATGTGGTTTCAAGTTTTGGGACACTATTTTTGGTCTTTTTAATGCTGTATTCATTAATTTCTAAATTATAAGTTTCCTTTTTATTGCTATTTATGTTAAATTCTATTTTGTATTCATTTGTTTGTTAATATGTTTTTTGGTTTGATTTTACACAATCTTTAATGTTTCATTTGAAGTTTAATATCATTATTTTCCATCTCATGTTATTATGCATTTAGTTTTTCCTTTTTTCGAGGAAATATCCAAGTAGATCCACCTGAAGGGTGCCCCCGTCGACTTATTAGAAGAGCCTAACCTCGAGGGCATTGAGGAGAATTGACCCTGTGACCTCCCATTAGGGAGGCGCTTTAACGACGAGAACTCCACCAATTAAGCTAACCCTCAGGGCTACATTTGACTACATATTAATTTGTCTTTGACCACAAATTTTTATTGCTTATCCATAGTTTAACATTTGGAGTTCAATTTTTGTTATTTTATTATTATTATTTGAATTGATTTCTTTGTAAGGTGATTAGTTGAGGTCTTATAATGAGCGTTGTTTAGTAACTTTCATTTTTTCTATTAGTTACCATCTTTTGTTTGTTTTTAGTTTTATTTCCTTTTTTTTTTCTATTATTTCCATTTTCATGAATTATAGTTTTTGTCGTATTCTAACTAACTTGCAAAATTGCCCTGAAAATCATGGAAATTCTCCCAAAATTTTGATAAAATCCAACAGCGATTTTTGTAAGTCTAGGTTATAGCTGTCAAACTTTAAGATTTTGGGTGTCCCAGAGGTTTTTTATGGTGTTGAATCCATTTCCACTATCAAAAACACGATTGAAACACCGCTACTGAGATTTTTTTTTTTTTTTTTGACCGGATTCCATCCACTTTTGATCGGCAATTCTACCACCCCTATAGAGGACTCCATAGTTTTTTCTCCAATAGAGATTTCATTTCAATGAATATAATTAAATACTTAAAAAAAAAAAGTTTTTAGAATCTTGTGAGCATTTCTTTCCTAATTTTGTTAAGAAATTTTTATTGATATATGGTTACTAATTTTTAGGATCACGTGAGTATTTATTTCCTGAATTTCTTTTATTTACACATAGTTTTTATATATCAAGAATTCAAGAAAATAATCTTATTACAAGAAATTGAATTCAAGGATTCAATATTTTTTTTCTCCTTTAGTATGTGTCTGTGATTAGTGTCAACAATGACGGTATTATCGATATCCCACTTTAAGGTTTCAATTCCGTTTCAATTCTCTGCAAAATGAGAGATAGTTGGACATTTATTAGGAGGCTAGTATTCAATTTCTCATATATTTCAATTGGTTTGTTAAATTTGTTTTGCCTTCTTTCCTCGAACCAAACACAAAATATTGGTCTCAGTTACCATGCAAAAAGTTAATGTGCGAATTATGTTAAAACTGTTTAATCTAAAAAAGTTAATGTGTGAATTAATGTGTCAAATTCAGCCAATTTAATACTAAATTACAAATCATAGACAAACTTAAATATTAATTAACTTGCCTTTACAATTTAATTTAAAAATTAAATTAATACTAAATAAAAAATTATAGATCACCCCAAATCCATTTTTCTATGCAAAAGAAAGCAAACTTGTTAAGACATGACACCATTTGAGAGATAACAATAGGAGTTTTGTTCCATATTCCCCTTCCATCATTGCCATAAACCCAATTGCATTCAACTCTATATCAATTATGTACAATGCCTATGAACTTTGTAGGAGACAAATGGTTGTGCGAAACATTTTTCTTGGAATTGACATCTCATTCAGTTGAAACTAAGTTTCTCCATATCAATTTGAGAAAAACACTACCAAAGAAATAAAGTTATAAAAATTCATTACAACCAATGAGGTAGGGTGCTCACCAAAAAGCACCATTTTAGCACAAATTTTTTCACTTTCGTTTCTATTTTTGAAGGATTTAATTGATCAGCTCAATGTAAGCAGTTCAGACTCCAATTAACTATATTTAAACTAAGGGGTAGGTACTAGCTACTACGTAGCTCTTGTTTTATTTTAGTTTATGTTAGTTTTAGTATGATTTTCTGTAACGACTCTTTTCAATATTTTATTATTTACTTTTGTGTCTGTTATGAATTAATGGTTGTGTCTCTACTATATTTTTTGGTTCACTTTATCATAATATCCAACTTTGTCTTGATGATGAACAATAAGTGGTTTGAAACACATCGGTCTAAATACTAATATGTGATTTATCCGGAAAAGAGTTTATATAAAAAAATTCATTACTGAAGCCAAATTTTTCCATGACAAAAAAAAAATTGATTGTCTTACTTGATCAAAGGAATTGGCCATGTCCAACTTGATGTCAATACCCGGATCTCCTCTTTCTTTGCTTTAATGAATAACCTTTTGAACTATACGACATTGTCCAAGATTTGACGATGCTGCATGAGGCCTCCTAGTTTTTTTAAATGATTGAAGGAAAGACATTCCTAAGCCTCTTCACTATGAAATTAGTAAAAAATTTATATACTGAATTTCACAACGAAATGGGTTTGAAGCGATAAGTAAATAATAGTTTTGATTCTTTGGGAATTAAAGAAAGAAAAGAGGAATTTATCCTCCCTCCTAGTTTGTCTTTTTTCCTGGTCAAATTGAGCATTCTCATTAGATCCCTTTTGATTAGGATCTGAGAGGATCTATAAAAGCTAATTGAAAAGACATCAGGACGAGGGGCCTTTTCCATATATAATGACCATATTTCCTTGATGAATTATTCCTCATTTATTGGCTTAATGAGTTACTGATTTTTGGAATTGAGAACTATTGATGGAAGGAAAGAGGTGAACATACTTACTTTGTCTATGTCATTTTTGTTTGTTTTCAGAGTAAAGAACCTGAAAGTGAACATAAGATTCTCGTTTTATCTAATAGAAGGACAAAATTTTGGACTTACCCTCCAGAATGGTTTCTTTTACTATTCACATTTCCCTTACCTTAGTATGTTTATGAAAATATTATGTATTATGATCCCATGACTTTAACCATGTGTTGTGTGATTTAAGCCTCTAATATTCCTCTTATTTCCTACTGATTTAATGAATATTTTTTGTTAATTCCTTTTCCTTCATGATGTGCCACTACTCCACCATTCCAACATCCATCATGTGATGATGAGTTTCTAGTTGTTTGATAATCTCAAAATTTTCTTGCCTTGAAGGTTTACAATTATTCCTTGCCAAATATTTGAGGGCCTAATTTATAAATCACAGTTTGGATTCCTACACATAAGTGGGAGATCCGATCACTGGAGTTAACCATTCTTGCTTTATGAGATATACTACTCCATCTTCTTGTATCAAACCTGGATTGTATCTAAATGGGATCGATCCCAAATCTTCTAAGGGATCTATAACCAAATCGATGGGTCGACAATCTGAATCACCTTGAGCTAATATTGTTGATACACACTTGATTCCTTTAATAAACTAACTATTGTGCGTAAGGAAACGATCCAATCAAGCCACAATATTATCGACTCCACTTCTTCGATTGTTCCATGTATATTTTACCATTTTTAAGATGTAATTATATATAATTAGAATTTACATATTATATCAATTAAAAAATAAATCCTAATGACCTTGTTAGTCAATGGTATACATGCATACATACACACATACATATATTCATATATAAACATCAATCATAATCATATTCACAACACAATTACCCTATATCATAATGTCTAGGTTAAGAGAACTCCCTTTATCTGTGCACATCATGCACAACATTGAGAAGAACATTTCCCAACATAACCAAGGAATTTGATGCCTCAAATCCATTTTATTTATCTTTATTGTTACCTTTCTCATGATTGTCCTACCACCGTCCATTTACACCAATGGACCCAACCAATCCAACTAGTTGTCATATGCTTGCCTTCAACTACCATTATACATGTAGTGAGCTTCATCTAAGTCTTACATTACCAGTTAGGTTTCATTAAGCTCTTCTTGAGCTCCATAAAATTTCCTCTTTCCCAAACCAATTCCCAAGTCTCTCAAAACATAAAAGGAAAGAAGAAGAAACAAACAAGAAGAAACCAAGAAGAACCCCATGAAAACCAATAGAAATACAACACCACAAACAAAGTGGTATGGCCATATATTAGACATAAGCAAAGTCGCAATCAAGCACAACAAATCACAAAATACCAAAATCACAAGACTAGTAACAAACACCATGGCTAAATCCCCATGGATTCCCAATACTTCCAAAGGAAAGCTCAACCTAAGCCTTCTCCAATATTTCATGGTAGTCTCTTTGCCATGTGATTTCCTATATCATACTGCCATAAACACATACCAACCCAAACATAATTAAGGTCATGATATCCATAACAGTAACTAGCTAAAATGTTCACATCATAAACTCATAAAAAATTGTAATTCATGCATAACAATCACATCTGCATAGTCGGTCTAGATTAATACAACATAATATCACAAGCATATCAATGCATACTTGAATTTCATAACCCTAACCATCTGCATATACCAATCCAGATTAGCATGATACATATAACATCAATATCCTAAGTAAAATGACCATAACCATCGTGCATATGACCACAATGTATATAACAACAAGTTACTATCCTTCATGACTAACCGACACAAGTACATGTGATCACACTGATGAAATAAAATCTGTCATACATCTAACCTCAACAACCATATACTAACATACATGTACACAACCATAATGCTTATAACAATCATTAACCAATATACCTGCATGCCAAACATACAATACATGTATGTTGATCTGCTCTTACCTCGATGTCTAGTGCTACAACCTCGATTTGATGATCTGCATTTCCTACTCTATCTCGGCCTACGCATCAACATCATAACATACCAATAGAATCATAATGACATATCCTTCATACCATAACCTCACACATGGAAATATTAACCATGGAACCATCATAATTTTCCCAAAGATATTGCAACCCGCTCTGATACCACCTGTAACACACATCTCCCCTCACATCTACCAACTTTCACCAGCTTACCTGGGGTAAACATGAGATTAGGGGAAGTTATGACTAGACTCAACCTCCTAGGTGACCTTAAGGAAATGGAGTAAAGAAAACATACCTTACTGACTTCCCTCAGGTGTCTCAGGACCCTCAAGGAGTAACCCAACCCCTCCAGGTATCTATCCCTTGAGCCAACTTGAATTTCCCTCAGCTAAATCCCTAGTCGCTCCCTTTCCAAGTACTCCATGGGACTGGAAACCCTCAGTCGCTCCCATAGGTCTACATCAGTGTGGCCTTTTCTGCCTAGTGTTGTGCCAATGATTGCAGAATTTAAGGTTATTTTTCAGGGCTGGGGCTAAGTCTCTACCCAAAAATCCATATAAATTTCAGAACTCATAAAATACATGACTATAATGCTTGTAAACCAAAAAATGGAACTAGGACTTGACCTAACCATCCCCATGCGGGACTGACATTATGTCAAACACTTGGTAGATAAGAAATCTACAGGTCCTGAATGCAAGTCTGAGCATAAGGGAATGAAAAATCATATGAGTCTTAACAAGAAGGATCACTACCATCTCCCATTAGTCATATTAACATTAATTAGGTCTTGCATCCATTATTCTTTTAGTTACAAGTAAAAACATGAAAATATATATGACTAAAACTAGTCAAATATCCATGCTTATAACCAACATGTAAACATATAAATAGCCATAAGATAATAACCATTAAAGCCGCATATTAAAAGTACATTTACCAATAAAAAGCAAGAGAAATTAGCTTTCATTAAACATAGGCAAGAACCAACTAGGTTTAGGACTTCAATGTACCACCCAACCGTAGACATGGTTGAACCAAATATTTCTTTCATCCAGTCACCTTCGTGCCATATTCCAAGTGTGAATGTGGGATCTCATGGGATAAACCAATCCAAAAAAATCAAGGGAAACCAGAGGTTAAACCACCTCTACCCTCACCATACCGTGATCTCACCTAAATCAACCCTTATATCACAAAACCAAACCAAGCTTGGAATGCCTCTGGATTCCTTCACCATCCATGAGGAATTTTCCGTCTCCTATTCTCTAGGCTTTATTGCAATCCACATCGGATCACTAGGTCCTAACCGAGACTCCACCCTCAGGCTTTACCTTGTATCCTGCCATTATTGGTTAAGGTATTCCTAGGCCTTTGGGGATTCCTTGAGATGAACTTTGCCCCAGTTCTGAAACCATCTGGAAATTTCAAAGCTCAAAACTGAGAACAATCCCATCACACCACTGCTATCCAGAAATGACAAGGCAAGGCTAAAAACCACTGTCAAAACCCGTCAAAACCATGCCACTGACAACAAAAGAACCAAATACCAACATGAACATACCATGCATGTCAAAACTAGCTAGTAAATCATACATGCAATCTGTTATCTGCACGTATTCTTGCTGAAGCTTGCTTGTTCCAACCTTTCCTTGCTTGATCTTTGATTTCCTTTACTTTCCTTGTCCTTCCTTTGCTTGATTTTCATTCCTTTGATCTCTTTCTCCTCTTAGTGCTCTTCTCCTCTCTGAGACTAATTCTAAAAATGAACAGACAGAAAGCTATGAATTGATCCTCAGAAGCCTTTTAATTAATGAGGCCTCTATTTTATCCATTTTCCATTATTTTCCTCCTCACATGGAACCTGTGACCTTTCACCTTTTTGATCTCCTAATTTCGATTAGTTTCATAAATAATGTTCCAAAAATACCTTTTTTCCTTTCCAAGGCCTTAATTATTTCCTTTTCCAATTTACCCTTAGCCATAAAACACATCAAGTGATGCCCACTAGGATATCCTACCCAACATTCATCTTGGAATACATATCCCTTTCCCATGGTCTTATTTTACCTTTATTAAACTGTATTACATGGACCTTTATCCCATGCTTGTTACAGAAAGTCATCTCATGGAATGTCGGGGGAATTAATGCTAAATCCAAGCAAAGGGTCCTTAAAACAAAATTCTCATGGAAAAACCTGACATATGCTCATCATACGTGCTTAATAATATTCTATAGTATATTTGGAAGATTAGTAGCCATCTCACTCAAAGCACCAATGGTGCTTCGAGAGGGCTTGCTATAATCTAGAATCCCCATACCATCACTTTGAAAAAATCCTTTTCTCTTCCCAGAATCCTCTTGGTGTACTTTCAGCCAATTGGATCTTCTCACTTTGGAATAATATCTAATGTTTATGGTCCCAACTCCCTTGTTGATAAAAAAATTTTCAATCTCCATCTCCATTCAGACTTCAATATAATTAGACCTCACCAGTGGACTTTAGGAGTCCAATTGAACCTGATTTGAATTCTTCATGAGAAAGAAGAGATAATTCGAAGAATAGAGGAAGAAATCTCTATTTTCAATGAATTTATCAATGAACCAATATTGTCGACCCTCCCACTATTAATGGAATTCACACCTGGAATAACAAAAGAGGCGACTCTTCTCAAATCACGTCTCGTTTGGATAAATTCCTCATCTTTGGATCCCTCTGAACTCTTAGGTACTAACTTTGAAGCCACCATCCTTCCAAACCATGGATTTGATCACTGGTTCATCTCTGTTTACCTAGATTGGTCGTGCTCACGTAAGAAAAAACCTTTTAGTTTGAAGCTTTATAGTTGATACATCTCGAATCCCTCTCCAAAATATAATCTTGGTGGAATGATTTAATCGCCATTCAAAGGATTTTAATGTTTCACTTTCAGCAAAGACCCAAAATTCTAAAGCAAAATCTAAAGGACTAGAACATAAAAAACTTTGGAAACATCTTTAAATGTAAATAACATATGATATGAGCGATTTAAACAATTTAGAAATCTATAATTTAGAAAGGTCACTTAGTGGATTTACAATCCATAGAAGCTTCCATTAAACAAAAAAACAATGAGAGGCTCCTCCAATAGGAAATTATATAGAAGCATAAATCTTGAGTTTAGTGGTTAAAAGGGAAAAAATGCCAAAATTCTCCATAGATCCATGGTTAACCACACGCAACAAAATTGCATTTTAAGAATCCAAATATCCCTTAATCATAGTCTAGAAAGTTATGATGATATTACCAACGATATTATGAACCATTTCAAATCCATCCTCACTGAATCCACTACGTACATGAGACATTTCATAAAGGAAATTACAAAGAATATCCTAGCTGGTCCCTGAAGAACAAAATTCCATTCTACTCAAAGAAATATCCTTTTGAGAATTAGAAGGAACTATAATGGAAATTCCCAAGGTGAAATCTTTAGGCCCTGATGGTTTCATAGATGAGTTTTTTCAAGCATGTTGGAAAATTATGAGACAAGACATATGGAAAGTAGTAGAATATTTTCATCAGTTTGCCTCTATTCTCACTTCCTTTGATGCAACCTTTATTTTTTTTCTCACCAAATGGATTTATGTAATGATATCTATATATTTATCTCAAAAGTCACATCCAATAACTTAAAGCTCCTCCTCCCCAAGTTAATCTCCCAAAAGTAGATAGGTCATGTGGAGCACCATAAAATCCTAAATAACATAATATTGTCTCACGGGCACATGCATTTTCTTCAATCATCCAAGATTCTTGGTATGATTATCAAGCTTTACATGTCTAAGTATTTTGACAAACTTAGTTGGAAATTCATTTTTCACACCTCAACAACTTTTGGTTTCAACAAGAAATGGATTCAATCGAAATGGCTCTCATCTCCAAGGTCTTTCTCTCCATCCTAATTAACATATCTCCTCCCACTTTTATTCCATCATGTGGCATCAGAAAGGGTGATCCCATTTCTTTGTATCTTTCTTCTTATGGCATAGGGTTTAGGTAGAAGTATTGGGCATGCTCTCTCACAAGGCTAACTTTGTAGGCTCCCCATGGGTACCCCGCTACAACATTCCACTCACTGGAAATTTGTTGATGATTCCCTCTTAATGGCAACTCCTATTGTTATAAAGGCTTCCACTTTCAATAACATTCTGCATTATTTTTCCTAGGCCTATGGAATTTCCATCAAATTAACCAAATCATAATTTTTCTTCTTTAATACAACGCCTGTTATTCAACCCACATTTATTGAATTATTGGCATTCAATTAGGCTCACTTTGTCCAAATACTTGGGTGCTCCTCTTACTTCCAATCCCCTAAAAGCTAAAGTCTGGGAGGACTTGCTCTTGAAATTTGATTCTTAACTCTCCAGCTAGACCTTTAGAGCCCTCAACTTTTCAAGACATCCAACTCCGCTCAAATATATTTTGAAATCCATCCCAAACTATATTATTTTAGTCATGATTTCTCCCAAATCCATCATTAATAAGCTCTAAAATATTCAACGTACCTTTATTTTTGGGGGATAAAAGAAAAAAAAAATGGGTGTTGGTTTCCTAGGACAAAATATATCGGCCCAAAGATAGCATAGGCCTAGGGCTTTGAGATCCCAACACTCTAATCCAAGTCATAAATGTCGAGACATGGTCAAGATGGATCAAATACCCAAATGCTTATTGGAGTCAAATGTGGAAAAGGGAGTACACCCTTTCCATGCCTACCACTCAAATCATCAGAATGGATGGCTACATACGTGGATCTCTCATCTAGAATGTTGCGTGGAAAAAAAAATGCTTGGTGCAACATCATAGCTTATCGGAGATTCAAAGTGGAACTACTACCTTATTATGGGAAGGCTCCTAGAATTAATGGACAAATATTTAAAGCATGGATCTCTTTCAAACTATCAAAGCTTGCCTCATCTCTCAAGGATATACTCTTGTAGCTCAATATTGGGAAAATGAATCTGCACATTCTCAATGGAAATAATGGAAAAGTGGTTCCTCTTGGCCCAATATTCTCTCACTGCAAGAAGCAAATATATAATATCAAGATATGGCTAAAAGGACAATTGAATTTTAGGATGGGGCGGACATCTTAAGATGGGTATATTGTCCTGGTGGTAATTTCAAAATCCAAGAAGCATTCAAGCTCTTATCTCTAAACAAACGAATGGAAATTCACAGTAAATGGTGCACAATAGGGACACTAAAGCATTGGATCAGAATCACATTATTCTTATGGCTTCTTCTATGGAACAAAAACCTCACATGGGATAAAATACAAAAAGAGGATTCCACGTCCCCTCAATCTACCAACTATGTTTCTCTAATGGCAAGGATGTCAATCATCTCTTCGACAACTACAACTTTGCGTCCACCATCTGGGATGATCTAGCTACAATATTCAAGAAATCTAACAAACTTGTAGACAACATTATTACCATTTTTGAAAATCAGAGTTGGGATTCATTCCATAATACTATCTTCAACATATCTTGGCAGATACTCCATGAATTCATCTTATAGGACATGGAAAGAACATAATCGACACATCTTCAAAAATATTGCCTTATTAATCAATTATAGTTGGCATACCATCCTCAAAAAGTTAAAATAAACCATCCATATTATCTCTTGGTTCGCTCAGGATTGGGAATTCAATCCTTGGGAACGACCCATCATGGTTACTCTAGGATATTTTCCCAACTCTTCCACCCTCGTTGTCTCCAATCCTCTAACTTTTTCTTATATTCGTATGACCTGGCTTTATACTCTCTTAGATTTCATCAAACTAAATGTTGATGAAGACTCAAAAGGAAATTCAAGTCCAGCAAGCTACGATGGAATTTTAAAAAATTTCATGGGTCAAATCCTTCATATTTATGCAGAAGAAATTGATCATAATACCAGCAACACAATAGAGCTATGGGACTTGTAGCAAGGTATTTTAATATCCATTCACAATAGGTATCATAAGATTATCATTGAATGAGACTCGTAGGTTATCATCTCCATTTTTTGGAAGATTAAATGTGGTACCAATCCTTCCAAAGGCTCCTAAAGTTTGCGTCTCCTAGATAGAATTGTGAAATTTTCCTCCCTTTAATCCATCATTCAAGCTCCCTTACTGACTCATTTTTGACACGAGGGAAATAAAATCGCAGACAAGCTTGCAAATTTTGGACTTCACACTGGATAAGCATCTTTGGACCTGTCTTGGGATTAAAACACTCCTCTTCTGCTGCAATCAACTTGCAAATTCCATGCTCAACAAGACTTCTCAACATCAAACAACTCCCCTCCTCAATTGTAAGCTCTATGCAACAATAATACAACTTTGATCATTAATTTATGTCATTTTATCTTTTCCTTTGTATATCATGCTTATCACCTTGCTTATCTGATAGTCTGGTTAAGCGAGGTCTTTAAAACCTAAGGACTTTACATTTATGTTATTGGTATGGTTTCTCTTTGGGCAGACCAATAGCAGCTTATCTTGCCATTTAATTTCTTTCTAAATTCATATAAGTACCTAGCTTCACAAAAAAAACACATAATGGATAATCTCCATTAACTAACATGTAAGCATCGCCAATGAATCCATGATGATGATGGTTTTAGGTACCTACATTACACTTATATTGGAATGAACCTAAAGGTAAGAATGTGATCCTCTACCCTTTTTTCTTTTAAATCAGGGAGGACTAGCAAAATATTTTGGCTTCATCCAGTGCGTCACCAACTATTGAGGCCTCAACAACCCTCTAAGTCCACTAGCATGGTGCCCCTCCTCCATGAATATCCTTGGAGAAAAATAAGAGGAAATTCATTCACTTTAGCCTCCTTTCATACTATGGTTGGGTACATATCAAACCTCACGAACCTTCATCTAGAGGCCCAACCTCCCCCCTCTGTAAATATTGGTGAAAGTTCCTTTGATCTTACCTCACAAGGCTCTCTAAAAGTTTATGTGTTATTTTCATGGACTTTCCTAGCAATGCAATGAACATGGGGGAATATGGTGTTGTATATTTTACCATAATCACCACTACTAACACTAATTAGATGGCCATCTACATGGGAGATCTAGTGACTAGGTAGATTTGTTTTTTATAGATCACAAATGGAATGATCTTATTTTCAATTTATTTATTGTGTTTCATTAGAAAATGTTGTGATTAGGATTTTTTATTAAGTTGTCTACCTACAAACCCTTAGGTGTAAGCAATTGAGAAAAACCTCACAAATTTTCTTTTGAAATTTTACACCTACCTATAGATTTTAAAATATGGATGCCTAGAAAAATTATTTTTCTATCTTAATGTGTATAGGTTTTTTGTAACTTTTTTCATCCATAACCTAAATATTATTATGAAATAAAATTTTTATGAGCTTTTTTAATACTTAAAAAAAAAATATTAATTAAATTTTGAAAATATAATATATCATTTTTAGTTTTTTTATACCGAATAATAAACATTTAAAATAAATAAATAAATAAATAAATAAATAAATAAATAAATAAATATATATATATATATATATATATATATATATATATATATATATATATATATATATATATATATATATATATATATATATATATATATATATATATATGATCAATAGGCAAATTATACTGCCCATAGTTGGCATTGTAATCATTTTGTATTTCTCTCGGTTTTTGAAGGTATGATAGCAGTGTGATTAATATAATCCTCCTACTCTTTACTATATATATATATATATAGTAAAGAGTAGGAGGATTATATATATATATATATATATATATATATATATATAATATAATCCTCCTACTCTTTACTATATATATATATATATAGTAAAGAGTAGGAGGATTATATTAATCTGCGCCCGTATGCAGCCAAAAACCGGGAGAATTACAAAATGATTACAATGCCAACTATGCGCAGTATAATTTGCCTATTGATCATCAAGGCCTAATTTTTTTCCCCAAAATTACAAAGACCCACATATCTACTTGATTACTCTTATATACCTCACAATATTGGTTCAAAAGCAAATTATATTTATATTTAATGATTCAAAAAACAAAAACATAAGGGGCTAGCTACTCCTCCATTGAAATTGGATAGTTGAGATCAATTCTTGTGTTTTCTTCCTCTGATCGAGGGCTCTTTTATTTCAGCTTGAATTGGAAGTCCTCAATCTGCAGTCGCAAAACATCAATTTCATCTTCTAGTTGACGAATTTTTAGATTCTTTTCAATCAGCCTCTCCTGCATTTCTTAAGTCTCCTTCTATTGTTGATGAAGGCACCTTTACATAATCGTTAGCCCCTCCTTAAGTTAAACATTCTCTTTGACACAATGACAACATTCTGGGGGGTACCTCCCTCGATCCTTCACCGAGCGCCCTGACATTCTGTCCAAACAGAGGTGGCGATGACACTAGGATTACGAAACAGAGCTTCTCTCATCGGTATGAATCAATGCTTCCATGCCAACAACGGGCGGGTTACTAGAACAGAAAGGACTACTATAACAGAAAGGATTACCATAAACAAAATAGATAAGCACAAAGATTCGCGAAGACCACACAAGATAGATAATCACCGAGCCATTCAAATGTCTCCCTCTTTTATAATTCACTGAAATTACCCCCCTCAGTAGTGACCAACTCACTCTCCTGAGGGTGAATTACCTTTGTTCCCATGACCATGAAAACCCCCTAGAAACCCTGACTTCCTAGACCCTGCCATAGGGTCCTTTAGCTAATTACCACCAGGACTGAGGAAAACCCACTCTTTTGGTAGAAGATCAAACCATTATTCGTCCTTATATAGAATTTTATGAGCCTGAGCCAAATGCAGAAGTGTAGGATTGCACGATTACCTATTGCATCCCAAAGTTATTCCATAGTTCTCATGATCATTGGAACGACTTGAGGCTTGTCCAAAATATCCTTTCCCCACGCGAACTGTCTGTACCTGGCCGGATGGATTAAATTCCAATCTCATACATAGTGAATTCGCATGGTTTCACCTTGAATGTGCCTGCTACAGAGACTGATCCGAGGAGCGATTGTCTCTGCTCCCACACTTAAACATAATCTAACTCCAAGTGTTGCACCTAACTGAGGACAACAGGCATGCGACATATGATGTTGCACATCACGTTGAGGAGAGATGCCACGAGGCAGGGAGAGGGGGCATGAGATGAGAAGGCAAATGTGACAAGTGCAGGGAGGATAGGAGGTAGGGTGAAGAGGGGAGATCCGCCAAGGTGGCTGAGGCATCTAGAAGAGGAGGGTGATGTGGCAGGGGAGTTGGAAGAGAGGGAGTCGGGGGGGGGGGGGGAGGGGAGGGGGGGAAATTAGATTTAGGTTTTGATTTATTAATGATTTTTTTTAGTGTTATATTGTGTATTAGTTTAATTAGGCATCAAAATATTTATTTCATAATAAATTTCAATTGTATAGATTAAAAAAAAATCATAAAAAATAACTAAATTATAATTTTATTTTATTTTATTGCCTTAGAAGAATTTTTTTATTATATTTCAATAGATAAAATATACATATTTTGTCCTATCATAAGGCTTGACTTAGCCTATTATATATTTTTCCCTTTCTTTTCCATTACCATCAAAATATAAAAACAAATCTACATATTTTCCATTTTTCAAATGTATTTGAAAAACATGAAATACTCTTTAAACTGAAAAACATTGTCTCTCTGTTGTGCACATCCATAGTTTTAGTGGTTTCCTAATCAAGAGTCTTCCAGATACTGAAGGTGCCTTATGTAAAGCTCCAAACCTTCTTTAGATAACCTATCGACCTCTTCATTTAATTCTCTATATATGTGCTTGCAGGACAACCAATCAAAATGCTAAAAAGACTCCTCAATAATTTAACGAAGTGGGGATAGACAAAGGTTTTCCAAATAAATCTGCTTGTTAGCTCAATTTATAACAAGAATTCAATATTTGAACACCTGAATAATTTTTATTCCTTTCTTTTGCCACCTCTAGAAGATACCACAAGCCCAGGAACTCCACCTTACTATTTTTACCTCTTCAATTTGCATACCTTACTCGAACAATGTGGTTTTGGTCCAAGAAAATCACCACTCCAATGCCACACACTAGAGGGTCTCCCTGATATGCCCCATTAAAATATCCCTAGGGTATGTCTGTGTCAATAGAAGGTTGAAACTGGATCCTTGTTTTTTTTTTGTTCGACCTCGTGTTCTTTTGTCATCTTTGTGATATATGAGACACAAATCTTTCGAGGGATCTCCATATCATAGGTGAAAAATAAAAATACAAGGAAAACCTTCATAGCATGAGAGAGAGGAATCTGATAACCAAACCTAAAAGAATTCCCAGAGAGAATGTTTGTATGAGGTACCCATGAGCCCAAGCTTCTGTTTTAATAATGAAAACACCCTCTCTGTCTATAAGGACAAGTGATGAACATGTTCAGTGAGGATCACATATGGATTTACATAGTGGCAATTGACTCGCCTGATCCATCCTCACTTCTGAAAATTATCCCATGTAAGAAGTTTATTATTTATTTCCAACCAAAAATAGAGTTTTCACTTTAATGGTGCATGACCCTTCCACCATTTTTTCCACCACCATTTGATCTCCCCATTATATGAATCTTCACACAAGAATTAATAGATGAGTTTTGTTGAGTATGCACCTGTGGCCAAATTTTTGGACCAAGCAAGAGTGTCCTCCACATCTAATCACAAAATGGTAAAACATGAAGAAAAGTGATCTATAAAAGCCTTCCATTACAAATCCAACCTTCTTTCCAACCCTAATGACCAAGTAGTTTTCTAGCTTGACATGCCTATATAATGCAGATATTGTGACTTTTCCTTAGCCAAAAGAAAAAGGTTCACCTCATTCAGGATGTCTTTGAGCTCTTTAAATAAATTATAGTGATATTTCGCACCAATCCATGGATCTCCCTTGATTTGAATATTTGAATCATTTCCAATTTTCCATGACATCCAATTCCCAATCATCAGGAAAGATTTCATTAGGGCTTTCCAAACAACTGATACCCCACCATATATTTATTTTGTGCGCAAAACCATTCAATTATGGACTGATTTTGAAGACATTTTAACATCATAAGCCATCCTCATAGGGTCTCATTAAATGTTAATCTCCATAATATTTTTGCTACTAGAGCCTTGCCAAAATGAAAGACATTTTTTAAATCCCACCCTCACAAGGACTTAAGATAGGCAATCCTATCCCATTCAACCAATGGGACAACATAATGATTTATTCCATGCCATAGGAAATGGAAACTTAACTTCTTAATATGCCTCAAGATGGAAGAATAAATGGTTGCAATGGACATATAGTACACAGGGATGTTGTCCCGCGTAGACTTGACCAAAATTAATATGCCACCCCTGGATAGAAAACGATTAACCTAAACTACAAGTGGGGCTCTACTTTTTGATAAGCTATGACTAGTCCAAAATGTGATAATCGTTAGGTTTCAAGAAAAAACCCAAGTATTTGAATCTCATGTCTAGCTCCCTATGAAGAAAAGAAAAGTATTTTTCTAGAGAAAAGGGGCAAGACCTAGAATTGTGAGAATACAGAATAAGAAACTTATGTTGATTTATTGCGCTGAGAGGTGCTCTCCAACCATGTAAGAGATATTGTAATGTATTGTTATATAAGCATTTTGACGTGGTGAAATTACATCAAAATAAAAATAAAAATAAAATAAAATGATGTAAAATAAAATAAAATTATTAATTATTATTTTTTGACTTGGTGAAATTACATAAAAATTAAAATTAAAAAAATCAACATAACAAAAATAAAAATAATAATTAAAACAACCCAAATCCATCATAACTCTCGATCTAAAGATCGGAGAGAGACCAAATTTCTTGAGGTGCAAACCTCTTTTAGAGTGCATAGAGAGTTGATCTTTATTGGTGCTTGGTATATCTGGAATTAAGATGGATCTAAATTGGTCTTCATACGAATAGAAATACAAAAGTGAGATATGATTGTTCTGAGCATTCTGATGTCTTCCAACGAGCCATATGTGAAGCAAAGGTGATCATCCATGAACAACATGTGTGAGGACTACATTGGAGTCACTACAATGCTTAAATATGATAAGAAAGTCTTTTCAAGATAGATGAGTTTTCCAAGGGCCTCTACAACAATCAAGAAGAGATGTGGTGACACAGGGCACCTCTTCTTTAGTGCCCTTGTTGCACCACGAAAATAAAAAGGTGCTCCATTAACGAGAACACCAAATGAGACTAATTGGAGACACCCCATGATCCAATAAACCACCTATAGTGTAAATCCAATTTTGATCTGTCTAAGCCACCTTATCATAAGTTTTTGGGCAATTAATCTTCACTTCCATGGTATATCTTTCACTAATTTTTACCATAGTGCAAAGGCCATTGCATGGTGAATCTGCATTTCTTGCAAAAGTCCAAACTATTCTTTTGAAATAACAACAATCAAAGATTGATTTTAGACGAACAACGATAACTTTTTCCATTAATTTGTAGATGAAATTACAACATGATATCGGCTTGTTTGCAAACATGTTTCCATCTTGCTTCTTGGGAATGAGAGTAATATGAGTTTTATTGAGCTCTGCTACTCTGTAATCTAAAGCAAGATGTCCCCTTTAATCATATTGTGAAAGCTGTTATAAAAATCCATGACATATTATCTGGGCTTGGGCTCTTGTGTTTATGTATGGAGGAAAGAGGATATGAAATTTCTACTTCAGTTATTTTCGGCAGCAATTTCTGTGTTGATTTCCAAAATTAAGAATATTTCCCAGTGGGCATCTTGGAAGCTTTAAAGACTTGTGACTGAAATAATTATATTTGTTGGACATTGGGTTCAATGCTCCTCGTGTGTTTTGCGACATGGACTAATCACCTCTCATGAATCCTAACTCTAGCGATTGTAGCAGAGACTAATGCCTGCGGGTTTTGGTCTAACGAAAATTGCGATTCCAACAATTGGTATCAGAGCGACATGTATCAAGTTCAAAACTCACCCAGATGGCATTGAGGGGAGATTTTTTGGACATTGGGTTCAACGCTCCCCATGTGTTTCGCGACATGGACTAACCGCCTCTCGTGAATCCTAACTCTGGCGATTGTAGCAGAGACTAATGCCTACATGTTTTGGTCTAATGGAAATCATGATTCCAACAATATTTTCCTTCTCCATATCTGAAAGAGAGTGCAGAGTAGAAAATCTGCTCCAAATTGTATTAACATTTCTCCAGTAATTAGCATATATGTGGAAAAATTTCATGTTCTTGTCACCTTCCTATATCCAAATTTCCCTACTTCTTAGGTAAATTTCCCTACTTCTTACGTGCCACTCTGATTCTTTAAGGTTGAGAAGCAGATGTCTGGCATTTTCTAATTCCATGAGATGTGTGATGTCTGCGGCCTCGAGGGAATTTTTGTTTTAATTGGGTCGGGATCCATGTTTCTCCATAAAAGACTGAAAAAATCATTTTGCGGATATTTATAAGGCTGTGGCCCCAAACTCCACGAAGAGAAAAAAAAAATTCAAATCACCACCAACAATAAGAGGAACATCCAACATTCTAGAATTATCCTGCTAATCCCAAAATCCTCCCTTCCTGAAAGATGTTGAAATGTTGGCCAAATCTTTTATGTTCCAAGGCGACTGAGAAGGAATATTGAATGTAGATGATGACAAAGTGGAGAAATCCAAGCTCTAGCTTGTGACCAGCTCGCCTGACATGCCATCGACTGAGAGTGACTTCTTCATCAAATCTGGGACATATTGGTGAGAAACCATATTGCAGGAACTTATACTTTGGGGTCCACCCTATTTCTCTTTACCCATTCCTTTTTCTTCTAAATGAAGGGAGAAGATGCCCTTGTGCACTGAGGCATGTCTTGTGTTGTTGCAATTGAAACAACCAAGGGTGGTTGACATAACCAATCAATTTTCTTTTAAATTATTATTATTATTATTTTTTTGTAAATTTTGCAGTACCTTTCTATTTTATATTTATCAAAAATATGAGCAAGTTGTAAAAAATCGAAACTTGATGGCCTCAACCCACCTGAAGGAAACCAGGTCTTTTGGACATCTTAACGAGTTAAATGCCATCCAATATTGAAAATGTTTCAGTCTTCTAATAATTGTTGTTTCCATTCTACTATTCCTACCAAATTCTAACTGAAAACAGTAAATGCTATCCGCAAAATTCATAAAAGTTCAAAAATAAATGATTAGTCAGTCATCTGAGGATTAAACCGATGCTGGGTCTTTGACATTGGAGCTCGGCATATCCACTTGGTGCACAGTTTGTAGCTGCTACTCGATTCTTCCCAGATGAGCTATACCATGATGTTGTGAAACTCGGATGTCCTGAATATCCTTTTTGATGTCTTGCACAACTGAAACTACTTGGGGATCTCCTCCCATTTCCTGAAGGCTCATAACAACCTTGGCCAATACAAATTTTACAGTAGGTGTGGATGGACTGATGAAAAAGGGACATCTCCCTCTTGTATTCTCAGGGTTCTTGATAAAGTCCATGGCTTCCTCCTGTGTTTCTATCTCCTCTTCTTTGTGGTCACAATCTCTCTCCCAACCCTGGATGAGATTGCGGACTTGAGGGGGGTTACTTGTACAATATACATCAAAGAGGTTCTCCATAACCTCTTTTTTTTTTATTTTTATTTTCTGCCTTGCTTGCTAGACCTTGCAGTGGACTTTAGAAGATTCTATTTCCCTTTTTCTTTGACCTGTTGCTTGGCAGATTGTCCTTTTGCCATGTTTGTCTTTCTACGTACAAGTCGTAGCCTGTTTTTTTGCGAATTCTCGAACAATGACTGGACAACATATTTTTTTAATTGAAAGAAGCCTATATGTGGAAAGAAAAATTCAATAACGGTTTGCATGTAGCAATAAGTAGACATCATTTATTTTCCTATTAAGGGTGGTAGAATTGTAAATTTTGAGCTTAGACAGAGATAGGACGAAGTTTTGGCGATGTAATTCCAAGACCCAACACCCATGAGGATGGGGGTGCAGACTAAACGAATAGAGTAGAATCAATGAGCAGAGGCTCCCAACACCCACCCGACTATATCTAAGGCCAGAATTTGAGACAGAGAGATGATCCCACAAACCCTGCAGAGAGTATGGTTTTTGACCGAATAAATGAGGAACAAAATGAGGGATAAAGCCACCGCAAACACAGTTACCTGGTCGGTCTTGCATGGTCATGCATGCAATATCGTAAGCTCGAGATGCAGAAGCCCTCATACCTTTACTACTATCCAACATTAGAGAATTATAAACCACAAACAGAGCGCAATCAAGATTTAAGACTACATGACATGGAGTTCGAAAACAAGGACTGACCGTAGGGGCTGGGAAGATCAGAATGACTAAGGCGTTCAACATTCTTCTTAAATAGAGGGAAATAAAAGAAGAAAACTGTAAATACCCTTGGTTATGGGCCATGCAACCAATGAAACCTGACTGCAAACTATACCAGAAACCATAATTGAACAAACATCCATATTGATGGACTGCATGCAGACTCTTTAAAATTCGGTTGCCTCCTTCAAATTAAGACAAGAAACAGGAGCACGCAAATTGCACCACAGATAATCAATCCTGAAAACATCTTTGATACCAACTAGACAACTGACCTCTATACTCATGTTAAGGTGATTCAACACATACTAGGTAACTAGGAGGCGTCGTGAAACCTCAGATTTCTTCCTCTCTGCTCCCTCTTCCCAATTCCGCCTGAAAAAATTGCTCACCTTCCAGCCTGCGGCTTGCATTAACCCTTTTCTCCATCCACGCTGTTTCCCAAGCCAGTCTTATAGCGTTAGTTGGATTCTAGCAAATTCGTCGGAAACCATTATGGTTCGTCATGTGATCGTACCACCTACCAACATACTGCTGCCCTTATACTTGAGCGACCATGTGGTGCACATCGCCGCGTGACACCACATGTCTCTCATCTCCCTCCACGTGACACCCTGATTGGGGGAATTTTATTTTAAATTATTGTTATTAATTATAAAAATAATTAATTGCCGAAAGTTTTTTATTTCAATTTGAGGTGGATGAAGATCTCTTGAATTTTTATTTTTATTTGTTTAATTGAGGGCTTAGAATGATTCTCAAGGGAATATGCTTAACATATGCTTAGTCTTAATGCTTATCAACCACTGTAGTGTATTATAGAGTTTGTTAGGTTGCATTGACTTTTAATAAATTTTAAAAATTATATTTGTGCCAAGTGGCTCACTGCCCACCAATTTCTTAGGGATTTGAGATTATTCCAATTCTAATAAGTTCCTCCATGATAAGCTCCTCATTATTATTTATAACATTCATGTACATATACGAAAATTTTATTGGAGTTGTCTTTAATGAGACTTTTTGGAGTTTTGGTGCGAAAAAAAATTGAGGTGAAATTTTGATTTGTGTTATTTAAACTAGTTTTTTGAGTGCATATATGGATTCAAAACCCTCAAAAACCCCTAGGGCACTTTGATTGTGAAAAGTTTACCCATAAAAATTGTAATTTCAATGAATTCGTGGGTGATTTTAGAGAAATTAGATTAGAAAAACAAATTGGAAATTTTTTCAAGAAGTCAACACCTTGAAAAAGCCCTAGGGAACTTTGTTTGTGAAAATTTTACCCATCAAACTTGTGCTTTCAATGAATTCCTGGGTGATTTTAGAGAAATTAAATCTAAAAAATAAATTGGAAATTTTTTCAAGAAGTCACATTAAAGACAACTCGAATTTTATTTAGCAAAATGGTCCATTACTTTTAATAAATTTAAAAAATTAGATTCGTTGCTTCCCACCCACCAATTTCCCAGGGATTTGAGATTATTCCAATTTTGATAAATTCCTCCATGATATGTTCCTCATTATTATTTATAACATTCCTTTATATATAAACAAATTTTATTTAGCAAAATGGCCCATTTTACAATAAGATGTGTAATTCTTTTTTTTCTCAAGTTAAAATTGACCCATAACCTTTTTATACATGGTTAATCACGTAAATATGTGCATTAGTAAAACATTTTTAATGTTGTAATATCTTTTTTGGTTATATTTATGAAGTCTTCTACTATATCAATCACAATAATATTTTTAATGTGGTTGTACTAGTACTAGAAATTGCCCCCCAAAATGCAAAGAGACACCCATAAGATTGTTAAATTGGAAAATTTGTACTTTCTCTTTGAAATTTTAATTGTTGTATTATATTTAGGTTGTTTAGTGTATTTGTTTTGAGTTAGTTTGAGTGGGCCTAATGGTTAAGAGCATGTGTTTCCTTGTAAGAGGCCACAGGTTCAAAACCAAAGGGGGGTAGAGTATGTATGCCTTCGTAGACTTAGCAGTCAAATCGCTGAGTGAAGGTGGGTCCCTTGTCCCACAAACAAGGTGGTCTCATACACCAATTTGGTGTCTCTCTTGGTCTGACCTTAAAATTGGATAATAATAACACACAATTAAAATAATTTAAATATTGAGATGATGAAGATTGTGAAGAAATATTAAATTTCTAGAATGGATAATTTCTACTAAGAGGAAACCATATTACAATTAGCTAAACAATTCAAACTCTGATTACCTTCTACATCAACAAACTAGCATGCTATGGCCACAACAACTTTCATAACCACGATGATTTTTTTTTTTTTTTTCCCATCAGAATCATAACCATAATGACTTGTGCTCCCTAACTTAAAGGTCACATCTTTAAGCAAATGATCATGTTTAGTTTAACACTTGTACCTTAATTGTCTTCGGATTAGATCAATTTGTTTCCATTATATCATCTATTCAATTAAAAAAAATACAATGTTTCATGATGCATTTGATTCATTGATTTGTCTCTTTGTGAAGCTATTTTTTCTTTAGCTCTAACTTCAATAAAATTAATTTTGTTCCTAAAAATGATAAATCTAAGATAACTCATACTAAACTGACCGTAGGAAGTGACCCTTAAAAAGGGCACATGACGTGCCAAGCTTCCTAGTAGTAAAAATACTACTAACCTGAGTAACATGATTAAATCAAAGGGTTAGCTACAAGGGTTTTTAAACTTCATAATTTCATGAAGAATCTTCCATTTAAGCACTTTTTTTTGGAGGGTAGAATTTGAGGAAAGGTTTGCACCTTGAAGGATTTGATCTCTCTTGGCGCATGATAGATCTGGAGTTAGATGGATCTAGGATGATATAATACCACAAGATCTGATTTATAGTCGAAATTAATGGATCAATCTGATCTAGCTATTAGATCTCATATTGCAAACTCGACATTAAATCTCCCACCACGTGACAACCTTTTGAAAGCCATGTATAGCCTTCAACATAGAAATGTGACCTTGCACCGTTTACCATGTATAGCCTATGACATGTAGGGAGTGAGTGTAGCGTCGAAAATTATGTCATCTAAGAAACATGACCCACTTGAAAAATGAACTGGATACAAGTGCTCCTGAAAGACATCCCCCTAAAAACGATAGCCCTCACAGAGAGAAAGAGACTGCCTATAAGCCTATGATGGGATCTAGAGCCAAAGGGCTACATTCCATATCATCGTAACCATAGAACCACATACCCAAAATTTCAAACAAAGTAAAGGGTGGTTGACATAGCCAATCAACTTTATTTTAAACTATCATTATTAATTATAAAAAGAATTAATTTTCAAAGGCTTATTATTTCAATTTAAGGTGGATGAGGATCTTTTTTTTTTAAATTTTAGGGCCTATATTAATTCTCAAGGGAATATGCTTAGCATATGTTTAGCATTAATTCTTATTAATGGTTTTAGTGTATTACAAAGTTTTTTAGGTTGCATTGACTTAATAAATTAAAAAAGTTGCTGTTGCTACTAAAATTCGTAGTCCTCCTAAGGAAGTTGTATCCCAGAGGCTTGCTACTCACGACCGTCTCACTTGAGCTTTGTTTGAGTTTTGCAACCTCATTTTACAGATTCTTAAGCATGCAAGTCAAGCTCTAAAGATCAGACGCTTCCTTTTCTTTGACCTTGCTTACGGAGGCCTAAGACCTTCTACTTGTATCTTTGGAGTCCTTTGTTGGTTCATAATCCAAGATGACTCCAATTATGCGCAAATATTTCTTAACCACGATAGTTTTTTCATAATTTTCCACGACTGATGGTTTCGAAGTTCGCTTCACGAAATTCGCAATGCTTGCTGGAAAGGCAGAAGTGTAGTAATCTATGGTGATGGAGTCATGAGGTCTCGTATCTTCTAGAAATATGTTCAGAATGGGATTTAACCTTAGGTTGAAATATTTCACTTTCTCTTTCTGCTCCATCTTTAGATTACCCAACTCTTTCAATAACATGGTGGGGGTCTTATCATCAACGAATTTCTCAAGGAACATTTTCTTAAACCCCCTCCAATTTTGGATGGAGTTCACCGGAAGGTTGTGATACCATTCAATTTCTCTACCATCCAAGGTACATGGGATAAGTCTACATGTAACATCATCATGACGTACCTCAAGTGTTTGCAAATGTAGGTAGAAGTTGTCCAAGTGGTCTTCGACCTTCACTATTTTATCAGGGTCATACTTCAGCTGGAGCTTCTCCGAATGCTTTGGCATCTTAATCAACATATCTGGAAGTGCAAGTGGGCCCTAAGTCATCCAATCCGAATCTTGGTCTGCCATGTATTCTTCTTCTCTCTTCTATCCTTCTTTGTCATATTCTGATGGCTCTTCTTCCTCTTCCTCACCGCACAACTCGCATGAAGTTATGTTTGAGAGTACGAGGGAATCTCCGCTGCCACCACAAAAAAATGGAGGTTCTACTATGTTTTTCACATAGTTAGCTAGCTCTTTAAGGGTGGTAAGAACTACATCTTCAAGAGAGGAAACCACAATCATAGTAGGAGTGGTTTTGTTCTATGGTTCAGAATATGGAAGACTAAGTACTCCCAAGATAAATCCAACTTCTTTTGCGAACTGAAGGATTATAGGATGGATAATTCAAAAATGATCATATGGATTTCACAAGTTTGAGTGGGTTGTGATTGGGAAGAGTCACCAAATTCAGAAATACGAGTGGGGAAAGTGCGCTGAAATTTGCTTCCTTG
The DNA here is from genome assembly GCA_034641835.2 of Pinus albicaulis. Taxonomy (NCBI): domain Eukaryota; kingdom Viridiplantae; phylum Streptophyta; class Pinopsida; order Pinales; family Pinaceae; genus Pinus; species Pinus albicaulis. Next base: position 980,650,478 of record CM076572.1, read on the forward strand.
ATTAGAAGATGAGATGTTGTGGTCGATGGGTTCATCAACAATAAAATACTATCTTCCATCCTTCTAGCACTAGAAATTTTGACGGTGTTGGATCCGCCAAAATTAAGGGGATCTCCCCGATATGAAGTCCCAATTAGACTTCACAGAATTCGGCGTAGGAGTCCCATCCAGAATAATGGTCTGATTGCTATATTATTAAAGGTTTTCCTCAACTTTAACTATTAATAGGAGAGAGGGATGTATATGTACTTTCAAAAATAAAGGGGGTGTGCCTAGTGAATGTCCAATTGTAAGTATGTCAAGGTTATTCTACTGCGGGGGGAGAGAGAAAAGTGAGCCTCTAAGGGAGACATAATAGTACCACCCAGGAAGAGACACATGTGAACTGAAAGATTCGTCTAACATCCAACATAACAATCCACAAGGGATGCGATGGTCATTGCAAATAACAATGGAGAAATATTTACCTAATATCCCGCGGAATAGTCCACAAGGATGGGACAATAATAGCAACCATTACAACTCATTCTCAGTTGCAAGATAAGCACTAAAATAACCGAAATAGTTCCACTATATTAGTATATGTGAAAGAAAAAATGAAATATAAACATCCGCAAAATAGTCTTACAAACATTCATTGTCCATGCATGAAGAACATGTTGGCCTCAAAAGGCTTCTGTTATTAAGTAAAATTTCCAAGACACATATGTACAATGAACATCACTAGCTCCAACAATGGAGTGTTGGAGCCACTCCTTGCTCCACAAAAGAACTGGTTTATCTCTATAATGCTTTGCTGGTGGAGCCAAGGTGAAAAGTGCTTTTCTCATACACTAAGGGAGTATATATAACCAAGGGTGACTCTTTGACTACCCTCATGACTATTTGAATTCCCATGAATTTTCAACTTACATGACTCTTTACATTCATGTGTGTCCTTTGGACTTCTACTTACAATACATTTGATTACATACAATAGTTCTGTGACATATGACCACTCATGACATGACATGACATGACACTGTTGACATGGATTGCTTGATGACATGGCAATTTCAAGCCACTTATGCTACTGAGAGTTAAGTGTCTTCATGAAATATCTTTTCTTTTCTCCTCTGCATGCCTTGGTAATAGGGATTCTTTAATGATCTCAAGCCTTGGATGGTGGTCACAAACTATAATTATTTCTCTTTCTCTTGATTAATCATCTTGTGAGTTCAGATGCAAGAGTGTCTTTGAGCATGCTTCCCTCCTTCTTCTCTTCCTTCATCATCTCACCATGACATGATAGAGCACATGTTCTTGTAATTCACTCATGACAGGATGACATCAATTCGGAAAACTCCTAGACTATGATGATGCATTCTGATCCATGAACTAAGCCCAAAAAAAGTGATAGGATAGACAAGGAGGCTTAGTGACTGTGAATCAACGCAGTTTAAGCAGGCAAGGGGAAGCCCTCAACCTTGAGACTGCAGAGTGCATAGTTCAGGCTAGGCTGGGAGGCATGACTGTGTAGTTTTTGGAGTCAGTGGGATAGGCTGTAGGGATGGACACTAAGAGAAATTTCTTTGCAGTTATGGGTGACAAGGAAGGCTTGGGTATTGGTGCAGTACCTAGTTCTAGGGCTCAGAGAGAAATATTATTTCTTGATGTTGCGAAGTATGCAGTTCAGGCTGGGCTGGAGGCTATGACTGCGCAATTCTATAGGTCAAGGTTAAGGCTTGGTCACAAAAACTGCTTAATGAAGCAGTATTTGGAAGAAATTTCTTCACATGGTGTAGTTCCAAGCAGCAAGGTCACTGCTTTAGATTGAGAGTGTGTAGTGCGCAGCTCAGGGGAGGTCCGGTGAAGCTAAGTTGTTCGGTTGGGTATTTTTCTGGAAAAATGGCTGTGTTTGGGACCGGTGAGATTGATGTGGACAATGATGAACTTTTGCTATAATCAAATACTTAACATAATTGATGATTCAAACAACATAGATCATCCAAGACATACAAACAAATAATTTTCCTTCGAGTGATAGATTTATAACCAGTTACGACAAGTGCGGCACCAAAGATACACTCTATGACGACCGTGACGACACTTGTGCGACGATGCTCAAAACTTTGGAAATGTGTGCAACAGATACTTACAAGGTTAGAACAACTCATTTGCATAAATATGACCTCTTAGACCCACTATAACAAGCTCATCCATTCAATGCAACAACCAACATTCCAAAAGGATACACTTTGCATATCTTGCGAAAGGGGTCACAACGCTTTAAAAAAAACAATGAAATGAACTTCAAAGTTTGCGATAGCCATGAACAAGAACAAGGAAGGCTTTGAAATTTGGTATAGGTTAAAATTTTGGAGGGTATTGTAGCAACTAAAACATAATCTAATCTATGAATTTTAGATTCATATCTGAAGGATGTGTATTCATAAAAAAGACAAAATATACCATTCAACCCAATACTTATATGTTTGAATATATATCCACTCCATGGCTACCACATACAAGACTCAACTCACAATTTTCTCGGACACACCTAATGCACATAATGCACTTTTGATCCCTACTACCATGTAACATGAATATATCATAGTAAATTATTTAAAGTAATCTCTTCTTTGTGGTCACTCAACCTCTATGCTCAGGAACTTGCTTCTTTATTCAATAATCCCTCAAGTGATCCATCATTTGCCAATGCATTCTTACAAAAGAATAACATAGACTTATAACGTCTTGTTGCTAGAATGTCTTGCTAGCTTATAAATAGCACAACCATATAAATTAAATGGCTCGTAAATGTTGATAGATATCAATTGATGATAAGTATGAAAACACTTACTTCATGATACATCTCACATTGCTAAAATTTAAAAATCAATGTAAATATAGATTGTAACTACCACTGTAGTTAGGTTGATAGACATGTCTATTTTGGAATAAGGCTTGCAAAATTTTAATTTAATTCTTAATAATTATTAAGTGGATAGTTTTATTTATTTTCGATGTGATAATTTGATACAAATGAACTCCAATGTGGCTCTATTTATAGTGGCCAATGTGAAGGGTCACGACCCTTGAAAAACTACCTTTTGACCATGGAGTCGACCTGATCTTTAAGAAGTTGACTTGACCAGAATAACTAATTTCATTTTTTGTCCAATAATATTCCAATGAAAGTACCAAACAGAGGTACATTTTTCAAAAATCCCTCTTAGCTAGGGAGGTACTCTTCATTCTCTCTCACAATCCATCTCCCCAACCAAGTCATAGGTCTTATCAAATATCAAAAAGGGAGAGATCAAACTCATCATAGGGAAAGGCATACAATCCATTCTCTCTCACAGAGATGAATCATCCATCATCAACCAAGGGAGGGACCATACCATCAATATCCTCTCATGGAGAGATAAAACAATAGACCATCAATCTCCTCTCATGGAGTGATGAAAACAATATACCATCAGTATCCTGTCATGGAGAGATGAAAACAATATACCATCAATCTCCTCTTATGGAGAGATGAAAACAATACACCATAAATCTCCTCATGGAGAGAGATGAAGTTTGTACACCATCAATATCCTCATGGGGAGAGATGAAATTTGTACACCAATAGTCTCCTCACATGGAGAGATGAAATTTGTATCTTATGATGCAAGCCTCATAACAAAACTCCCCAACCACATAGGTCTTACAAGAACCTAATGATGCTATCAAACCATTGCTCCCTCTCAAAGGGATCCTCAACCATTCCAAGCTTCTTACATAAGATTCAACCTTAGATGCTCTTTCTATAGCTTACCAGTCCAAATCAACACATTAGTACTAGAGTCTTGCAACTTCTTAAGCAAGTATTCAATGACTCATAGTTCAACATGCTACATTTTCAGCAAGATTTATATGAGACTCATGCAATGCTTTCGATCAACTCCCTCTTACACGGAAGAGGTTCTCAACCTTTGTCAGAAACATATCATCCACAAGGAATTATGGTTAGGTCTATTAGACTTAGATTTTCTTCTCCAAGCTGAACGTAGGATTTTACATATCACAGACAATCCAATGTCAGTAATAAAAGAAACACAAGATACCGGTTGTTTTTGCGATGTGATAATTCGATGCAAAATGACCTCCAATGCGGCTCTATTTATAGTGGTTAATGTGAAGGGTCATGACCCTTGAAAAGCCACCTTTTGGCCATGGAGCCGGCCTGATATTTAAGAAGCCGATTTGACCAAAATAACTAATTTCATTTTGTCTCCAATAATATGCCAATGAAAGTACCAACCACAATTATACTTTTTCAACAAATGGTAGGGATTTAATCTCCACATAATATTCTAGAATATTCATAATAATATATACACGAAACAAAGGTTGATATTTATCTCTGAAGTGGTTATGCCCTTTTTATTAAATTGATTAATTAAAAAAATGTCATATGAACAAGTGTCATATGAAGTGCGTGATGATTTTTTTGGACGTGGTATTGATAAGCCATGGTATTGGCTCATGATAATATAACAAAGCCTATTTAAAAATTAAGAATCTCCATGACTAAGAATCTTGTTCTATGTTTATATTTATAACTAATAATAATTTTAAATAAAATTATAATTTAATTATTTTTTATAATTTTTAAAATTTAACAGTCTAAAATATATAACAAAATATTTTGATGTTTATTATCAATTGATCTCTATTAATATTCATCAACAATTTAATTTATATACCTATACTAATTATTATATTATTTAAAACTCCCTTTATTACTCATACTTTTCAAACATATTTGAGGCCCTATACCATTATTAAAAACACTTGTTTTTAAGGTTGAATACTCTAACATGTTTGATTTATCATAACATGTTTGTTTTAAGTGTGAATGCTTTGTGATATACAAAAATTGGAATTTGATTAATACAACTTTATTTGACGCATTTGCTTGTTAAATACCATTTAAATTTATTATTAGAGGTTATAAATACAAATAATGGTAAAATATGTTTAATTATTTCTTTAAAACCATAAGAATAACGATAAAATATGATTTGGGATTCCGTTTTAATGATGAATGTTAACCAGCGATAGGTTTGTCCAACGAAGTTGTTGTGATGGGTTAGAAAACTATATTTGTTTTTTGGATTATTTTTTTTAATAAATAAAAAAGAGGATGGAAAGTTATGAGGTGAGCATGACTTTAGAAAAAAGATCCATTGCATTGATGTAATAAGTAATCAGATGTAAGAAGTGATTTATTTATTTATTTGGAGAGTTTTATAATTAATTTGTAGGAGTGATTTATTTATTTATTGGGAGAGTTTGTAGAAGATTGTAATCTCATGTCTAGCTCGTGATGAAGAAAAGAAAAGTATTTTTTTAGAGGCAAGACATAGAATTGTAAGGATATAAAATAAAAATTTTAGGTTGATTTATTGTTCTAAGAGGGGCTCTCCAATTCTAGAAGAGATCTTGTAATGTGTTGTTATTTAAACATTTTGACGTGATTAAATTACATAAAAATAAAAATAAAATATAATTATGTAAAATAAAATAAAATTATTAGTTATTATTTTTTGATTTGCTGAAATTACATTAAAAAAAAATCAACATAACAAAAATAAAATTAATAATTAAACCAACTTAAATCTATCTTAATTCTCTATCTATCAAGTTTGGAAAGAGACCAAGTTTCTTGAGGTGCAAACCTCTTTTAGAGTGAAAAGAGATTTGATCTCTATTAGTGCTTGGTATATCTGGAATTAAGATGGCTCTAAGTTGGTCTTCATATCAGTAAAAGTAAAAAAGTGAGATATGATTGTTCTGAGCATTCTGATGTCTTCCAACAAACCATCTGTGAAGCAAAGATGTTCATCCATAAACAACATGTGTGAGGACTACATTGGAGTCACCACAATGCTTAAATATGATCAGAAAGTCTTTTCAAGATAGATGAGTTTGCCAAGGGCCTCCACGACAATCAAGAAGAGAAGTGGTGACACAAGGCACCTCTTCTTTAGTGCCCTTGTTGCACCACGAAAATAAAAAGGGGCTCCATTAAAGAAAGAAAGAAAGTATTTTTAACGTCCAAGAGGCTAAAAATAATATATTGGACAAATTTCTTCTCCATTTGGCTCTTGTATATGGGCATTTTCCAGTGGAGTTTTACAATAAAGCTTGACAAACTCTTCGCTGAATAGATTAACCCAAGAGCTAGCTGCCAAAATACCTGCATAATTTTCCATGTTGTCTTTGAAGTCTTCACATTCTAAAATGAACTATTTTTCTATTTCCACTTTTCCCGAAGAGCAAAAAATACATACTCTTTCCTCCCACATTTCTTTTGGCATTTGAGCTCCCTATTTCACAACGGAGTTGATGAGAATTAGTCCTTAATTGAGCAATATGAATTTTTGTGGAACTTATTCATAACCAAAGTTTTTATCTCTTTACTGTTTGTAGGACACATGCTCAAGCAAATACCCCATTTACTAAACCATTTGCTATTTTGCGGCATCCAAGTCTTCTTTCTTTTGCACAATCTGTCATTGAACACAACCTTAGGCCATCTACCCTCTTCCATTTGTTCAATTTTTTGATTTTCTCAATTTGTTTCCACTGCATCTAGGTTGTGCTGCTGGCCCACAGTTCACAACCGTAGATAATCACTAAAAGACCAAAAAGAATTAGAATGATTTTCCAGTCCCATACAATAAGACTAATTAGAGACACCCCATGATCCAATAAACCACCTATAATGTAAAACCCATTTTGATCTGTCCAAATCACCTTATCATAAGTTTTTGATAAATTAATCTTGACTGCCATGGTATATCTTTCACTGATTTTGCCTTTGAATGGTGAATCTGCATTTTTTTGCAAAAGTCCAAACTATTCTTTCGAAATAAAACACTTACAGATTGATTTTAGACCAACCACGATAACTTTTGCCATTAATTTGTAGATGGCATTACAACATGATATCGGCTTGTTTGCAAACATGTTTCCATTTGCTTCTTGGGAATGAGAGCAATATGAGTTTTTTTTAGCTCTGCTACTCTGTAATCTCAAGCAAGATGTCCCCTTAATCATATTGTGAAAGCTGTTATAAAGAGGATATGAAATTTCTACTTCAGTGATTTTCTGCAGCAATTTCTGTTTTGATTTCCAATATTAAGAACTTCCAATATTTCCCAGTGAGCATCTTGGAAGCTCTGAAAACATGTGACTCAAATAATTATATTTTCCTCCGCCATATCTGAAAGAGAGTGCACAGTAGAACTGTTGCTCCAAATTGTATTAACATTTTCCCGGTAATTAGCATACATGTGGAAAAATTTCATTTCATGTTCTTGTCACCTTCCTGAAAAAATTCTTCAGGAAGGATTAGTTCTAGGCCTGTGGCCCCAAACTCCAGGAAGAGAACAAAAAAATAAAAATCACCACCAACCATAAAAGGAGGAGCATCCACTATTCCAGAATTAGCCCGCTGATCCCAAAAAGCCTCCCTTCCCGAAAGGTGTTGAAATGTTGGCCAAAGCTTTTATGTTCAGAGAAAAAAAAAATTGAGTGCAGATGATGACAAAGTGGAGAAATCCGGGCTCCAGCCTGTGACCAGCTCGCCTGACATGCCATCGACCGAGAGTGACTTCTTCGTCGAATCTGGGACATATTGGTGAGAAACCATATTGCAGGAACTTCTACTTTGGGGTCCACCCTGTTTCTGTTTACCCATTCCTTTTTCTTCTAAACGAAGGGAGCAGATGCCCTTGTGGACTCAAGGCATGTCCTGTGTTGTAGCGTGGCAATTGAAACAGCAAAGGGTGGTCGACATAACCCATCAATTTGATTTCAAATTATCACTATTAATTATAAAAAAATTAATTTTCAAAAGTGTTTTTATTTCAATTTAAGTGGATGTTTTTATTTCAATTTAAAGTGGATGAAGATTTTTCGACTTTTTTATTTTTATTTTTTTAATTAAAGGCTTAGATTTATTTTCAAGAGAATATGCTTAATGCATGCTTAGTATTAATGCTTATCAACCACTATAATGTATTATAGAGTTTGTTAGGTTGTAGTGACTTTTAATAAATTTAAAAAAATAGATTTGTGCCACACTCCCTCTCCACCAATTTTTTAGGGATTTGAGATTATTCCAATTCTAATAAGTTCCTCCTTGATAAGCTCCTCATTATTATTTATAATATTCATTTATTTATAAGCAAATTTTATTGGAGTTATCTTTAATGTGACTTTTTGGAGTTTCTTGTGGATTTCATGGCCAAAATCTGGCTGAAAAATTTGAGGTGAAATCTTGATTTGTGTTATTTACACTGGTTTTTTAACTGCATATATGGATTCAACACACTGAGAAACCCCTATGGCACTTTGATTGTGCAAAGTTTACCCATCAAACTTGTGATTTCAATGATTTTATTTAGCAAAATGGTCCATTACTTTTAATAAATTTTAAAAATTAGATTCGTAGCTTCCTACCTACCAATTTCTTAGGGATTTGAGATTATTCTAATTTTAATAAATTCCTCCATGATAAATTCCTTATTATTATTTATAATATTCATTTATATACCAGCATAGATCCATCTTAACCACAGATCTAACATGAGCCGAGAGGAATCAAATTTCTTTAGATGCAAACTTATTTTAGAGTGCAAAAATTAATGTGTAATTTTGTTATTGTTTAAATTGTATTTTTGAATGTTATAGAGATTACATAACATGAGTATTGAGCCATTTTATGTTATCAATGCACATTAAATTGAAATTTTTATTATTAATATATTTTTAAATATATGTCAATATTAATTCATATTAAAATATTTTACTCACAACTCACATGAACATCTTATTCTATATGAAGTTAATATTTTACTTGTAATTACTTTTCATGAAATTATATATATATATATATATATATATATATATATATATATATATATATATATATATATGGGACATAACTTTTCTATGTAGAGAAAAAGTGAAAGTGAAATATCAACAAACCAATTAGAGGTAACATATCAACAAACTTAGTTAATTTTTGTAGTAATCCATTTTTAGTTGTTTATTTATATGGTTATTGATTTTTTTTTGTTTTTTGTTTTGGCCAACTTTAGTGAAAATTATTTATATTATTTTTAAAGACTTGACATACTTACACATGGTATATCCATCTTAACCACAGATTTAACATGAGCAGAGAGGAATCAAATTTCTTTAGATGCAAACTTAATTTAAAGTGCAAAAATTAATTTATAATTTTGTTATTGTTTAAATTATATTTTTGAATGTTATAGAGATTACATAACATGAGTATTGAGCCATTTTATGTTATCAATGCACATTAAATTGAAATTTTTATTTTTAATATATTTTTAAATATATGTCAATATTAATTCATATTAAAACATTTTACTCATAACTCACATGAACATATTATTCTATATGAAGTTAATATTTTACTTGTAATTACTTTTCATGAAATTAATTATATATATATCCCACATTACTTTTCTATTTAGAGAAAAAGTGAAAGTGAAATATCAACAAACCAATTAGAATGCAAGTAACATATCAACAAACTTAGTTAATTTTTGTAGTAATCCATTTTTAATTGTTTATTTATATGGCTATTGAATTTTTGTTTTGTTTTTTTTGTTTTTTTGGCCAATTGAAGTGAAAATTATTTATATTATTTTTTAAAGGAGTGACATATTTACACATGGCCCTCATACTCGATTGTATAATGAACCTCTCTGCTAAAAAAGAACTTCATATACTTCAATGATATCCGTGGTAAATCAGTGCAAGAGCTTTGGAGTGATTACAAGGTTAAGTATGGAAATGGACCCTGAGCAAAAGTAGCCCGTGAATTGCTGCATCACATAAGTCTGTGGTGAAATTGAAGTGCAATATCAATCAACATAGATCCATTTAAAAGAAGGATCTAACATGAGCTTAGAGGGATCAAATTTATTTTGTTACAAACTTATTTTAGAGTGCAAAAAATAATGTGTAATTTTTTAGTGTTTAAATTGCATTTTTGAATGTTATAAAGATTACATAACATGTGTATTGAGTGATTTTATATTAATTCATGTTAAAATATTTTATTCATCACTCGATGTTTTATCTCTGTATTCTATTACTTGAAGGGTGAAAGTGAAATATCAACTGAGTTAATTGTTTTGTTAATAGATTTTTTATTTTTTATTTATACGGTTATTTAATAATTTTTTTTTTGTTGACATGAGAAAAAAATTATTTTTATTATTATTTTTAGGACGTGACGTACTTACACATGTTCGTCATACTGGATTGTAAAATGAGCTACACATGTCCGTCATACAGGATTTTAAAATGAGCCTCTAGGCTCAATAAGCAAATTTTATTTAGCAAAATGGTCCATTTTACGATAAGATGTGTAATTTTTTTTTGTAAGTTAAAATTGACACATATCAACCACAATAATATTTTTAATGTGGTTGTACTAGTACTAGCAATTGCCCCCAAAAATGCAAAGAAACACCCACAAGATTGTTAAATTGGAATTGTTGAATTGGAAAAGTTGTACTTTCCGTTTGAAATAATAATTGTTGTATTAGATTTAGGTTGTTTAGTGTATTTGTGTTGTGTTAGTTTGAGTGAGTCTAATGGGTAAGAGCATGTGTTTCCTCCTAAGAGGTCATAGGTTCAAAACCAGAGGGGGGTAGAGTATGTATGCCTTCATAGACTTAGTAGTCAAATCACTGAGTGGAGGTGGGTCCCTTGTCCCACAAACAAGGGGGTCTCGTACACCAATTTGGTGTCTGGCTTGGCATGACCTTAAAATTGGATAATAATAACACACAATTAAAATAATAATTTAAATATTAAGATGATGAAGATTGATCGAGATAAAAGATTTAAAACCATTATAAAAAAACATTAATTTTTTAAAATGAACCATTTCTACTAAGAAGAAACCACATTACAATTAGCTAAACAATACTCTGATTACCTTCTACATGAAGAAACTACATGCCATGGTATGCTATGAACACAACAACTTTCATAACTACGATGACTTTTTTTTTCCATCATAATTATAACCACAATGACTTGTTCTCCCTCACTTAGAGGTCATGTCTTTAAGCAAATGGTCATGTTTAGTTTAACACTTGTATTCCATCAGAATCATAACCACAATGACTTGGGCTCCCTAACTTAAAGGCCATGTCTTTAAGCAAATGGTAATGTTTAGTTTAACACTTGTACCTTAATTGTCTTCGAATTAGATCAATTTGTTTCCATTATATCATCTATTCGATTAAAAAAAAAATACAATGTTTCATGATGTAGTTGATGCATTGATTTGTCTCTTTGTGAAGTTATTTTTGCTTTAACTACTTAAAGAAACTTAATTTTGTTCCTAAAAATGATAAATATAAGCTAACTTTGACTAAACTGATCGTAGGAAGTGATGACGCGCCAAACTTTCTAGTAGTAAAAATACTACTAACATGAGTAACGTGATTAAATCGAAGGGTTAGCTACAAGGGTTTTTAAACTTCGTAATTTCATGAAGAATCATTCATTTAAACTTTTATTTTTGGAGGGTAGAATTTGAGGAAAGGTTTGCATCTTGAAGGATTTGATTCCTCTTGGCGTAGGATAGATCCAGAGTTAGATGGATCTAGGCTGATATAATACCACATGATTTGATTTAGAGTCGAAATTAATGGATCGATCTGATCTAGCTATTAGATCTCCTCTTGCAACCTCGACATTAAAGCTCCCACCACCCTGGCAACCTTCCGAAAGCCATCTATAGCCTCCAACATAGAAATGTGACCTTGCACCGTGTATGACATGCAAGGAGTGAGTGTAGTGTCGAAAAGCATGTCATTAGAGAAGCATGCCCCACCTGAAAAATGAACTGGCTGCAAGTGCTCCTGAAAGACATCCCCCTAAAAAAGATAGCCCTCACAGAGAAAGAGACTGCCTATAGGCCTATGATGGGACCTAGAGCTAAAGGGCTACAGGCCATGACATCGTAACCATATAACCACATACCCAAAAGTTCAAACAAAGTAAAGGATGGTTGACATACCCAATCAACTTTATTTTAAACTATCATTATTAATTATAAAAAAAATTAATTTTCAAAGGCTTCTTGTCAATTTAAGGTGGATGAGGATCTTTTTTTTGAGGGCCTATATTGATTCTCAAGGGAATATGCTTAGCATATGCTTATCAACCACTGTAGTGTATTACAAAGTTTGTTAGATTGCATTAACTTTTAATAAATTAAAAAAAAATGGGTTTGTGCCAAGTGGCTCCCCCACCCAATTTCTTAGAGATTTGAGATTATTCCAATTCTAATAAGTTCCTCATTATTATTTATAACATTCATTTATATATAAGCAATTTTTTTTAGCAAAATGGTCTATTACTTTTAATAAATTTAAAAAATTAGATTAGTGCCACATGGCTTCCCACTCATCATTTACCTAGGGATTTGAGATTATTTCAATTTTAATAAATTCCTCCATGATAAGTTCATCATTATTATTTATAACATTCATTTATATAAAAAAAAATTTTATTTAGCAAAATGGTCCATTTTACAATAAAATGTGTAATTCTTTTCTTTTTTTTTCTTAAGTTAAAATTGGCAGTAGTCTAAAAAATCCAAAAATTCCGGTAAGATTATGAAAAATTATGGCAAAGATTTTTCAAAATCTGGGTTACAGTGGTTAAAATTCATTCCGGCAAAAAACTACCATCCCGACTATTTTGTTGTCGGTAAAGAACTCCTTAAAAATGAGCCATAACCTTTTTATACATGGTTAATCAGGTAAATGTGTGCATTAGTAAGGCATTTTTTTTTTGTTATATTTATGAAGCCTTATGCTATATCAACCACATTAATATTTTTAATGTGGTTGTACTAATACTAATAATTGCTCCAAAAAATTCAAAGGGACGCCCATAAAATTGTTAAATTAGAATTGTTAAATTAAAAAAATTACAGTTTATATTTGAAATAATATTTTTTTTTGTTAAATTTAAGATATTTAATGTATTTATATTAAGTTAATAATACAAAATTAAAATAATAATTAAAATATTAAAATGATGAAAATTAATCAAAATATAGTTTACTACTTATTTTATGAAAATTTTAAAACTATTATGAAAAAATATTAATTTTCTAGAATAGAAAATTTCTTTAAAAACCACATTACAATTAGCTAAACATTTGATTACCTTCTACATCAACAAACCACATGCCATGGTATGCTATGTCCACAACAACTTCAATAACCCCAATGACTTATTTTCCATCAAAATCATAACCACAGTGACTTGTGCTTCCTAACTTAAAGGTCAAGTCTTTAAGAAAATGGTCATGTTTAGCTTAACACGTGTACCTTAATTGTCTTCGGATTAGATCAATTTGTTTCCGTTAATATTCGATTAAAAACAAATGAAATGTTTCATGACGCAGATGCGATGCATTGATTTGTCACTTCGTGGAGCTATTTTTGCTTTATCTCTAACTTAAATAAACTTAATTCTGTTACTAAAAATGATAAATCTAAGCTGATTCAGACTAAACTGACCGTAGGAAGTGATCCTTAAAAGGTGTACTGGTAAACAAACAAAACATAAGAATATATATTAAGAATTCACAAAAAGGAAGAGATTGCTAAAATATAATTTTAGAAATCAATTTATTGATGACAAAGTAAAGACCACCGGTGTAAACAAAAATGAAAAGTTACAATTTCCATATGAGAATTTGCACAAAGAATTTTTAAAAGGTGTTGTTTATCAAGGTGATAAATTTGTCCGAACAACAAAAATTTATATGAATTTGGCTAAATTTTTCTAAAAAAATATGATAGCAGCAGTGCTTGAATTCTGTTTTTGATGACGAAAATTGATTCAGCGCCATCACAAATCCCTGGGGCACTCCCATCTTGAAACTTGACCACTGTGACCCGGATTTCTAAAAATTTCTGCCAGATTTATCAAAATCTTGCCCGAATTTCCATAATTTTCCAGGCAAATTTGAAATCTCCTTAGACTACTCATCGAAAATTCAACCTCCATGAATTTTGTGTACACCTTGAAAATAAATTCAATAAATAATATTGCAATCCCCTCTGTTCAAGAAAACATTTGACCGTCATAAAAAAGTAACTGTAGTCCCTCCAAAATACTCACATGATAGAATTGAGCTGTAAAGTATTTTAAAAGGGAAAGTTCTTGTTGCTTAGGAATCCCATACAACAAAATTTGAGGGAGGGACATATCTGTCATTTCATCCTTCCTGCTGCTAGGGCACAAACTCTCTCGGACTGACTACCAGGTCATTGAATCCAACGATTCCAACACCTTGTTTCAACTGCAATATAACCATAAAGCAAAAAGAATCCACTTCACTCAATGAAAATATAAAATGTCAAACGCGACAACGAAAGTAGTAAATGTTTAAAATTCTCAATTTTTTTGAACCCATCACTCCTCTCCTAGGCACCAATATTCTCTATAACTTGTGAATCCACAAAAATGATATGGCAAAGCCAACTGATCTGCAAATTAAAATTATGACATCCACAGAAGATGTGGCAACTTTTCCATATGCATGCTACTTTCAGAAATTGTAAATTACATAGGAAGCAATTGAAAAAAAAACAAAAAGTGTAGGGGAAACTCCATTAGTGATCACAATGTTATAAAGTATTATGTACACTGTGAGATTCAAGATTCAAATCCCCTAGGTCAAGCCAACCAAAAATATTAAGCGGAAACAAAAATAAGAGGTTTCAACAAAGATTTTTTCATACAAAATTAATGAAAATATGCAAACACTATTGTACACTTTCTATATACCACACCTCTCTCATTCCGCATCGACGTGATCTGAAGTTGAGTATCAAGGAGCTTTTTATTTCTGTTGTTCTAGTTTTCTCTATATTCGACGCAGTATTGGCCGAATGTGTCATGTTCCATCCTTTGTCCAAATGACTTCAAAGGGACCCTTTTCTTCTTAGGTCTCTTCATCCTTGATAACATTTAAAGGTGAGGCTGATTTTGTCTGTATGGAAGGCTCTTGGTGGTTTGATTCATTGGATACTACATCACATGTGGTGTCCACATCATTGGGGTATTCTTCTTCATTAGAATCATTATGTAAAGCATTTTTCAATTCATTTTGTATTCCTAATGTTTTTGATGAATTTTGAACAATGTGCTATACATGTGGAAAATAAGCCCATTTGGATGGCTCATTGCATTGTTTTTCCTTGTTGTACACTTTCTTGAGACGATGCCATTTGTATTTGCATTGCATACTTATATAGTCAGTACCACATGTATAACATTCACTGCAACTAAAATTCTATCCGAATGCTTCTTTCCAAGCCGACCGCAATGTTTGTTGAAAGAAAGATGTTAAAACTTCTGAAGCAAAGCATCCACTGCATTGTTAGGCCAAAAAATCCTCTTTTTGCACCTTCGTAACCTCTATCTCTCTTTTTCCCCTTCATTTGCTTGTCACAGTTGCTTGATCGCATGAGGAAATTGCAAGTTCATTTATATTGATAACATGGGATTACATAATGTTGAGATGCCTCGCTTAGTGCCTATAATTGTCTTGGATTACTACCAGAATCCTGGAGTTAAACAAAACCTTGACGAAATGGAATTTACATGATTGTCTCATATGCTGCTCTTGGAATGTTGACAGGCTCCTGCGGTCTGCTAGTACTTTCCTGACCGATGCATAATTGTTCCTGTGACAACAAAGTGCCACTCCCACTCTCTCGCACCATGTTCAAACCCTACAAAGGTACCATATCCTCCTTACGATCTACATATGATACACATGGTTCTAGCCTACTTCCAATGGGGTACGTAGGAAAATGGAATCAAGAGTGAAAGAATGTGGCCCTAAGAAGATGTTGAGGAGGTCATGAACTTCCCATGCACAACTTTGGGGCTTCCAACAACCTTACCATGCTCATGTAGCTGGGAATGATGGGGGGGGGGGGGGGGTGAGTAGGACCCCTCTTGCATTGCCCTATGATTTCCATTCATTTGGGCATCGTGTTCTCCTTCAAGAGGAGATCCCACAACTCTCGAATTGTTGATAGGTTCTTCCTGATTTATCTAGGGTTGAACAAGGGAGGATGATCTTACTATCGACTTCTCTTCCATTGTTTTCATTTTGTTGGCATCTCCCTGATTGGCTTGACCAAGGTCTTTCTTGTTATTACAATTATTACAATCGTTATTTCTAGTCTTATTTTCATTATTTACATTGTTATTGATTTCCTCATTATCTCCTTGTTTACAGGTTTGGACAAAGGTGGATGATGTGGGTTTTTGTTCAGAGGATTCTTCTAAAAGTTGCAATGTTCTTTGATATTCGCTTATAGGAGATGCCATAGCTTCATTCAATTCAAAGTGGAATTCAAAATCCTTACTTGTGGTCATGCACCATGAAACTCACTCGCAAAGTATCGGAGCCACCCTTCTGAAAATGAAGCGAGTGGAAACGACGTAATAAAGAAAAATTCAAACTCATAGGATGGTAATAAAAAAAAATTCACTCATATGGTGTAGATATGTCAATTGTAGATGAAAAGGGTAGACGTCAAAATGTGAGGCCATATGATGTCACCCATATACGAAAAAGGTATACGAAAAGGGTAGATGAAAATGTGAAGTGAACATATTCAAAAGGAACGCCAAACTACATAAATATATGAGTCATACATATATGTATTTAAAAAAATTAAAACAATTAGTAAGAAAAATATGCAAAGCCTCTTATAGATAGATGACATAGAAGTTTTAAGTTCGACGTATTTCAAACCACTTATTATGATTCATCATCAGGACAGAGATGGATATTCTGATCCAAGAGAACATATAAATACAATAGAGATGCAACAATTAAGACATAACGAAAAGAAAACACAATAATACTATATTCCAATGAAACGTTGAAACATAAAATAAAATAAAAAATAATCTTAAGATAAAATTGAAAATAATTCAAAATGGAAAAGAAAATAAATAGGGGAGAGGCTTCTATTGTTGTGTAAGGACCAGTAGTAGTTATAGTACTGGTCCCACACATCCATCAAAAAATCATCATAAACTCACTAAAATATGCACATAAATACTTTATATTAAGTTATATAAATATGTCCAAAATGGGCCCACATTATGATTGGACCAACAAGTGTCAAACACCAACCCTTAACATCACAAGTTGACAAGACCTAATGTCTCAAGTACTTCCAAATGCATTACAAAACATTACATTGATTTCCATCCAAAAGTACACATATCCCATCAAACAATCACCCATTGCTGGGTAACACCTGCACAAGAATATGTGAAATGTGTGTCAGCCATATGTACATGTGTGTTTAACCATTCAACCTAATGAAGACATTAAATGACACCATTCAATTAAGGAAATAGTTCACCCAACCCTTTCAATTCAAGTATTAAACACAACAACCCTTTCAATTTAGGAATTAAATTTAGGAAAGCACATGAAAGCACAAGGATCAATCATTGGATCATGTACAAATTAATCCACAACAAAGATATGAATTTGGGAGATGGAAATCCATGCCAATATTCCCTACCAATTAAATTCGAGATCATAAAACTATAAAACATCAACCCTTACTATTTTTCATTTGAAACATTCATTCTACTCATAAGTTGCCGCAGACATACAATCAAAGTGTTCATATAGAATCAAAATTTTTAGACAGTCTTCCATTCATTTTTTAGACATACAATCGAAGTGTTCAGACAATGTTACATTCATTATATTCATCAGTTGCTGGAGACATACAGACAAAGTGTGTGCACATTGTTACATTCATTCTCTTCATCAGTTGCTGGAGACATACATGTTTTTGTTGAATATTACTATTATATTGAGTACTTTATCATTATATTAGTTGAGAAACCATGTAAAGCTTATAAGTTATAGATCATATACCTGCTAGTATCTGCTTATTGGAGCTTAGTTTAGTAAATTTATGGCTTCTATCCTCACAGCCTAGACAAATCAATCAAGGAAATCCCACAACCATGCAAGAGAAAGCTAGAAACAGTGTAAAAAGTTGAAGTGTTGACAACGAAGGCAGAGATCATAATTCCACAGATAGATAGATGGATGGACACAGACTAATCATAATTCCACAGATAGATAGATAGATGGACACAGATTGCACTCGTCCAGAAATTAGGAAGTTGCTCAATTTAAAAAGAAGCTGCTCAATTTAAAAACTTTCATCTTATGTTTCTAAGACCTATCTTTGTTTCTAAGTTCTATTTAAGGTTCGAATAGAAGGATCACGAATAAAGCATAGCTCATGCAAACACTCTTAGGAGTCCATTTACAACACAAGAAGTCAACTTCTAGTTTATGTTTTAGAAGAGTAAATCAAGGCTTCAACATAGCTAAACCTACACTCAGAGGCTGAGATCATGAAGAGCCTAAGAAGCACTATTTAGAGTGCCTTATTACGACTATAGGGCTTCGAAATCTAGAAATATGAAGTTTGAATTTTTCAGAGGTATATATATAGAGAAATCTCTTCATTCTTGTTCAAAAATCCGAGAAGGTATAAGGATCACCATTACGAAGCATAGAAACGTAATTAGGATTGGTTCACCATTAGGAAGCATAGACGCTTAATTCAGACTCAACAAAGTGAAGAGTCAACATCAACTCGAGACTCTGCAAATAGATCATAAGCTCAACAAATATTCAAAAACACACAAATATGCAATATATTTAAATTTTGACAAAAACACTTTTTGGCCAAGTTTTAGCAAAGTTATTTAGCATTTCAAAAAAAATGAACTCACAGGTTTTTCACTAACTTTTTGACATTCACCCTAGTCGAAGTGAGCTTTTCGTATGTTTTCAACATAAAAGTTTCTTACCAAGTAGAGTTTGATTCACAAGAATTTGAGGTTTTGGCAAGTCAAGCTACTATGTTAGAAAATACCATAATTGTAAGATGGAACCATCCAGTGCTTCTGTAAGTTGCTCTAACATTTAACCATTGTAAGTTTTCCAACAGTGAGAAATGTGTATCACATATCATGTCGTTCCATTTCTTATCCCATACATCTTATTTCATTTCATTTTATTTAGCACTACTAAATATACAAGAAGTTATTTTAGAGGAACCTAGTTGTGCTAGAGTCTAGTTGTCCTCTGCCATCAGTACAAAGGCTTCAATATGAAATTAAACAGAAACTATGAATGTCTTATCTAGTTAGATTTTCTTTCCAAGTCAATACCTCTATGGAAGTGACTATAAAAATCAGCCTTAGAGAACTTGTGTGTAAAGAGTTGCATAAAACATTCAACCCTTGCCCCCAATAGATGAAATTTAACAAAGTCACCAAACTTGTCTTTATGAAGCCAACAAGTATGTGTTCAATTCCAAAGGCCAATTCCATTTCAAAGATGATGAAATTTCTTTATAGCAACTCCAAAGCTCATGTACTCTCTGTTGACTACTTTCATGGCATCTATAAATGGATAGAAGTTAGAACTGTATCTATGCCAAGTTTTTTTTACTGCAGTTACTTTAGCTCTAGCTTTCCCCTAAGTCACTGTGTTCAACGAAAAAAACCATTGAAGTTCGAAGTAAGGCTCATAACAAGACTAGTAAGCAGTGCCTTACAATATTCCATTGTTCCCACAACCACACACATGGCTCGAGCTCTCTTTAAAACTCTCTAAAACTACTATGCCAACAAGTATAAAATAGGGTTTGAACTACCATGAATAAAAGAGAGCTCATGCAAACACCCTTAGAAGTCCATTTACAACACAAGAAGTCAAATCCTAATTTCTGATTTAGAAGAGTAAATCAAGGCTTCAACATATTTAAACCTCACACTTGTCAAATTCTAATCACAAATCAAATGAGGGTTAGACTTGTCTCTTACATAATTCAAAGTTGAACTTTCCCACTAAAAATAGAACTAGTCTCTAAGGTTTTGGGGAAATATTTTCTCTATGTGTTTGTTAGTCCACTAGGGTTTTCATGAATGTTTATTTATGTTCAAAATACAAAATGCACAAGTTGCCTACACAAATGCAAGAGTTCACAACAAACAATAGACGATGCCATGTTGCTTACAAGCATGTTGTTAACAATCAATAGGTATCACTTATCTTTCTCATGTTGATATTAGAAGTCATACATAATTGAAATACAATATAGTGAAAATCATTCAATAATTCAAAGTAACAATGTAATCCAAATTCAACTGTTCAGGTAAACCAGGTCTGTTCCACTGGAATTTCAATTAATTCACAAAATTATTCATTGATATGAATGGATTACTAGATTTGGTTTTGTCATTAAGATAAAATCCTCGCTGATAACACAGTATACACTCAGATGCAACCTAAACTCTTTTGAGTAAAATACCAAGTTTCTTACACAAATGAAAGAGTTCACAAAAAACAACAAAAGATTCCATGTTGTTAACAATAAATAGTTATTACTTATCTTTCTCATGCTAATATTGGAATTCATACATAAATATAGTTTACTCTATACAATTGTACTATAATACTTATCAAATTTCTTACTCATGTTGACTCAAATACAATTTTAAATCAGAATTTCATGGTAAATTTGCAGGTTGTTGGAGCCATGCCAAGAGTTTCTATTGCAGATTGGATAAGGAACAGGAGGCGAGGGACAAGGGGGGCCTAGTTGCTGATCTGTTCATCAGATGAGGATGTCAATGCTCCCAATGTTCCGAGCAATGTCATTGAAAATGAATCTGTGGTAGCAGATCATCCCAACCCACCATCAACCACAAATCCACCTTCAAGCACAGTGCAAGGTGCAAGTTCAACAAAGAAAATTAGTGCCATCATAGGCTAGACAAAGCAAGACATACTCGTTTTAATTGATGACATTGAGTTTAAGGGATATTCAATCCGTGCATTTGCAAATATGATATTGTTGCCTCTAACATACATTATTGGATAAATGGGTTGACTAATACAAAGCGTAGAGGGCCTATTATTGTTATGACTGAAGAGGAGGAGGATGAGGTGGTTGAGTGGTGTAAGGAGATGGCCCAATTGGGACATGGGTTAGAGCTTATACAACTTAAATCCACTGTAGCTCAAATCTGTCAAGGGAGGGCAAACCCCTTTAAAGAAGGCTTTCTTGGTAAATCATGGTGGACTGGGTTTAAAAAGAGGCATCCAGACCTTGTGTTACATACAACAGAGGGCCTTGACAGAGACAGGGCTTTAAATCTATGCCCTGCAATTGTTTCCAAGTTCTATACCACTCTTTCTGCTGCATATGAGCAACACTCATATGCCCCAGACCATATATGGAACTGTGATGAAACATGCTTACATGCAGAAAGGAATTGTGGTATGCGGGTAATTTCCAAGAGAGGGAGTAGAAATGTGCCTAAGATATTTCCTAAGAGTAGGGAGTGGATCACAATTCTTGCATGTGTTAATGCAATTGGTTCATCAATACAAGGATTTTATCTATTTAAAGGTAAAATCAACTAAAAAATTATATACATAATTGTGAACCAAGTGCATGCATGGCTGCACATCCACATGCATGGATGACAAAGGAACTATTTTTGAATTGTCTTTGCCACTTTGCTGCTTATGTACCGGGTGGTGACTCACCTGAAACCATACACTTACTAATTTTCAAGATGGCCATGGAAGCCACATGGATGTGCAGACAATCGAGGAGGCCAATAAATTGGGCATTGACCTATTAACATTGCTGGCTCATACCACTTACATATTGCAGCCCCTTGATGTGAGCGTGTTTGGGCCTTTCAAGAACTATTTCAGGGTCGAGCGAGCTTCATGGATGACAAAGAATACAAGGGTGGAAGTAAAGAGGTTTGAACTAGATGAGCTTGCAAGTAAAGAATTTAAAAGGGATCTCACACCTTCTAATATCAAGGATGGATTTAGGAGGACTGGTATATGGCCACTTAATGTTGATGCTCTTATGCATGATACTAGCTGTAGCCAAGCATTTGAAGTGGAAGTTCAAGAAGCAGAGAAATTACAAGACCATGTCAGTGCCCAAGAAGATGTAGCTGCTGCTGAAGGTATAATGTCCCTTTCTGAAGGGTTTTATATGGTGATGATGATGAACATGTCAGTGAGACACTGTTCAGTCATGAACCAACTAAAAATATCAATGAGGTTGTCACAGCCACTGAACCACCTGGAAATTATGCATGTGATATTCCATGTGATGTAGTTGATCAAGGGAATGAAAATGCAATAGAATTAAACAATGGGAAACTTACCATGCCAACCCAAGTAAGCGCACCATCATGGTTGGAAGAGTCCGTGATGACTATCACTGGAAGTAATGTATCTACCACCAATGAGGAGAGAAAGGACATGCCTTCAAAACCATTAGGGTTGAACAGTGAACTTGTTCATTATTTTGTGGATAATGGATCACTGGAAGAGGAGCCTATTTAGCATGAAGTACCTGTTGTGCTATGCAACAAACCCCCCCATTTTTATTTCTCAAAATAATTTAGACCTTTGATAAATAGAAATAGGGACCATTTTTATAAAAGTATTTTTGTCTTTTGATAAAAATCAAACTCCAAAAAACATCAACGCTTTTTAAATAAAAACATCTTTATCGCAAATCGCATTTTCGCACAAATATTTTCTTAGTTAAAACAATAAATCAGCGAAATCCAAATTTTGCGATTTCCGATTTGAAATTTTGCAAGTGACATAATAAATCACATATCACAGATTTACACTGTAAAACTTTAATAAATTCTTAACAAAAATCCGATATTGCGAAAATCCAATATTGCGATATTGCGATACTGTGATATTGCGATACTGCGATTTTGCGATTTCGCAAAATCGCATAAACAAAAGACAATACACATCATTAAGAAAGGTTCAAAGGGTGCGATGTGATTGATCTGATAGGTTTGAATAAATGTTTTTTTTATGCAAAATAAATCATGTCAGAAAGTATTAATCATGTTTTATCATCCCAATGTAAACAGTTATGGATACGTCATGATTAATTAATGATATAGTTGTTTCCCAGATTTTTTCTTTCAAAATAGATAATTTCAATAGATCTTCCATCATTTGATCATTTACTTTGTCTTTAATAGGGATTTCCTTTCAAGATATGTCCATCCGAAAAGTTATTCAGAAGCACGACAAACAAATTGTTGCAGAATTTGAACAAACAGGAATGGCACCTATAGTCTCTGATACTATCTGCACTGCTGATGGAGGAGATACTAAATGGAAAGTTATTTACACTATACTTGAAGACGAAGAGCTATAAGTAGTGGAAGTCACGGCGACTGCCGATGATGCAACACTTCAAACTTACAATTCAAAGATATTGCATGTTCTTTCCTCCATAGGATAGCAGCAAGAGCTACTCTTATTCCATATACCGACATGATTAGATGGGTGCTTGATAAATCAGTGATCAAAGACGGACAATTAAGAACTTGCAAGGATGAAATTATAGGTTCTTTCAAACTTGAAGATCTGAAAATCATGTATAAGCTTCCCGACCCGCAAGATACCTACAACAGTCAGTTTGTTGCAAAGTTTGCTGAGAAGAACGAAGACCCATTCAAGGAAATTCAAGGTTGGAGGAAATTAGACAACAAGTTCAAATATGAGAAAACTAGTAGTATCCTATCGCATCGTTAGCAAACCCTCATAACTTTGCAGCAGCAATGTTATGTAGATTATATGGTTTACTTGATAACACCAAGTTCTCCATAAATTGGCTTCCCCTAATTGAATCCTTTGTTAGTTCCCTCATAATGAATTGGGTGACTATCCTTTCGGAGAATCTAGTTAAGGCAATTAATGAATATTTCCAAACCATAAATTCTTCCTCCAAATCTGTTCCCCAATTTTTTATGAGTGCGTATATTTTTTATGCTGTCTATTTTTCTACCAAATTTCCAGTTATGGGATGGAAATGGACCCCTGAAGACCCTACCCCGATACGTTTGAGTCATAAAGAGATATGGGAACATAATTATGCACCACATTTTCATAGGCTATGCTATGGAGTTGTATTACCGTTACACCAATTTATGTATGACACAGTGAGCCCTAGGTTCACTAAGGAAGCCCTTGTAGACCTTCAAATGATAGGCAGATGTTTTGTTGAAGAATCATTTTCATATATTAGAATTTTTGGAAGCTCTACTCCCCCGCATATTCTTCCATTATATGTTTCAGATAAATTGATGGCAAGAGAAGTCGCTTACCAAACAGTTGGTAATGGACTCACTAAATCTTTGAAAGACAGTAAAAAATCTTTATGGCCAAGTTTTCCAATTTCATGTGGTTCATTTACACTCAGCAATTTTAATCACGCATTGAAAAAATGTCAGAAGATTGAACTGTTGAAGCTCCCCGTTTTACCCTCCAGGCAATTCGACCCAGAAAAAGTTGCTAACAAATTCACTTTGTCAGTCAAACTCAAACCTATTGTACACACTGATGATAGATTTGAAGATATTTTGCAATCTGCTGAGACTTTTGAAGAAATCCTAAATTTTTTCAAATTGACCTTGAATCCAGAAGAAATAAAGAAATTCAATGAATTCACAGAAAAAAGACTCAGACGGATTCCACAGGATGTTTTGATTACCGGTTATATGATTAAAGCAATTCAAGAAATCAAAGCAGAACAATCAGATTCACAAAATCAAAGTGAATTAGATAAAATATGTACTTCATTTAGCAATGCATTCACAAATACTCCGGAGGCATCATCATCACAAAAAAATATAGAATTCCAGACTCGACAGGAACAAATAGTTTCAACAAAGGAAATCATTGAAAAACTCCTGAGATAATCTCCCAAGACACAAAAATAATTCTTGCAAAACCGACTGATGAGATTATCCTCAAGGTGACTGATATTCCCCCACTAGATGTATTCTATAGCCCTCTTCATAAGGCTGTAGTAAGAAAACAAAGGAAAATAAGAAGGATTGAAACACCCCCGGGGAATGAAGTTATGGAAGTAGTATTGGAAGATACTCCATCAAATCCGATTGAAAATTTAACTCGACTATCTCAATTCGCTGGTGCATACACCATTGCGACAATTGATAAGGCAGTAGAAGTATCTATTTTGATCCGAGAAAAGGATGTCAAAATCATGGAACTACAACAACAGCTAGATGAATAAAGAAAAAGTTTAAATCAGAAAATGGAACAACAACTTCTCAGAGTACAACAAGAGATGGAAATACTTAAGGTAAGTCATGAAAATGACTTATCTAGAAAAAAATCACTGATTGAACAGTTGAGAGTACATCTTACCAAATATGAAGGAATTCCTATTGCAGAGGAATTAATAAAAGAAGCATTGGCATTAAGTGCCTTACTCTCAAAACAACAAAACCTGTTTGTTGTACAAATGTCAAACATAATTCCACTCCTAGAAATAAGTGAACGATTAACAAACACAGTCATTGATCAAAGAATTGAGTTCAATGAAATTAATATCAAAATCTCTAATTATATTGAATGGCAAGATACAGAAGAAGGGAAAAAGTCAGATCTCCCAAAGATCAAGGAAACTTTCAAAGATATTCTTTTTACAGACCGATATGCACGAGTGAAACAAGTAGAATTAGCCATAGCCAGAGCAGCAAGTATATCAAGGAATATGGTCAAAATGATTAACCATATATTACATACTTCTAGGCTCATCAAAGAAGGAAATTTCAAATCTCTTCCTGATATCAAAGATTTAGAACAAAGTTGGAAAGAAGCTGGTCAACTCAGGGAAGAAGCACTTATACAGCAAAAGAAAACTGATTGGGAAGCATACTGGAAACTATTAGTCAAACCACACAGTCAGATCATGACACTGAAATTTTTTCTGAACTCCATACAGAGAATACATCCGCTTTTACTGGATGCTATATTTTCTGCACAAATGAAGATAGAGTTCGGAAAACCTCCACAAGTTCAACCGATGTCTGACATTTGTGAGCAAAAAGCACAACTGGCAGTAACTTATCATCCGGCATGATTATTAGTTAGTTTGTTTTATATAAATTCAATTTTTAGCAAACAGATACTAAAGATGAGGAAGGTTGTTTGAAACCACCTCATAAGATATTTTGTATAAAATTTTTGTAGGTAATTAGTATAGTATTTAAACCCTTCTCATGCATTTAGAGAAGGGTCCATAATTTTATTGAGAACATTTGCAAAGAATGCTTAATTGTAAGTGAGTTTGTGGATGTCTTGATGAAATAATGGAACACGACCATTTCAGTTACATATCATTTTGTTGATCACTGTTGATGCACTTCTGTATTCTTTGAAAGACTTACTGATATAAGAGTTGAATGTAGCCTATTATTATTGATCAGATGAATAGGACGGTACACATCTGGTGCTATTATCATGTATGCTAGTTCAATTTTGAATATTAGTGATGAATCCAGCTTTCAGAATGATATATGAAATCAATTTTTTTGTCTGAAATATCAGTTGCACTACTGTACGATATAAATATAGGAATTGATTTGTTTTTGTATATGATCATCAAATATATGCGATATGTTTTTCATTTTCTTTTGATTAATTGTTTTTCAAGAGAATCATCTTACAAAGTAATAATTCTATTAAACCTGTGATGATTTTAATCATCACAGATTGAATAGATATCATTTTAGATCACATCAAATTAGTATTATCCCGGGTTAGATTAAATTAGTTTCAATTTCAAGTTTTTCATGTTAGAATAATTCTGTTTTAGTTTTTAGTAATTCTTCATGTAAATCCTTTGTGAGAAACCCAATAATCAAACAAAGACCCAACTCCGGGAAGCTGGTCCCATTATATCCAGTCGGAGCCACTATCCCAAACGGAAAAGGAACTGTCTTAAGGTCCGGTCCGGGTGGTTATCCCCCATGTTGTTGCCACAGATTTCTGAGGCCTCAACAGTACCTGAAGAAGATAACAATGGGGGCCAATTAGTTTTCCCAGAGGATGAAATCCAAGTTTTAGGTCCGGAGGAGCATGGGGCAACAAAAAAGAAGATATTACTTGGTGCATTCCTAAAGCTACCAGTAGAGAGAGTGAAGGCCTCATCAAGGAACTCAACATCAGATAATCTTCGCTTAGGGAGGAGTTAACAATTTCTCACATCTGAAGATTATATGTATTTAATGTTCGAGTCTAAATGTAAAAATAATGAAATTCAAGAAGCTAAAAAGAGAAAGAAGGAGTTAGCCAATGAAAAGAGAGCTGCAAGGATTGCAACAACAGAAGCTTGAGAAAAGGAAAGGTTGGAAAGACAAAAAGCAAGGGAAAATATGGAACATCAAAATCATTTGGTAAGGCAAGAGAGAGAGGCAAGAAAGGTTCAATAAGAGTTGGAAAAAGGAGGAGGGGTGACAAGCAGGGAAGACCATGGTTCAAGCCATTTTGAGGCAAATAGGTTGGTGTCTAACACACTGAACCACATTGCAGAGAAGACACCATCATACCAAGACCTGATTAACATCCAAGTCCCCTGCTATCGGGCAGGGGTTAGGCCCACCTCTTGATGCTCGGGCCAAGCTCACATCTTCTTTTTTTGTGACTGTGCATAAAAAAATAATGCACTCCAAGGTTATGCCCAATAATTTTAAACCTGGGCAAACTCAACAACTTAATGCAGAAGTTTCTATATCTCAAATCTTTGATTTGAGATATATAAATAAAATCCTCTTATGACTTATGAGGCCCAAATTTCAATACACCCCAGATTCCTAATATCTCTCATGCAGAATCTCTACTTTTCTTCTTTAAGATATGGTTGACAACCCATATTTAAACCCCTTTTATTCTTATTCGAATTAACATTCGAATTTACATCTTAATCCAAAATTAACCATGACCCTCACTTCATTGGCTTCGAGTCTTTATTCGAACTTCATGCTAACACTATTTCCTAAGGGTCCATGGCATATCAACAAATATATGCTCACGATGTTACTTAAGTCAATACATTACCAATAAGGATTAATTGGTTTTTTTAAGATAACCTTCACGCCATTCAATGACCGACCATTCAACATTAAAACTCAACTATCAATATAATATTTGTTCGGGCCCACATATCATTATAGACTTACCCCGCCATTAATCTTCATGCAGCTTCATGATGCGAATGCCGTCGATCCGTTGATGGATACCATCATATGGATATCACAATTTTTTGAGCCTTGTGGTTTAACCCTCCAAAATATTGCGAAACTCGTGGTTTTTAAAAACCACCTCCGCCACGCGTCCACTGCCAAACGATATCGCACTTTTTTTTGGCATTCCGCTTACAGCCTAATAAAAATGCGAAACTGCCGGTTTTAATTCTCGAACCCGCCTTTACTGTTCACTACCAGTTCCACTCATCTTCACCGTTCCGCTCCCTTCTTTGAACTCACATTCAACTTAAAGTTCCGCCTCTTTTGTATTACTTCTGCGCCATCGAAATTTCCTTCGACTTCATGAATTCATTCATCATCGATTTATAATTTTATGCAATCGAATATCCAATCGATTATCCACTCTTTGTGCCTTCAATACATGCCAACCACTGCGTTCAACAATATATATCAGTATGATATAACCAACATATACTTACACATTAATTTCACTATGATTTCATTCATCTGCGCCTCCGACTCGATTGGCTCTAATTCATTCTAATTACACAGTATAAAGTGAAAGAAAACCCAATTTTTTTTACACGATGTAGTTCCGATTCACATCACTGTGGTTATACAACAAATTACTGAATTCTGAAATTAAACTCAGATTTCCTCTTGCGTCATCGATCCTTGCAGTGATCGATGACTGTAATTTATTCTATTCTCCTTCGGGAATATATGGAGTCCCTATTGCAGAGTTTTACTCAAACATCTACTCATAATTTGAGTATTCCACACACAGAATTGAAAATCCATCCATACACATAATTCAGAATCAATTCTTTATATATACAAATATAATCAAATTACAGAAACTCTGTCTCTGGCAGATTTTCAATTCGATGGCCTACTACCCTCACTACTCTGCCTCTGCACATCTCCTAATCTTCAGACCTATCCCCTTAACGCCTTTTTGGCTTGCACTTATATAAGAAAATAATGAATCGCTTCAGCTCCTCTAACAACTCAACAAAACTCTTAGAATTCCCAAATTCCTAAATTTAGACTCCATCCTTAAAATAACTGAAATTGACTCTTCACCTTCCTAACTTAATCAACTTCCTCTCATGTTCTCTAATGGTTAGATAACATTTACAATTCCTCACTATATTTATTCAAAATACTAATAATTATATGAGAACTTAAAAACATAAGACCCCCCTATGTCTTACAAAAATACAAAGTATTTTATTGTGCCTCATGCCCCTGCATCAGACTCCCAAGGTTCAAATTGTTCATGATCTCCTGATCATGTGCCTTCAGTCCTTGTTTTCCTGGATCCCATACTTTGTTCTACTTATTTCCAAAAGATGCATTACTCTTCAACTGCATTTCTCCAAGTTTCCATATCTTGTTCTGCAAATTACCTCCAGCTATACTTTCACAATCTTTTCTTGTCTTTCCTTTGCTAAAGTCCTTCTGCTTTCTTGCTGCTGTCTGCTGCTTCTGAGACACCTTCACCATCAGTCTTCTGATGCTTTCAATCTCCATGTCCAGCTTATCTTCTAGCTGGAAATTTCTTTTCCCACTGCTGCTGCTTCCAATCTCTGTTGCTGCCACTACTGCTGTTGTTACTGCCTCCAAGAATTTTACTTCTTTTACTCCGAATCTTGCTCTTAATTGATGAGCCCTTGTGCTTATTTCCACCCAATCATCCATACCCTCTTGTCTTCTACTACAAAAAAACTCTTCCTGAATATCTCTTAAGACATCTCCCTCTGCAACATTTTTATTTTTCTCATCATCTGCAAATTTACTTTTAGAAAATAAATCATCAATTAATTTTCTTCCTGCAGTAACATACTCATTCAGTATACTATTAAGCATAATCAAATTTTGCAAACTAATATATGCTCCTCTTCTTTTCACAGCTTCAGGCAATTTCACTCTAGTGTCTGCAACCTCTTTCTCCTGTTTAAATATTTCCAGCAAACATCTCAGCCACTCAATTTTTACTTATTTCAAATCCTCAATATGCTGCAATTTAAATTCAACATCTTCTTCTTCTTCTTGGAAAATCTTCAGTAATTGTCCCTTATCCCCTTGATTGATTCTGGCAATCAAATCAAGTTTTTCAAGCTCTGCATTTTCATCTTCCATCAGAATAAAATTCTGATTCTTCCTCACTGTGTCAGTTTTAAAAATCTGCCCCACAGTCTGCTCTTGGCCCACCAGACAAGCCAATTCTTCCTTGTCACCAACAGTAACAAGTTTCGGCATGACTGTTTCACCTTCTTTTTGCAACAGTTCTTCTTCTCTCAAGACAATTCCAAGTGATGGATTGTCTTCTGCAATACCTGTAAACATAATCAAATTGTCAGTGTTAAATCACAAGATCCAATGGTCTCACTTGCTGATTCAGTCACCAATTCTTCTCTCTGCAGTTCCAAGTCTTCTTCAGGACTCAGAAAATCTTCACTATCTTTCTCCTCAGCTTCTAGAGTTATCTCCACTGTTCCAATCACCATGTTAAAATGATCCTCCACTATGTCTTCAGCTAACATATTTTCCTTCTTATTAATTTTCCTGACAGTTTCCATTTGCTGTTCTTGTTTTCTTGCACAATTAACACATGAGATTTCAACACTAAAATTACAAGGTCTAAATACCTTTTCCTCCTCTGACAACACATCAGTATGTTGTTCTGAGTTTCTTCCCAATTCTGCCATCAGCACATAAGTATGCTGATTTGCATCCTCCATGAGACTGCCAACTAGTCTCTCCTTCTTTCCATCATATGCTTCATGAACACTATTCATGAAAACCTTCCTGCCCTTCTTCCTCAACAAATTATCCTGTGCATAGGTCCTCTGCTTCTCCAATTCTCTTCTTTGAAAATCCAACCTTCTATACAATTCAACAACTTCAATTGGAGTAGATTTTGGGAACCTTACACAACCTTTTATAACTTCACTTTTTCTTGACCAATCATCTGCTGGTCCTTCTCTCTCTGCCTCAATATTCTGCTGAATATTCTCATTAGACTCTTCTCCCTTCATGTCTTCCTCCTGAGATCTCGCCATCTCAGTATTGATATGAACAGATTTCAGACTCAATTTTTCCTTCTCAACAAACTTTAAAGCTTGTTCATCTCCCTGTGGTGTACCTGCAAACATACACAACTCTTTAGTTTTAAAACCACAAGACTTTTCAATCTCGGTTGCTTCCTCAAGCACTTCCCTTTGAACATATCTGCATGTGGAATATTCAAATTCCATCCTTGACTCAAGAACTCTCAGCTCCTCTTCCTCTGTAGAACCTGTCATCACCTCAAAATGGTCAGACTAAAAAATACAAGTCTTTACATCATCCAGCTAATCTAGAATTGTCCAATAACTCAGGAAATCATCAATGATTTTCTCTTCAGCAAGACAAACTTCTTGCTGCCTTAAGTCCTCATCATGATTCACAAGATCTTTTACAGATCTCCAATTTTCATCTGCACCCTGTTCTGCTTCACTAACAGAAACTTCCTTTTTCAACTCAGCTGCTCTGAGTTCTTCTTTCAAGAAGGCAATCTCTTTTTGCCTCAACCTTAACTGTAATGGTTGCCATTTCACTCTCTTATTCATGAGCCAACCAACTCTCTGGCTTTCCTCTATCCTCTTTTCTATTTTATTAAACTGTTCACTGATCTCAACTACCTCTTTCCAATATTCTGCATCAATCAATTTCTTCCTTATGCCATTGGTCCTGGCATCTTCTTTCTCTTTTTTGTTGTGGCCTCTCTCAGAACCTCTGTAATCTCTGATATGACTAT
The DNA here is from genome assembly GCA_034641835.2 of Pinus albicaulis. NCBI lineage: Eukaryota > Viridiplantae > Streptophyta > Pinopsida > Pinales > Pinaceae > Pinus > Pinus albicaulis. The sequence continues at coordinate 980,682,570 of CM076572.1, forward strand.
TAGTAGTCATCTTCTCCTTCATCATGATTTCCTCTCTCATCAACTGCACCAAGCCTCTGCAACAACAAGCTCCCCTGCTACCACTTACCTCACCAATCCTTTCCTCTGGATCTGGGCTTTTGGCAAGTATTGGTCCCTTTTATGCTGGAACCTTCTGAGCACTCTCTTCTACTCTCTCTAGGCTTCACTCTGCAACTTCTTAATAACACATCTGTTCTTCTTTCATCCAACCTCTGCTGGGAATTATCCAGGTTCTACCACACTTTCTTCTTCACTTTATAATCCTCTACTTGACTCTTTCATCACTGCTCTCAAAGCTATGATAAGATTTTGCTGAGATTTATTCAATTGCCTGCAATCGGAGTTCTGCAAACAATAATTCAAACTAGAGTTAACTATTGCTCATCAACTCACCTTTTCTTGAGAACACAACAATTGTCCTCCCTGTTCAACCTTTATCTGAATATCAGGTTCACTTCCATCATCATCAAACTCTGTTTTCATCATATCTGCAACTGTAATTCTGTCATCAAAATCTTCAAATCAGATTCAAAATTATTTTACCTACAAGATCCCTGCATGATCCTGTTCTTCATCCATTTCTGCAAATTCTGTTCACTGCAAATATGTATCTGCTGCATATCAGATTTAAAAATCTAATCTTCCTTCATCCTCTCATCACACATTCAGATTTAATTACAAAAAAAATCCTTTACTTCAAACAGAGCTATTCTAGCTCTGATACCACAATGATGCACCTCACATCTTCTTTTTTTGTGACTGTGCATATAAAAATAATGCACTCCAAGGTTATGCCCAATAATTTTAAATTTGGGCAAACTCAACAACTTAATGCGGAAGCTTCTATATCAAATCTCTGATTTGAGATATAAAAATAAAATCCTCTTGTGACTTATGAGGCCCATATTTCAATACACCCCAGATTCCTAATATCTCTCATGCGGAAGCTCTACTTTTCTTCTTTAAGCTATGGTTGACAACCCATATTTAAACCCCTTTTATTCTTATTCGAATTAAAATTCGACTTTACATCTTAATCCCAAATTAACCACGACCCTCACTTCATTGGATCCTAGTCTTTATTTGAACTTCATGTTAACACTATTTCCTAAGGGTCCACGGCATATCAAGAAATATATGCTCACGGCGTTACTTAAGTCAATACATTACCGATAAGGATTAATTGGTTTTTTTAACATAACCTTCATGCCATTCAACGACCGACCATTCAACATTAAAACTCAACTATCGATATAATATTTGTTTGGGCCCACATATCATTATAGACTTACCCCGCCATTAATCTTAGCGCAGCTTCATGATGCGAATGCCGTCGATCCGTTGATGGATACCATCGGAAAGATATCACATTTTTTTGAGCCTTGTGGTTTAACCCTCCAAAAGATTTTGAAACTCGTGGTTTTTAAAAACCACCTCCGCCACGCGTCCACTGCCGAATGATATCGCACTTTTTTTTGACATTCCGCTTACCGCCTAATAACAATGTGAAATTGCCGGTTTTAATTCTCGAACCCGCCTTTACTGTTCACTGCCGGTTCCACTCATATTCATGGTTCCGCTCCCTTCTTTGAACTCACATTCAACTTAAAGTTCTACCTCTTTTTTATTACTTCTGCGCCATCGAAATTTCCTTCGACTTCATGAATTCATTCATCGTCGATTTATAATTCTATGCAATCGAATCTCCAATCGATTATCCACTCTTTGTGCCTTCAATACATGCCAACCACTGCGTTCAGCAATATATATCATTATGATATAACCAACAGATACTTACACATTAATTTCACTATGATTTCATTCATCCGCGCCTCCGACTCGATTGGCTCTAATTCATTATAATTACACAGTAGAAAGTGAAAGAAGACCCAATTTTTTTTGCACAATGTAGTTCTGATTCACATCACTGTGGTTATACAACAAATTACTGAATTCTGAAATTAAACTCAGATTTCCTCTTGCATCATCGATCCTTGCAGTGATCGATGACTGTAATTTCTTCTATTCTCCCTTAGGAATATATGGAGTCCCTATTGCAGAGTTTTACTCAAACATCTACTCATAATTCTTGTATTCCACACATAGAATTAAAAATCCATCCATACACATAATTCAGATTCAATTCTTCATATATAAAAATATAATCAAATTAGAGAAACTCTGTCTCTGGCCATATTTTCAATTCGATGGCCTACCACCCTCAATACTCTGCCTTTGCAGATCTCCTAATCTTCAGACCTATCCCCTTAATTCCTTTTTTTCTTGCACTTATATAAGAAAATAATGAATCGCTTCAGCTCCTCTAACAGCTCAAAAAAACTCTTAGAATTCCCAAATTCCTAAATTTAGACTCCATCCTTAAAATATTTGAAACTAACTCTTCACCTTCCTAACTTAATCAACTTCCTCTCATGTTCTCTAATGGTTAGAGAACATTTACAATTCCTCACTATATTTATTCAAAATAATAATAATTACATGAGAACTTAAAAACATAAGACCCCCCTATGTCTTACAAAAATACAAAATATTTTATTGTGCCTAATGCCCCCGCATCACCTCTTATACCCCTACCAGTGTAGGTTTGAATCCTAACTGTTTTTATATGGCACCTGCACTCAGTGCTAGGGTTAGTAACACAAGTGGACACTTGGGCTACTCATTCCCACCATGGATACAAGGAGAAAATTGGAGTGAAGCATATGGAAACATTCAGGCACATCCTAATCATCCAATCTTGGGTAGTCCACCATACTTGGGTCACGCAGTCAACTCAACATTTTTGGGCAATGCAGGAAATGGAAGCCATCAAGCATAGGGTGGCATGAATTAATTTTTGTAACCACAACACATAGTGATTTTGGTAAGGATGAAATATTTTTTCTAAGGATAACATTCATGGATGTTGGGAAGCATCGTTTTGGGTTGCCTCACGAAATTAGTATGTATCAAACTGTTTCTAATTGCTACAAAAATATATCTTATATTCCTTGAGAATTAACAAATTTTCTGAAATACAAATTTTTCTTGTCCTTACTTCCAAAACAAGATCCCAATATGAATGTGCTGACCACCACTTTGTTAATCTCTTGAAGTTATAATTGCTTATATAAAAGAACACAACACTTGCCATAACCTATATCATAATTTTTGATTTTTAATTAGTATGTATCAAACAATTTATAATTGCTACAAAAATGTATCTTGTATTCCTTGGGAGTTAACAAATTGACAGTGTAACCCATTTCTAACTCGGTCACTTGCAAAGACATAATCCCAATCATCAATGACACCATTAAAATCAAATAATCTTAGATTACTACTTGCCTTCTCTAATCTAAGACATTGAAAATGTGAAAAAGGTTCCCAATCGAAAAATGAACACAAAAAATCTTATTCTATGTACATGCTCCCCATCCCAACAACTTCAAACCCCAATATGATATAATACATTGAAAAAAATGTGTTTCACTACATATACAAAGCATTATGGCCCATTGCAGAACTCTACATAAAAATTTGAGAGAATAAAATAAGCACATATTGTTGGAAAACAAGGATTTAAAGTAGTCATCTGATAGAATTGGTATGCTCAATGAACAAAAAGGTTACAATGAAACAAAAAATGAAACAACAGAAGTATGAGATTGCTGAAGATAAATTTTTAAATTTGTGCACCTTAAATTTTTATATTTTGCAATACTGTTGGTGTCAAAACCATTCTATCTATTTCATATTGACTTCTAACAGAAAACTAAATTTCGACCGCAGAACAATGACAGATTTAATGGTGAATTAGCAGTCATATTGTTGATGCATTTAGATGTTCAGTCCTCCCCACCTCAGAATTCCACAACAAAATACACAACTTACTTATCAAATTAATTAACTTCAATCCCCAAGATGACATAATACATTGAAAAAAATGAGTGACAGCACATTGAAAAAGACTAGTGACATAACACATTGAAAAAAAACATTGTTTTCCACCCTTAAACCACTGTTGTCTAGATCTGTAAACAATAGGGTACTACCATAAAAATTAAATTTCTACTGCAGGACAACAAAAAACTAAATTTCAACAAAAAAATTTAATAGTGAATTATCAGTCAAATTGTTGATGCATTCGGATGTTCAGTCCTTCCCACCTCAAAATTCCACAACCAAAGACAAAACTTACTTATCAAATTATTTAACTTCAATCCCCAAGCTGACATAATACAATGAAAAAACCAGTGACATAATACATTGAAAAACCCTGTTGAATTACAAAACCCAAGTGTTTAAAAACACAGGAAACAAGCTCAACAGAGAAACATTAATCCCTCTCCAAAGAAACCATGGGAGGAGGACCTAATAGGAGAAAGAATGCAGATAGAGAGTGACTAAGCGACGACCCTAGGGTGTCAAGAAGTTGGATGGAGTATGTTAATAGACTCCAGGGGTTTGATGATAATGTGGCAGTCTAATTTGACCAAAATTGAAGAGCAGACATCTCAGTGGAAAAATACAAAGGTTGTATCTAAACAGTCAAGGGTTTAGAGATTAAGGTAAATTAATAAATCATCTCAAGGGTTGAAGGACTACTAGTTGGAAAGAAATGGAAAAATATGACGGAGTCTAGTCGAGGCAAAGAAAAAATGCCTTATCTTCTATGAAACCATGAACAATACCGACCAAGGAGTGAAAAGAACCAATTTTCCATCACAGTTTGCCATCACAAGGAGTGAAAAGAACCAATAAATTTACACAAAACCCTAAATGTGTTAAAAAACCAATAAATTTACACAAAACCCAAGTGTTTAAAAACACAAGAAGCAAGATCAACAAAGAAAAATTAATCCTTTAAGTTTAATGTGTTAAAAAACTAGTCAATTTACACAAAACCCTACCCTAAATGTGTTAAAGAACTATTAAATTTACGCAAAACCCAGGTTTTTAAAAACACAGGAAACAAGCTCAATAGAGAAACCTTAATCCTTCAAGTTAAATGTGTTAAAAAACCAGTCAATTTACACAAAACCGAAGTGTTTAAAAACACAAGAAACAAGCTGCACGCGCGTGGTGCCTGGGAACCTAGCCCCTCTGCACTTCTGAGAACATCAACACTGCCATGGCCCCAGGAGGGGGTCCCAAGGTCATTTCCTATTTCGTACCCGAGCTGTCTGCTTTCAAGAAGTTTGTGGCAGGCTGCAAAAAGCGCCCAACCAGTGATCTCCAACAAAAAATTGTTAAAAGACTGGATTATATCCCCACTGTGGATTTGCCGATTGAAGAACCTTGTGGATCAGCTTTGAACCTCATAGAACGCGGGCTCATTAGATAGTTCACAGGGCTCTGGCCCTCACCCAAAGCAGTCGAAGCCTAGACTCAAAGGAACTGGTCTCTCCTGATCAAAGAAGGCATCAAAATCTTGTTAGTCGGTAAGGGATTCTTTGTATTTGTCTTTGAGGCTGTGGAATATAGGAACTTGATATTTCAAAATGGCCCACATTTCATGGCGCTCAAGGCCTATACTTGAATCAATGGACCCCAGATTTAGATCCTAGCCAAGATGTCCCCTCGGCTGTTCCAGTCTGGGTTCGCCTGCCCCACCTTCCTCTTCACTTTTGGAACCCCAAATATCTAGAAACCATCAAAATTAAACTTGGGAAATACATAGATAGAGCAGAAAGGAGGGACCAATACTCCTGCGCAAGAATTTGTGTAGAAGTCGTCTTGGAGGAAGGCCTCCCTGAGGCTATTAAACTCATGGTGGTTGATTGGACTCACATCTAAGAGCTATATTACAAGCAAATCCCATTTAAATGCCGATATTTCCATGGCTACAGACACTTTGCCAGGTATTGCAAAAATAAAACAGTGGAGGAGGTCGAGACCTCAAAGGAGGAATAATGGACTCAGGTCCAGAAAGCTGCCTCAACTAAGCAGAATAACGGAGCTAAAGGGAAAATTAAGCCATCAGGTAGTGCAGCCCCTACCTCGGCGATACAAGGGGAGGGACCTTCTGTCCCTCCAAGAACAGATGCAAACACCAACCCTTTTGAAATTCTAAGCACCCTAGAAGAACTCCTAACTACAACAGAATTGGAAGAGACTGGACATCAACCTATATCAACTGAAGAAGACAAAAGGCAGGAAGAAACTGCCTCTATACAAATCGAAACACCAAGAGGAGCCTCTAGCTCCCCGTCTTATGTAGAGATGACAAGGAAGAAGCTCCCTGAATCCTTCAGAACTTCAGAGGAAGAAACTTTCGAGAGGCCCTCGAAAAGAGTCGGGAGAAAGTCTCACAGAGAGGCAAGAGAAAAAGAGGCTGAGAAACAAAAAATGCAAGGCAGTTAGCCTACAATTGAGATGTCCATAGGCAGAAACACTAGAACCATGCCTTCCAAAGGTGGGCTTGGCCAGCCCTCTGCAAGTATATAATGCGTATAGTCTCTTGGAATTGCAGAGGCTTGGGGAATCCCTTAAAAGTGGAAGTTGTAAAGAATCTCCTGAAATTTGAAACCCCTGAGATCCTCATGCTCCAAGAAACTAAAATAGAAGGAGCTGCCCTTCTAGACCTCAAGAAAGAGAAATGGAGAAATAAAGCCGAAAAAGCAGTAAGTGCAAGGGGTACTTATGGTGGGCTTGCCACTCTCTGGGAGGATGAAAAATTCCATATTGATAGCTCCTTCGAAACGCAACACTGGATCTACACCGAACTTCAGAATCTTGCTAGTAAGACCACCCTCGCCCTATTTAATATTTACGTTCCGGTCAACAATGCAGAAAAAAAGACTGTTGGAAAACCCTATTTGATTTTCTTGAAGCTTACTCCCCTAAGAATATAATTCTAGCTGGAGATTTCAACCTTGTTTTCGAGCCAAAGGAAAAAAGAGGTGGCATTATGGACAAGGACAAAAACCTACCCCTCGTAGAAGACTTGATCCAATAGTGGCACTTAATGGATTTCAAGCCAAAAAAATGGCTCTTCACTTGGTCAAACAATAGAGCAGGGATTGAGCATATTTCTGCCCGGCTTGACATATTTTTAATTTAGAGCACCTTCCTCTCCGAAAAGAAGATAATCTCCTCTAAAATTATGCCTAAAATGACTTCTGATCATAAACCTATCCTTCTACTGTTAGAAGAAGAGGAAAATATGGGGCCCATCCCCTTCCGGTTCAACCCCCTATGGTCAGAAAGGGATGGGTTTTTGGAGACAATATCGAAGGCTTGGTCCACCCCTCTTAGTGGATCGACTAGTTATGAGTGGGAGTAGAAACTCAAAGCCACCAAAGAAGCCTTGAAATAATAGTTAAAAAATCCCTTTGGTTCCCCCTCTAGTCTTAGAAAGCAGGCCACTGAGAGGCTGCTCGAATTGCAAATGAACATGGAGCATCAAGAAATCACCTACTCAAAAATGAAGATTGAGAAAGAAGCCCAACAGAGCACTCTCCACCCATTCAGAGTTGAGGAAGAGACCATGAGGCTAGAATAACATAATCTCTGGCTCAAATCTGGAGACAAAAATTCCGCCTTCTTCCATAAGAAATTTGAACTCGCCTCTCGAGAAACCATATTGTTGAAATTACCTCCACTGATGGGTCTGTACACAAAGGAACAACTGAGTTATGAGAGGCTGTCACCTCTCACTTCCAACAGTTGTTTGAAGAAAATGGAATAGAAAATGAGGAGGAATTTCCAGAATTTCTCACCCACATCCCAAATTTGATTAAGGAGGAGGATAATTCTAGCCTCCTGAAGCCCTTCACGGAAGAGGAAATCAGCATTTTCATCTGGACGATGGAGCTAGACAAAGCTCCTGGACCTGATGGTTTCTCCATTCACTTCTACAAAATCTACTGGGATATTATAAAGGCTGACCTATTTCGAATGATAAAGGGCTTCCATCAAAAAACCAAAGTGGGAGGAAGCATAAAATCCACTTTCCTTGCTCTAATTCCAAAAGAAGTGAACCCTATTTCATTTGACCGCTTCAGGTCAATTTCACTTTGCAATGCATCCTACAAAATCCTCTCCAAGCTCTTGGCGAACAAAATCAAGCCCCTGTTGGATAAGATCATCTCTACCAGCCAAGGCGGGTTTGTCAAAGGCAGGCATATCCTAGACAACATGGCCTTTGTGCAGGAACCATTCACTCCAGTTGTAGAATTAGTATATACTAAGCATGCATACATCCAGATTTCCCTGATCTCACAATATTTAAATTCTTGCAAAATATAGAATCATTCCACTGTTAATCTTTTGTGGAAAATTAATTGCAAACACATGTGAAGCATAAATAAAAACAATCGCACATAACACAGTTGTTTAACGTGAAAGCCTGAAGCTGAAAACCCCAACTATCATATATTATGTATCATGGAGATAATATAACAATCTCATACAAAGCTTAGTACATCAAGCTCTCAATACAATCAATCATCACACACTAATAAGAAGAAATCTGCAAATCCATGCACCGATTTCTTGCCACCTGCTAGCCTACCTCCACTATGCAATCCCTGCTGAAGAATAGCTCTGAATGAATTCGAATTACCCTTACCTTGACTAAGAAATCCTCATTGGCAACTCCAATGTGTGTGTGGTGCAATCAATGCATCACTATAGTCACAACAGATAGTCCATCTTTCCCTTTCACCTATCTCTCCACTGGGTCTCCACTGGAACTGCCATGCATTGTAGTTAACTGATATTTTTTTTTCAGTTGATTAATGAGTTATTATTTGTGAATTAATCAACTAATTAATTCACTCCACTCTCACTAGTGTATCATTCAATTAGACTAGATACAACTAGCTCAACTGAGTTTAACTGAATATCAACTCCATGAACTACTCTTCCAACTCTGACATAACTTTGCCACTTCAGTTCTAACTGAGTCCTCCATGCATGAACCACCAGTAAACCCTAGGAATTGCGTAATTCCTTCAGCCCACTGATTTTCCAAATCTACTCACTGAAATTAAGTGCTCCAAGAGAATAAGTTGTTGTTTATTGTCGGATTATTATTAAGAGCTAATAATAATCGACACTTCTATTTTTAGATCAACGATATATAAATAGACTTCGACCAATATTCTAAAAATATAATTTCATCTGTTTTTCCAACTTGACCAACCATCCACAAATAGCATCCTGCAAGTTCTGAAATATGATCACCATGTCTAAAAATAGACTTGCGCCAAAAATAGCCTACGGGCCCACTTAGTGAAGGCGACTCTTTTCACTAAGCTCATCATCTTGTTGGATCTCAACACTCCCTCTCAACAAGATAAGGATTATCCTTCACCCCGATCCTGCCTCTATGGTATTCGAATTTGCTCTTGGTGAGCACCTTCGTCAGAATATCTGCATCCTGATCCTCCATAGGAATGTACTAAAGCAACATGATCTTCCGCTGCACACAATCCCTAATATGATGATACCGGATATCAATATGTTTAGATCTATCATGAAATACATGATTAATCGAGAGTTTAATGCAACTCTGATTATCACAATGTATCACTGTAGGATCTAACTGAGTGCCACAGATCTTTGTTTCCTGCTGTACCAAGAAACTGCCGTAGATCCGATACTGAAAATACCTCCTGATGTGCTCTTTCTGGTTGTTGGGCTGCCTACCTAATCTACATCCGTGAAGCCATGCAACTTCATATCATATGTCTGTCTGAACCATAAGCCATACTCAGATGTGCCCTTGAGATACCTCAAGACATGCTTGCTTGCCTTCCAAAAGAGCTTGGTAGGCTTAACCATCGCTTGTGAAATCTGGTTCACCGCATAGCATATGTCCGGTCTTGTATTAACTAAATACATGAGCGAACCCCACCAACTGTCGATAAACAGTGGCATCCACTACCTCTGCCGATGTAGCATCCTCTTTCCTCCAATTTCCTGGAAGAGGAGTGTCGATAGGCTTGCAGCCTTGCATGTGGAACTTCTCCAGTATCTCCCGAGCATACTTGCCTTGAGACACAAACAATTCACCTTCCCGCTGCCATATTTCCAATCCAAGGAAATAATGAAGAAGGCCCAAATCCTTCATCTCAAACTCCTTTGCAAGATCTGCCTTGCATGAGTGTATGAACTGCTCATCACCCGTTAGTATTAAATCATCAACATAAAGAACAATGATTAAAAGCTTACCCTCCACCACAATTTGGTACAGGTTTGCATCCGCCTCACTCTTGGTGAAGCCAAGTCCAGTGAAATAGCCATCGATCCGTGTGTACCAAGCACGAGGTGCTTGCTTCAACCCATACAACGCTCTTTTGAGCCTGCACACATGCGACTCGCTACTGTAGATCTCAAATCCTTTAGGCTGCTCAATGTACACCTCTTCCTCAATGATCCCATTAAGGAACACAGTCTTCACATCCATCTGATGAATGTTCTAACCCATCTGTGCTGAGAGAGAAATGATGGTCCTTATGGAAGAATACCGTGCGACAGGTGCAAAGGTTTCTTCATAATCAATCCCCTCGATCTGTGAGAAGTCCCCGACAACAAATATTGCCATATACTTCTCGACGCTCCCATCAGCAGCTTGCTTTACCTTGTAGATCCATCTTGATCCTACAACTGATTTTCCCATTGGCCTTGGAACAATCTCCCAAGCACTGTTTCTGACAATGGAGTCATACTCCTCCACCATGGCATCTACCCATCTGGGCTCTTGCACTGCTTCTTCAAAAGAAGATGGCTCTGTCACGATACACTTGCTCATACGAGCCATGTATCTAGTAAAACGGTCAGGTGACTGTCTCTGTCTGTGCTGTGATGTAGGGACTCCTACATTCTGTGTTGCATCAAGCTTCAGTCTCTCAGCTTCTGTGGTACGCTTTCTGCCTTGTTTGATGTTTGGTTCTGCATGAGTGGACTCCTCCACTCCATGAACTTCCTCTTGTGGCTGATCCGCATCTAGAGGCTCATATTTCGGAACAAGAAATTCCTTCACTACATGCAAGTCTAGCTCCCTCTGAAGCATAGCTTGTGCAACACCCACGATCGTTCTGTTGTTCCTCTTTGCGACCCCATTCTGCTGTGGGTTATGAAGTGCTATGAGTTGTCTTCGAATTCCTTCTTTGCTATAGAAGTCTTTGAATTCGCCCGAGATGTATTCACCACCATTATCACTCCGTAGAGCTTTCACTTGCTTCCCTGACTCCTTCTCCACCAATGCTTTAAACTCACAGAAATTTGAGAATGTTTCGCACTTCTTCTGCATGAAGAAGATCCACCATCTACGAGAATAGTCATCAACAAATATAACATAATACATGTGTTTTTCTGTTGAAGAAATCGAGAAAGGTCCACACACATCTGTGTGAATTCTCTCCAGGGTCATCGAAGCATGGTTCTCCTTCTCATGAAAGGTGGTCTTCGGAAAATTACCCATAGTACATCCCTTGCATTGATCTGATTGCGTAAGAATACCCTTGGGAAGTCCAGTAGAAATCTACTGCAAAATCTTCAAAGCGCCATGGTGAATATGGCCCAATCTCCTGTGCCATAATTCGCCCTCATCTCGACTCACCAATTCTTCTGCTTTTCCCACCATTGCAGCGCAGCCATCTACCTACAGCTTGTATATATTCTTAACTTGAATCCCTATCCTCTTGGTTTGACCCGTTTTTTTATGTCGCAGGAAATCTTTTCCATCACTAAAAACAATGTCATAACCTTTATTTTCCAAAATTGCGACCGAGACGAAGTTCTTCTTCAGACCTGGAATGTGCATAACGTCATTCAACAAGAATGGATTACCGGACTCCCTCTCAAAGGTAATGGTCCCAATGCCGGTCACACTGTATCGACCATCGTCACCCATCTCTATATGCATTTGAAGGTCCTTCTCCTCCAAGTTACTAAACAACTCCTTGTCTCCTGTCATATGGAAAGACACACCACTATCAAGATACCACACCGATCCAATATAGCTTGAAACAAAGCATGCGATAAAAGAGAAATCAAGTTCAAATTATGAGGCTAAGGCCTCTCCAGCTGCAGCTCCAGCAACCTTCTTGTTCTTCTTCTTATATGGGCAGTTAATGGAGAAATGCCCATGTTCGTGACAGTGAAAACACTTCACCTTGCACAAATCCTGCTTCTTGCCTTTAGCTTCAGCTTTTGAAGGAAATTTCTTCCCCTTCCCTTTCCTTGCTTTGGCAGCCAAAGCACAATTCTCTTCATCTTCATTCTTTGATGAAGAGCCATCCCTGGTACCCCACCTTATCTCCTCCTGCACAAGATCCGACCAAAGTCGCTCCCATCCCGATAGTTTCTCTCGTCCATTGACAAAGTCTTCGTAGCTATGCCAAATCTTCGGAAGCCCAAGGAGAGCCAAGCTCACCAAGTATTCATCATCAACAGTAATCCCCACACTTCCCAGTTCATCTCTACAGTGGAAAAACTTCGTGAGATATTTTGGAATACTGTCGCCCTTCTCCATTTTTATTTTTTTGAGCTTGTCTTTCAGCGTCAACTTCCTCTAGTCGCTGCTACTTTGGAACGAATCTGTCAAATCCTTCCACATTAAGAATGAAGTGGCTTTCCCATGAAGGCTGGACACAATATGGTCCTTCACACCTTCCAACATAATTCTTCTTGTCTTTGCTATCTTCTTTTTCCATGCGTTAAGTAATGCAGAATCACTAGATCTCAGCTTAGGAACATCGCTATTGATGAACTCCTTCAGTCCATTATCCTCCAGCACCGCCTCCATCTTATCCTTCCAGGCTATGTAATTTGAGCTCCCATCAAGGGCATACTCCAATCACAACCCATTGAAAGACATTTCAATGTATACTCAACTTCCGCACCAAGAATTTTATGAAGCAAATTCGAATTGTCCACTAGCAAAAACTCAACAACTCTTCACAATTGCAATCTTCAAGAATTAACACTGCTCTGATACCATGTAGAAATTAGTATACACTAAGCATGCATACAGAATCATTCGAATTTTCCACTAGCAAAAACTCAACAACTCTTCACAATTGCAATCTTCAAGAATTAACACTGCCCTGATCTCACAATATTTAACTTCTTGCAAAATACAGAATCATTCCACTATTAATCTTTTGCAGAAAATTAATTGCAAACACATGTGAAACATAAATAAAAAAAATTGCACATAAAACCGTTGTTTAACGGGAAAACCTGAAGCCGAAAACCCCAAATATAATATATTATGTATCATGGACATCATGTAACAATCTAATACAAAGCTTAGTACATAAAGCTCTCAGTACAATCAATCGTCACACACTAATCAGAAGAAATCTGCAAATCCATGCACCGATTTCTTGCCACCTGCTAGCCTGCCTCCACTGCGCAATCCCTGCTGAAGAATAGCTCTGAATGAATTTGAATTACCCTTTCCTTGACTGTGAAATCCTCATTGACAACTCCAATGTGTGTGTGGTGCAATCAATGCATCACTATAGTCACAACAGATAGTCTATCTTGCCCTTTCACCTATCTCTCCACTGGGTCTCGACTGGAACTACAGTGCAATGTAGTTAACTACTGTATTTGTTTAGTTGATTAATGAGTTATTATTTGTGAATTAATTAACTAATTAATTCACTCCACTCTCACTAGTGTATCATTCAGTTAGACTAGATACAACTAGCTCAACTGAGTTTAACTCCATTAACTGAGTTTAACTGAATAACAACTCCATGAACTACTCTTCCAACTCTGTCATAACTTTGCCACTTTAGTTCTAACAGAGTCCTCCATGCATGAACCACCAGTAAACTCTAGGAATTGCATAATTCCTTCAGCCCACTGATTTTCCAAATCTGCTCACTGAAATTAAGTGCTCTAGGAGAATAAGTTGTTGTTTATTGTCGGATTATTACTAATAGCTAATAATAATCGACACTTCTATTTTTAGATCGACGATCTATAAATAGACTTCGCCCAATATTCTAAAAATAGAATTTCATCTATTTTTCCAACTTGACCAACCCTCCACAAATAACATCCTGCAACTTCTGAAATATGATCACCATGTCTAAAAATAGACATAGTCTAAAAATAGACTTGCGCCAAAAATAGCCTGCGGGCCCACTTAGTGAAGGCGACTCTTTTCACCAAGCTCATCATCTTGTTGGATCTCAACACCAGCCACCAACACCATGAGAAAGGGATGCTAATCAAGCTGGACATGGCGAATGCCTTCGACTGGGTAAGGAATTCTTTTCTCCTCCAAGTTCTATCCGCTTTTGGATTTAGCTCTGAATTTATAAGGCTAATAAAAGCATGTATAGGAGAGCCTTGGATTGCCCCTTTGGTAAACGGCAGGCTAGCCGTCTATTTCAAAGCTTCGAGGGGCATCAGGAAAGGCTACCCTCTATCCCCCTTCTTGTACATTTTGATGGCCGACTCCCTTAGTCGAAAGCTGACAATAAAGAAGTTAAAAGGGACTCTTCCTGGCATTAGGGCTGTGAGAGGCACTGAGCCAATCAATCATGCCTTATTTGAAAATGATTCATTACTCCTGCGAGGGGCTTCCCTAAGGATTGCAAGAGCGTTCAATGAAGTTATACTCAACTTCTGCAGAGTTTCTGAAGCCCTATTCAATAGCAGGAAAAGTAGTGTGTATGGTTGGGAGATAGATCATCAAACCATGAATCAGATTTCTCAAGCCCTTGGCTTTGTGGGTTTCACTACCTAGGATAAAATCAAGTACCTTGGCTTGCCTTTGACCTTGGGATCTAACAAGGCCCTCCACTGGGTTGAGATCCTCAACAAAATCAAGGAAAAAATGAAAGCATGGGGAGGACAGTGGCTTACCACAGTTGGGAAGCTAATCCTGGTGAAATACTTTCTTTCCTCCCTCCCATTATATCAGGCTACCTTTTTATTGGCACCAAAATCAATCTCTAAACAACTCTAAAAGCTTTTAATAAACTTCCTGTGGCAAGGAGGTAAGGGGAATTAGAAAAAAATTCCACTTGGTGAGCTGGGACATTGTGAAAAGACCTTTATCTGATGGAGGCCTGCAAGTTAGAGACCCCAGGCTGGCCAATTTGGCCTTGGGAGGGAATATTTTATGGAAAATATTCTCAAACCATCAGCATTTTGTAAGTCAAGTCGTCATCAAAAAATATATGAACAGACTCTCTCTGAATAATATGAAGGATGGAGCTTCTTGTAAGGGCACCACCCTATGGAAGCTCTGTAGTTGTGGCTGGGAGTTCTTCAAATAACGCCTATATAGAATTCTGGGAAATGGAAAAAATATCAGCCTATGGGAAGAAAAAATCATGGGACTCCAACCCTTCAACTCAACACATGAATTTCAGATCTGCGTGATTGGCTCAAAAACCATGGCATCAGAAAACTGGAAGATATTTTGTCCTGGGACGTTACTGGGAACTGGATCGACTGGAATATCCCTTGCCCTCTTGATTGGATGTGTCCTTAGTATCCTCTCTTCCTCGTAGCACTCGTAGGGCTGACTCCGGTTCATCGGCGTTCAAATGAAAAGTGGGGTTGGGGAAGGTCTGGTGCATATTCAGTTGCACAAGGATTCACTGTCCTCTAATCCTGCAATCTCCTTCACACTCCAATGCTTTGGCAGCAGGTCTGGGATCCAATTGGACTTCCAAAGGTCAACTTATTTTGCTGGCTCCTCATGCATAAGCGGATCTTGGATGGCGATAACCTGGAAAGAAGAGGCATGATTGGTCCACATAGATGCCTGCTCTGCTGCGTGGAAATGGAAATAATCGATCATCTATTTCTAGACTGCGTTTTTACTCAAGCAGTATGGATGGAAGCTATGCACATGCTTGATGTTAAAATCCCTTCGCAGGTCACAGTTACAAACCTATTCAATACTTGGAAAGGGAAATATCCACACGATTTGAACAACAAATCTATGTGGATAAAAATCTGGTTTTCCATCCAACAGTTTGTCTGCTGGGAAGTGTGGTTAGCAAGGAAAGATGGAATCTTCAACAATAGACTTTGCTCTCCTACAGTGGTGGCAGCGAAAGCAAAAGCTTTGATACTTGAGTCCTTGGTGAATCGACCCCACAATACATGCAACAATATTTCCCCCAATGTGATCAACTGGATCAGAGCGCCTTTGAAGAACGCCTTCAGCAAAAAGACCCCCTCTCAACCTTGTTTCAACTTAGAGTGGAGGATTCAGATCCCTGAACTCGATTTTAAAAATTGTTGGAAGAACTAGGACAAAGGCACGATCTTCTTTGATGGAGCTACCAAGGGAAACCTGGGGACTTCTGGAGCATGGGGGGTTATATATTCCTAAACAAGGCAAAGTAAAGTCAGCTTCAGTTGGGGCCTTGGGAAGAGTACAAAAAATCAAGCATAAATCTTAGGACTGCTCAAAGCTTGCCAGATCGCTCATGATCACGGAGAAAAATATATTCAAGTCTTCGGAGACTCATAAATCCTAATAAAGACCATAAAAATTGATGCTCACTTCAACAATCTAGCCCTCAATAAGACCCTGCAGAGACTCAGAAAAGTGCTACAAAATTACACCTCCAGCTCCTTCTACCACATTCTGTGAAATCTAAACAAGGAAGCGGACGCAGAAGCTAATACAGGATGCCTCTTGGCCCAAGGATAACTTTCAAAAATTGACGAAGCCCCTATCTGGTATCCTATCCCATAAGACCCAGCTATGTAAAAGCATAATATTGCCTCATCGTCGTTTTTGTAAAAAGGAATATGTAACAGGGGTTGTTTAGGCTCCGGCCCAACCTAGCATCATAAATAAAACTTACCCATTCATGTTAAAAAAAAACACAGGAAATAAGCTCAACAGAGAAACATTAATCCGTCAAGTTAAATGTGTTAAAAAACACATGCAGATGACTGGTAGGACAAAGTCCTACCTTACGGATCTCCTCAGCTTCCTCCTTGCTAGCATGCCACAAGAACCCATACCCTCGAAAAACCATAGCACGCCACAAGAAAACCAACTATATTGTGCACATTGACCTGCAACAATGCAAACATCCATGAGAAAACCAACTTAATGCATAGAGGCAACAAAAACATTAAAAAAAATGAAAAACCCACCATATCCACCACAAAAAAATGCAGCATTTACCTGAAAAAAAATTCCGAGCACGAACCCACCATATCCGCCATCGAGCCAAGGTATATCCACCACAGGGATGAACACAAACAAATACACACGCATAAACGACATACAGGGAACTACAAACTGCACAGTAAACCATAACTGAAATCACATAAACAACTTCACAACCGCTCGAACTAGGACCATAGACGCTCCATAATCCCAGACTAATCGCACAAAGGGCAGAACTGGATGTGAGTAGCATCGAAGCATAGGAGCGCAACAACTGGGAGCGAAAATGCACAGGGACCACACCCGGACAAAATAAAAAATCTTGTTCGAGAAGGCTCTAATAATGAGCGGGAAAGGACAGGTAAATGCAACCCTAAACTAGCACAACAAGTAACCTCATACGCAGGACACGTGCCCGCATGCATTCAACAAGTATCATACAACCCGTGTGGTAGTACAGGTGGCATGACATGGCATCTTGGAACATGTGTTCATCTACTAAGGCCTCTCCCCTAATATTTTTTAATGAAACATTAAAGAAAACATAAAAACTCTATTAAAATTAAAAAAAAAGAAAATTATTAAAAAAATAGAAATTAACCCCAAAAAAAAAAAAAAAAAAAAAATCAACATAGAAATTAACAAAACGAAACCTAAAAAAACACAAAATTTAATATATATATATATATATATAATTTGAATAAAAATATAAAAAGAATAAAAGCATCCATATGAATATAAAGATATTTTTATATTTTAATTAATAAATAAAAAATATTTATAAAGTTGAATTATTATTATTATTATATATTATTTATTTCTTTATTTACATAGAAATAAATTAATATATATAAAATAATTATTGAAAAAATAAAAACCTAAATTTATTAAATTAAAATTGATATACAATTATATATATATATATATATATATATATATATATATATATATATATATATATATATATATATATATATATATATATATATATATATATATATATATATATATATATATATATATATATATATATATATATATATATACTAAAAAAACATTTACTATATAATTCAAAAGAATCAACCTGAATATATAAAGATATTATTTATGTAACCAAGAATTAGAGGAATCCAATGAATAAGCCACTAATAATTAAAAGCTAAATGAAAAAAATATGTAAAACTATTAAAGAATAAAAATATCTATAAAAAAGTTGTAAAGATAACCAAATTTTATGAAAAAGAAGAAACGAATGAATTATAATAATAAGGAATATAAAAAATATAAAAAAGGAAAGTAAAGATAAATTTATAGCCAATAAATAAAAAGAGGCAAAAAATTGCGGGACTCGAAAAATAAAGGATGACATTTAGGAATAAAGGGATGGGATCTAACAGCTGCAAATTTTTCATCCATCATCCCTATTTAGCGTATTAAACCTTTTTTTAATTTCAATTGCCTCCCTCAACTTATGGTGATGGAAATGATCAAGAGCCTAGCAATGACTTGAGAATCCTTGATATACATGTGGTGCTTTATCTTCTCACCTTGTTTGATCAAAGTCGAGGAGCGAGTACTACAATTTTTATGTCAGTTGCATGCTCTTTAATCCTTTGATTTATCGAACGATCAATTTCTCCAATGTAGGGGGTCCTACAGGAACACGATACTAAATAATGCCTTTCATGTTTCTAGGTTCCATAGGGTCTTTGACAGATCTAAGGGAGCTGTGAATGGTGTCCATGGGTCTAAAGGCGGAAGAAACATTGTGCTTCTTAAGAATATGATAAATCTTGTGAGTAGTCCCTTGGATAAAGGTAAACTGAACACCGGAAACCAATTCACCAAGATTCTTCCTTACCTTTGGAAGATTTCTCACCCTTAAAAGATCATTGATACCTTGGAATCTATTATAGCCATTCATTTCAAAAACATTAAGGAGATGGGTTTCTCACTCCCCAAGTGGTTCTCATCAGAAATCCTTAAAGCATGAGTAACTAAAGTGTAAAGAATTCCATGACATTTTTTTCATTAAATTGAAAAACAAAAACGACATAATTACCTTTGAGATAAATATTAACCCTCTATCGTGACTACTACTAAAAATATTCCATGGAGGTTAAATCCCTACCATCCACCTAATAATTATTGATAATTAAATTAAAATTATGGAATATATGATTCCATATTCCAAAATAGATGCCTATCTGTATAATTAGAGGTTTCTTACTTATTATATTTGGATAGCATTTGAAAAGTAGAGAAAATTAAGTGTTGATTTTATTATTATTATTTTTAAATAATAAGCATTATTATGGCCCTAGTGGGTATTTAACATGGAAAGCTCGTGTTATGTAAAGTTATGTGAGTGATGAGTTCCTTTATTCAAATCCTTCATACATAGACTCACGTGCCATCTTTGGGGCATGGTAGTTAAACCTAGGGGTAATAATGGTAGCAGTCGGGATCACCCTCATGTCATGCAAGTACAAGCATGACATAGTTGCTAATTCCTCTAGTGTGTGTATATATATATATATATATATATATATATATATATATATATATATATATATATATATATATATATATATATATGTAAATTTTCTAAATATTTTTATTTTTAATAAGGTGATATGTGTCTTCTTGTCTATTATTGTGATTTTTTGGACTCTCAAAAGAGGTTGGTTTCCCATATGGCAACATTTTTGGATTATCAAGAGGGCTTCGTTTCCCCTATAACAAGCCCTCCATGAGTGTCTGAGTTTGGTTTATTTTATGCATATAATGTGGAATTTGATCCAAGTGGATATTGGTGGCCACCTGTCTATTCCACTTGGATCCCCAACATTTTCTCTTTCAGTTTCCTTAATTGTAACACAATTTACTCTTTTTGGTAGTTTTTCGGGTCGTGAACTTTTAGAGTTGTTTTGAAGCCTTAAACGATGTTTTTTTGGAAAACGGGAAAACCCATGGCATAAAATGGGGTTTTTGATCAAAAGTTGTAGCCTCAGATATATATTTCTAACAAGGTATTGTATGTGTTAACTCAAATAAAAATACTTTGGAATAGATGAAATAACTAAAAATTTGGTTGGTGCATTATAACTTAAGTTATGTATTAACTCTCCCTGATGGGGATGGATGAGCATGAATATTGGGAGATTGATGAGGAGTGGGGGAGGGTGCACCCGCCACCCCACTGAATCCCAAGAACATTAATGAGCGGGGCGATGTGGTATGGCCACCCCCCCGATGCACCATACATGTTGCATAAGGTTAAAATATATGGTTGGCCTCATCTCAGATTTCTCGACTTATTTTCAATTTTTTGTTGATGAATGTTGTGTGGATTCTCCAAGGGCAATAGGGAAAGTTTATAGGTGTCTTTGCAAGCCTAGTTTTTAGTTCTCATGAAGAAATGTTTTGGTCAGAGTGGTTGTCCCTTATGCATATCTCTGGATGGAAAAAGCAAGCTTGTAAAGATCAAGACTTTGACATTATGAAGGTGGTAATTATTCATGGGAAGTTGGGAAAAAATTGGGAGTGAAATAAGGTTCTGCACCCTTGTGATGGTCTACCACTAGGAACCCCCTAATTCATTAGACTAAATTCAAAGGTATTTTTGGGTTTTCGGCTTTGTAATATTCCCAAAATTTCACATCATATTTGGAATATTAGAGTCATTGATTTTCTTAATAAATTAAGTAAATAAAAGGGTGGGGGGACCCACAAACCTCAAAGATGAATAAAATCCACTTTTTATGTGTGTATGTGGATATTTTAGATCTAGATCTAGAATCATGGAGTAGTGGAGCAACTCCATTAATGGAGATCATGTCTCATTTATGAGATAGATTATGGAGGATGAATCAATCAAATAAGATCATGCATCTTAAATATAAAATCACGAGGATATTTGATAAGGTCAACTAATATCATAGTGCATTCAAAGAATATCATGAAGCACTTATGATAAGATAGTGGAGGAAGTGGTGCATTTAATGCACACATGATGGAGGGGGTAATCACCCCATGTGAACATGATGGAGGACATGGATCAACAACGCAGTCAAACATGGAGACTTTGTCCACATGTACAATGCAGATTTAGAGTGGGCCCAGGCTATGGAAGGGTCATGCATATAATGAAGGTGAAGGCATAATGGAAGGCATGATTTGGATTATTCATTTCTTGATCTGTTTATATCTAGATTTCTCTTAGGACATTTATATGCAGACTTGGGTTGTTTAGCATATTTTGCAGTACTGTTTAGCACAGGGTGTTCCTGAGTGGGAATCCCACCTCTTTCTTTGAGTGATCTCTAAGGAAGTGGATTGTTCTTCATTCCGTATCAGGCATTGGTGTCATATTCAGGAGGTTGTTTCTAGAATTTAGCTAGGAAACCAGTGGAGGATTCATACTACCACTTTGTTCCTCAGATCCAGCCTTTCAGGAGTAGTAGATATACATCTGGAATTCAGGCCATTGGGTTTTACCTCCTTGCAACAACAGTCCCTTCAAGGATTGCGCAGTTCAGTCCTGTAGATCTATCGGAGGAAGGAAGTTTCCAGTATTTCAGCTGGAAATCCTGTGAGGGATAACCTCCTCACATTGGATCTACTATTTCCATCATCTAGGAGTTGATTTGACATATCTAGCAGCAGGCTATTGAGCCTTCGTCTTTGACAACGTATTTTTCTAAAGGTGTTGTTCTTATAACAGCTATTTTCAGTGGAGGAGATTGGAGGAGCTAGAGCTTGAGCTTTTAGCCCAAGGATCTAGTGAAGGGATCAACCCTTCTTGCATAGATCTGATTGTACATCATTGCAGCCATAATATTATCAGATCTAGCTTCAGATCTGCATTCCCAGTAGCATATATGTGAAGCCCTAAGGGGAAGGTTGTCTTAGACTTATATATCTGAGAAACCCCTCCCGAGTTATCTTGGGAACCCGTAATTGAGCCCTGATCTATAATTTCAGCGTCATCAGAGCTCCCATTCTGCCTAGATCTGAATTTCTATCTTACAGGCAGTTGCAGTCCCTACAGTTGCAGTAGGGACAATGTAGTTTACCTTCCAGCAGAGCAGCAGTTATGCAGTCCCTCTTGGAATATCATTGCAGGGTCATTCTAGGCTACTCTTGTGGCTTGAGTGTCTCATATAGTGAGCACTATTGTACTTGATTTTTACACCACCAATATAGCTATTTCTGTGCATTCTGATGTCTATATAGATTTATTGTTTACTTTGTTGCAGTTCTCATATTGTGTTTTAGTATTACTGCATTCTCCCTTGGGATATTACAGTGGTATCAGAGCATGATCTTTGGTTCAGCTTGTGGACACTTCATCGTTTACATCAAAAGAAGAAGCATATAGATGAGATCTATCATGGAGGATGAAAATTATGCCAATCCTTTCTTTAGATCCATGCAAGTTCTCTCCAAGGAGATCAATCCAATGAAGAGGGAAGGACGTAAAGAAGATCCAAGAAGAATATGTGATGAGGAAGGTCCAAGCACTTCCTATCAGCAAAGAAGAAAACCGGAGAATCATAGATCTCCTCATAGATCCACTATGACCACTTTCTTTGCAGAAGGTGAAAGGTGTAGAAATGAAGAAAGGAATGAACCTGAGACTCATGAGACTCTCAGTCTATACAATGAAGAGTACAAAGCACAGTCTAGAGCATTCAAGGAGAAGCTAACTCTCCAGCAATTCTTCAAAATCAAAGAAGAAAGAGGATCCCATAGCAGCAATAGAAGAAAGAGGCATAATAGATTCTATTTGCCTACATTTGATGGATCTTCCTCAAGCACTGTTAAGGCTTGGAGGAGAGAGTTATATGCATTTTTCAAGCTACATCCTGTAGCTAAAGGAGAGGCTGTTCAAATTGCAGCACTTCATCTTTTAGGTGAAGCCAATGATTGGTGGTTTGGTCACATGGAGCATGCAAAGGTGACTAAATATTCAAATTTATTTCACAAGTTGAGGATGGAATTTGATGTGAGAAAACCAGAGATGTGTCACAAAGTGACATTCCCTAAGGAAACAAAGGAGGATGTCAACCTTGTCAGTCTAGACAAGAAGTCACTACATTCACCACCAGCTGCAGGAGTACTTGCATCCGGAGAAGAGACACTTGCAACTTTGCAATATAGTCTTGAGATCTTGACACATAGAGTCCCATGCATGATTCAGGAGATGCATGAGGAAGAGGAGGAGGATTCCAGCGCTAGTACACTTGGAGAAGAGCAACCATCACCCTTACCAGCAGTTGGAGGCACTATTGTCCCAGTTGGAGGAACTCTTGTGTTCTAGCAAGAGGTTTCCACACATCATTTGATCCAAGGTATGCATAAGCTTTCATCACATATTGTTTCAGTAAATCTTATTGAAACTTATGAGGACATGCCATCAGGGCCAATGCATAACCGAGGGTTAGAACAAAATGCCGATTTGAAGCAGCAACATATCACAACATAGAGGACCCTTGATCTAATCAAGGAGGAGATTAAGAACTATCCCAGTTCATCATTGTGGAGCTACATTCAACCCTTTGAGTTGAAGTGTAGGGTTTCAAAAAATGGGATGAGCATGATCCTATGTACAATAACTGGTTATGAGATCAGTATTGTACCTTGCTTTGAGACAACACATGTATTACCATGTAGATCTACAACATTGTCACTTAGTAGCTATGAAAATGAAGAGGCCCCATCATTCTTGGAGCATTCTGAAGGTAGCTTCATTCATGAAGCAATGGAGGTAAAGATGATAAATGGTAGACATCTTGAGATGAGAAACCTTTTCTCCTTTCTAGATGACACTTTCTCAATGAGCCTCTCACTGCTCAAAGAGAAACTTCTACTTGCAGCAAATACAAAAAATTCATTGGTTTTCGAGGGTCTTTGGTGAAAAGAGAATCTCATTGGAGGTGCACTTCAACATTTCATGAAATGAAAAGTTGTTCAACAGTTTGGGGAGGATGGTATTCTACAAAGGGAGGATACCATGATTATGCAACACATCATTCACCATCCACATTGGAATGAGTGGATGAGGATGATAAGTAAGGGGTTGCATGACCACTTGCGGATTTATGACATGGGCCAGCAATCTTGGTTATTTTGGTTGCCCTTGGGAGACTTCTGTCACTACCCAAAGGTTCCTATTTATTTGATCTATGCCTCGAAGAACACTTATGAAATGAAGAAGGAGGCATAGCTGCGCTAGCTACTCTTGGGTGAGTATGGTTACCACCCAATAGCTCATATTTTTCTGATTCATGCCTTGTGTATCAATAATAGAATGCAACAAAAGAAGGCATGTTAATTTTGGTTTCCCTTGAGAGATTTTGGCCACCAAATGACATCTCCTATGTCTATGTGTTTTGTATTGGGTAAAGCTTGGCATGATGCTCTCATGATGTGCATTGGTGGTGTTCATTTGTATTGGGCTGATATGACATTCCACATGTCAATTAGTATGTTTTTTCTCCATGATGCACATGAGGAGGAGAGAAAGCAACAAGATCTCTTTTTGCTTTGGTTGTTTTTGGGGGAGTTTGGCTTGTCCATCTTACATGGGGGAGATGGAGGATGGTAGCAAAGGGCCTTAATCCAGTGGTTACTATTAGGAGAATATGGTTTGACATCTTTGTCTACCCATATAAATCCTTCCCTACTTCTTTTTCATAACATTGGAATGATGTTTGGATCCAAAAAGGCCAACAGGGCTAAGGATGAGAGCATATCAATGCTCAATCAAATTCACAAAGCATGGGGTGAAGAGATGTATTGTGAGATGGAGCTTTTCCTTTGTGGAAAGGGCCACTTGATTTTATGTATCTCATGTATTAATGATGATGTTGGACATCATATGGTTGTCACTTGGTACTTCATGGTGGAAGGAGGACATCTAACCATGCAGTTGGAAGTCATTATATATATTTTTGAAAGACAACTTTGGAACCAAACATGCATAACACATTGCAGCAAATGGAGGAAGCCTTCCTTATGTGGATGCCATTTGGGAGGGAATAGATGGCTTTGCACCTACTTTTGGAGTTGCTTGAGGACAAGCAACATTTTGCTGGGGGGGACTGTAATATTTCCAAAATTTCACATCATATTTGGAATATTAGAGTCCTTGATTTTCTTAATAAATTAAGTAAATAAAAGGGTTGGGGGGGCCCACAAACCTCAAAGATGAATAAAATCCACTTTTTATGTGTGTATGTGGATATTTTAGATCTAGATCTAGAATCATGGAGTAGTGGAGCAACTCCATTAATGGAGATCATGTCTCATTTATGAGATAGATTATGGAGGATGAATCAATCAAATAAGATCATGCATATTAAATATAAAATCATGAGGATCTTTGTTAAGGTCAACTAAGATCATAGTGCTTTCAAAGAAGATCATGAAGCACTTATGATAACATAGTGGAGGAATTGGTGCATTTAATGCACACATGATGGAGGGAATAATCACCCAATGTGAACATGATGGAGGACATGGATCAACAACACAATTAAAAATGGAGACTTTGTCCACATGTATAACACAGATTTAGAGTGGGCCCAGGCTATGGAAGGCTCATGCATATAATGAAGGTGAAGGCACAATGAAAGGCATGATTTGGATTATTCATTTCTTGATCTGTTTAGATATAGATTTGTCTTAGGACATTTCTATGCAGACTTGGGATGTTTAGCAGAGTTTGCAGTGATGTTTAGCACAGGGTGTTCCCATGTGGGAATACCACCTCTTTCTTTGAGTGATATCTAAGGAAGAGGATTGTTATTAATTCCATATCAGGCATTGGTGTCATCTTTAGGAGGTTGCTTCTAGAATTCAGCTAGGAAACCAGTGGAGGATTCATCCTACCACTTTGTTCTTCAGATCCAGCCTTCTAGGAGCAGTAGATATACATCCGACATTCAAGCCATTGGGTTTTACCTCCTTACAATAGTAGTCCCTTCAAGGATTGCACAGTTCAGTCCTGTAGATCTATTGGAGGAAGTAAGTTTCCAGTATTTTAGCTGGAAATCCTATGAGGGATAACCTCCTCACGTTGGATCTATTATTTCCATCATCCAGGAACTGATTTTACATATCTAGTAGCAGGCTATTGAGCCTCCCTCTCTGACAGCGAAGTTTTCTGAAGCTGTTGTTCTTATAACAACTATTTTCAGTGGAAGAGATTGGAGGAGCTAGATCTAGAGCTTTTAGCCCAAGGATCTAGTGAAGGTATCAACCCTTCCTGCATAGATTTGATTGTACCTCGTTGCAGCCATCATATTATCAGATCTAGCTTCAAATTTGCATTCCCAGCAGCATATATGTGAAGCCCTAAGGGGAAGGTTGTCTTAGACTTACATATCTGAGAAACCCCTCCTGGGTTATCTTGGGAACCCATCATTGAGCCCAGATCTACAATTTTAGCATCATCGGAGCTCCCATTCTGCCTAGATATGAATTTCTATCTTACAGGCAGTTGCAGTCCCTATAGTTGTAGCAGGGACAAAATAATTTACCTTCCAGCAGAGAAGCAGTCACGCAATCCCTCTTGGGATATCATTGCAGGGTCATTCTAGGCTACTCTTGTGGCTTGAGTGTCTCATATTTTGAGCACTCTTGTACTTTCTTTTTAAACCTCCAATATAATAAAATGGCTCAGCTATTTCTATGCATTCTGATGTGTATATAGATTTTTTGTTTACTTTGCTGCAGTTCTCATATTGTGTTTTAGTATTACTGCATTCTCCCTTGGGATATTATAGGTTTTCCTGGTTCTTAATTGTTGTCTTGGTTGGTTGCTAGTTAACTAATGGTTTTCAATTTCTCTCCCAGTTCATGTTTGTCATTGGATTATCTAGGTTGCTTCATTCATATATGTGTACTCCCAACTGGTTTACATTTTATGGTTTTAATCAAAAGGATAGGTCACATGGCTCTAGTTCCCCCACCTTAATTGTATTCTTTTTGTGGTGTTGTATTAGCCTGGTTGGTGGAGTTTTGTATGCTCTGTGTTTGTTGAGCAAGTATTTAGGAATTTTGGTCCACCCACTGACCCTCTGGTATGGTGGAGAGGGGGGACTTGCAATGTATGATTGTATTTGGTATATTATGAGCGACCCTATTTAATTGGTTTGGTCAGCCACTCTGCAGAGCTATACCCATGGCTTAATTGAGGTCTATTCTATTTGGTATCTTTCTTGGATCACCATACAAATACAAGCACAATCATGGTCATTGAGGTGATGGGGAGTGAGGCCAAACTAACTGGTCTCACTCTAAGGCTTAGGCCCAGGGGGTGGCAACACCATTTCATGCTTCAAATTCTCCTAACACCCAAGCGAGCATTCATCGCCTTGAAAGGTATGTTAAAAGTGAAATCCAATAATTCACTAACTCTGAGCTCATCATTGAAGTCTCACATTGGATCCTAGACTCTGGGAATACCATGGGAAGGAGAACCCAATAAATTCATTGTCACCCTTCATTGACAGCTAAAGACATTATTGGGGCAAGTCCTCAAGGAAAATCGTGATGAGTGAAATGATATTATCTCATTCCTGAACGATATCTAAAGTACCAATGGAATATGCATGAAAACCTTATCTTCCTGGACACACGATTCGCCCATATGGAGAAGCATATACAATATGAATTTCAACTTCCACCTCCCTCTGACTCTAGATTTAAGATCCTTGCTTTGCTAACTTCATCAAACTCTTAGATGGGCATTTATTGTGTGTTAATCTTGTTGGTGTTTTGGTCTTGTGTACCTCTCTGGATTTGGACAATAAAGTCTTTTTGGCATGTTGTAGTTTTTTTTGGAAATTATGTATTGGCCAACGAATCTCGTAAGAGTGAGGCTGGTATAGTTTTGGAAAGTTGTGGGCAACAATGTAATCTCTTCCTATAAATGAAAAATTCTCAACTTACAAAAAAAAATTATGTATTAATTGGGAAATAAACTTCAAATCATCCATATCTACCATATGTTGTTGCATCATGTCTTCATCTTTTTTTACCAATGAACCAATAGAGAGATGTGCCTTTGAAAGATCCATGTTTTAATAACCAATTGATTCTTTAATACTATGCCTTAGCAAGGCACACCACACCTTTAATTTAGTAATCTCTTTGTTTTGAAATTGCACCACCTTGATGAGTAGTGCAATTTGCTTATATTTCTTACCTCTTGCACCTGAATTTGGTATGTAGTCACCGAGATAGATAACTTATTTATTGTATTTTTGTCTTCTTGGATCCTTATAATACGCTTGATCTCAATTGCCTCACAACCTAGGAATCATCCAGGATTCTCGTGTGCCATTCCCCCTTTCTAATTGATGCCTTGAGTTCTAGTTGATAGTCTATTGACAATTTCCTTATCAATTTCAATTATGGGGTTGGATTATAGTATTTTGTTTCCTCTTGCTAGAAGTGTACGACTCATAGATGTGCACTCCAATTTCGAAATACAAAGATTACCAAAAAATTCCAATTTTGAGTGATGAATGTCGCATAACAACAATCCTCCATGCAACAATTATCAACTCTTGCTTCTAATTATATGTTGGTTCTATTTGTTTATCTTGTTGAAATTTGGTAGCTTGGAAGGTATTTTCAGTTAGAAAGGACTTTAGGGATTTCTGGTTTCTTTGCTATGGTTTTTCATGCAAGGAAAAGCATTTAATATTTAAATTTAATTATTTTTGGCTTAAGGGGTTAAGTTGGCTCAAGTTGGCCAATAATTCCTAGGGAAACACACCTTGGAAAAGTATAAATACAAGAAGCATAAGAATTAATATTCTTGTGTGGTGAGAAAGATGATAAAAGGATCCAAAAAGTAGGGTAGAAAAAGGAGCCACAGTCTAGCAAGGAGGTGGAGTTTGTTGAGATTATGTAGGTTGGAAAGGGTTGCACAGAAGTTCTGTGGAAGTTGTAGCTTGAAGGGAGCGAAGCCACAACCTCAAGGAGGCCTAGGAAGAAGCTGCATGCATATTAAAGTGAGGTTGCGAGCCTAAAAATACCATTCACAATCTGTTTGAAGAGATGGAAGGGCCACAAGAGGGTTGTAGGAGGCCGTAGTAAGCGCAATAATTAACACACTCCAAGAATTAAATTCTAGTTATGACAAAAACATTAAGACAAGGAGGAGTGATTTATTCTTTAAGTTAATTTAGGTAACTAAGGAGTTGAAGGGCCACAATTTAATTGTGGATGCAATTTTATTAAGCCGAGAGAAAATGCAGGAGCATGTTGATGTACTATAGGTAGAATAGAGTAATGAATTTAACAACCATGTTGATTTTCCCAAAGAGGAAATTGAGAAATGGTTAATTATTTTTGTAAATAAAAATGAATATTAATTGGAAGTAATACATCTGGATGACCATGCTTTAAACGAGATTGAAGATGAGTTGTTTGAAGTTTGAATAAACTAGGAGGTGATGGTTGCAACATTATGACTATATCGAGCAAAGTCTCAAAGATGCTTCAAAGAATATAATGACTACACGATGGCACATTGAAAATTCTTACAATTAGGTCTTCAACATGCATCCATTATTCAAAGAAAATAGGTCTTTAACAAAAGAGTCTCCCTTTTCTACCATTGTAAGTAAATTGTGTAGTTTGGTTCTTACACCTTCTTTTCTTCCAATTTATTAATGTTTCAACCTTTTTCATTTTGGAGTTTTTTTTGGATATTAGGGTCAATTCCTTATTGCAACATATTTTCTCTTCTAGGTATTTTTCTTATTTGTATGGTTCAGGGGAGTCCTCATCCCTATGCTTAAATGGACAAACACATTATAATTTATTGAATATCATTAATTCTTAGTAAACATTCATATATTTTTTTAAAAGGTTCCATGAAGAACTACTAGAATTTCATGGCTAGTGCGATCTTTTGACTTTGAGTTCTAAGCTTAATATTACAGGTGTGCAACTATTCATCCCCATGAGTTCTATGATTATTTTCCTCTATTGAAATTTGTGATGAATTACTTTTTATTGTGATGAAAATTGATGATATTTAAATATATTCATGGTTATAATAATGTTGTAGCATATCATTGTGAATATTAAAGCATGCATTTTTTGTAGTTTTTTTATATTCTTTGTTAAATAGCAGTGCCATCTTTATAAAAAATTGGGTTTTTTTGTGGGGGGTTTCCCTCAAATGTTGTTTTTGAGACTTTAACTATTCCCAAGACTCAATGGGAATGTAGATAATCATTACAACAAGGTTTATATCTGGCTAAGGGCACAAGGTTGATCAACCATATCCAACCAAAAATTCTAATGCAAGTGGTATAATGGCGAGTATCGACAATGAATTGGGAAAAATTGAGATTCATTAGTGAGATATGTGCCTAAAATTGGGGTAAATTTCATTCAAGAACCTTTCCTCAACATTATTGGGAGTTCTATTAGGAATCCACACACCCTAGGTATGGTCTATGCCTTACCTAGGAAACATAATCACATTGAAAATTCCTAATTTTAAACAATTTTGCACAATGAAATTAAACCAATGTACACAATATATATATATATATATATATATATATATATACTCCCAATCTTATTTCTGATCATTTCATTAATAAATAAACTCACGGGGCTCCCGTACCAGGGATATTGGTCCTTTATATCCCAATATAATGCAAAATTCAAAGTCAAATCCTTCTACCTAAATATCCAGGGTTGATGCTTTGTCCTCTAAGCCTTTCCTACCCAAAAAAATACACTTACAACACGCAAACCACACAATTGTAACAAACATTAATCTTGTTTTACTGGCGGGTTATTTTCACCTTGTTTTAGCAACCAAACTTCCTTTTCTATGCACAAAAACCCTCTTCTAGTCCTTATCACACTGAACCAGCTCCTTAAGTCTTCACCAAACCTTTTTCAACGCTATTCAAGAATTTGGCCTCATTTTCCAATCATTGTTCAGGCCTCAACCTGCTTATCCTTTACCGCAACCTCCTACGTCCCTCTTACGACCCTTCTAGCTCTTTAAACATGCTGCAAATGGTCTGTTTAGGCCTACCTTGAAATACAACAAAGTTACCGATCAAACGAGAACTATTACCTCAAAATGAGAACTATAACAAAAAAAACATCAAAAAACCATGAAAAAACAACCCAAAAACGAAAAGTTGGTATTCTGGATTTTTATTTTTTACTTTTATTTTAATTTTAATTTTTAATTTTTAATTTTTTTTTTTTAATTTTAATTTTTTAAAATTTTCGGGGTAAATTTTCAACTATTTTTAAAAATGGAAGTAAAATCCATTTTTTCTTGTGCAAAAAACAACCTGAAAATGAAAAGTGTTGATGCTGGAATAACATTGCCAATTTTTTGTGTGCAAAAAACAGTCTGAAAACGAAAAGTGTTGATGCTGGAATAACATCGCCAATTTTTTGTGTGCAAAAAACAACCTTAAAACGAAAATTTCTGTTGCTAGAATAACGTCGACCCTGAAAATGAAAGGTGTTGATGCTGGAATAACATCGTCAAATTTTTGTGTGCAAAAAACACCTTGAAAACCAAAAGTGTTGATGTTGGAATAACATCTTTTTCTTTTCGGGGTAAATTGTCAACAATTTTTAATAATGACATTAAAGATAAAATATCGTGACTCTGAAAATCCTTAAAATTTCAACGATAA
Organism: Pinus albicaulis; assembly: GCA_034641835.2. Classification (NCBI taxonomy): domain Eukaryota; kingdom Viridiplantae; phylum Streptophyta; class Pinopsida; order Pinales; family Pinaceae; genus Pinus; species Pinus albicaulis. The sequence continues at coordinate 980,714,421 of CM076572.1, forward strand.
ACATGACATTAAAGATAAAATTCAAAAGTCTTAAAATTCCAACGATTTCTAGGCATGGTATTAAACATAAATTATCAAGTCTCTGAAAAGCCTTAAAAAACCAAAGATGACATTAAAGATAAAATATCACCTTTATGAAAATAAAATTCCAACGATTTTTAGGCATCGTATTAAAGATAAAACATCACTTGTGAAAAAAATAAAAAATAAAATAAAATAAACCCAAAACAAAAAATAAAAATAAAAAAACATATATATTTTTGAATAAGATTTATCCAGGTTATCCATAGTGTTATGGTGAACTTGTCGACGTTTCGAATCCCAATGGGGATCCATCTTTAGGACAGATTCTTGAATGAAGGTAAGAAAGACGAACAAATTAGAGATAAATAGTCAACGTGAAAGACAGAACGAAAAAAAACAGACATGAATAAATTATTATAAATATCAATTTATTAGAGGCTAATTATTTTCTGTTTAATATATTCAAGATTTTTTAATTGTTAATGATTAATATTTGATAGATCAATTATTTATTTCAATTCCTATTTATTTTTAATTTTTTTTATTCTTACTAAATTATTTTTTCTCTATTAAATTATTCTTAAAATTCTTTAATATATATATATATATATATATAATTTTTTTTAACTAAATTGAAACTATTTGAAAACAAATAAATAAATAAATAATTACTCATTAATATTCATTCATATATATATATATATATATATATATATATATATATATATATAATATGTTATTTTATTACTTTAATAATAACTATTTTAATTTATAAATAAATTTATATTATTCATTGTATTTATCAAGTTTTAATGGTCAATTCATTTCATTTAATAATCTATTTTTTTCCAAATTTGCATAATTACATTAATTAAAATCATAATAACAATAATTAAAGTAATAAAATAACATTGATAGAATATTAATTTATGTTATAATAACATTAATATTTAAAATAAATTGAAAAAAAAATGTCATTATTTTATTAATATTTATTTATTTATTTTGAATAAATGAATATTAATGAGTAATCAATTAATTAATTAATTATTTTTTTATTTTTTCTCAAATAGTTTTAATTAGTTAAAAAATTCAAAAAAATTATAAAATTTATTTATTTATATTTTTAAAGAATTTTAAGAATAATTTAATAGAGAAAAATTAACTTGGTAAGAATAATTTTTAAAAATATAATCTTTTTAATTTTTAAAAAAAATAAAAAAATAGGAATTGAAATAAATAATTGATCTATTAAATATTAATCATTAACAATTAAAAAATCTTGAATATTAAACAAAAAATAATTAGTTTCTAATAAATTGATATTTATATTAATCCATTTATGTTTTATTATCAAGATGAAATCACCACTCTAAACAAAAATGATTGATGTTGCATCAACAATTTTCAAAATTAGCATGAAAATCATTAACATGTTAAAACAAATGTCCATACTTGATATATAAAAAATCATCACTTTTCAAAATCAACATGAAAATCATGACATTTAAAAAAAAATATTAAGAAAATGTAAAGTTCCAAAAATATGCTAAAAGAAAAGGGTAATTTTACATCACCATTTTTCAAAATCGACATAATAATCATGATATTTAAAACAAAAAAAGTCATAAGAAAATTTAAAGTGCCAAAACTATGCTAAAAAAAATGTGATTCTGCATCACCATTTTTCAAAATTAGGTGTTTTTTTTGCTACCTCAAAAAAATGGGTACTAGGTAATTATCTTGTTTGATCGATAACTATGTTATACAACTAATTGCATGTTGTGCTATTAAAACATTCTTAATTTCAAAATATCCAGACAATTTACTTGCTAATTCTTTACTCAACATAACTTTTAATCTAATTAGTTCATTTTCATAATGATTTAATCACAACAATATTTTGGCGTGATTGAATCAAGATGAAAATGAACTAGTTAGATTAAAAGCTATGTTGAGTAACGAACTAGAAAATAAACTATATGGATAGTTTGAAAGTAAGAATTCTTTTATAGAAGAAAAAACAACTGCCTCTATTCCAAAGAAAATCTAGACAATTTTAGTATTTATCCCACAAAGTAATGGTCTTGATGATAGAGTGGTAACACGCATTGGGATTAAAGTTACTCACTATAAATGAATTCATGCGCTAATTTCTCAACCATTCTTGAATACTATGGGCATAATATTAAATAAAGACATACAAGACTTGAAGAAGTTAACAAAATTTTACCCCAATATATTCAAAAATATTCTCTGGTTCCTAGAGGTCAACCAAGTCTTCAAGATTGAAGAGAAAAAGGCACACACGACTTGAAGAAGTTAGCAAAATTTCAGTAACTCCCAATTTATTCAAAAATATTCTCCAGCTCTGAGAGGCCAACTAAGTCTTCAATATTGTAGAGGTTGATGCCCTTCTCAGTGATCATAATGGAGGAAACAACATTCTTAAGTTTTCTTGAATACGCCTCTAAAGAATTCATTAATGCCAGTAAAATTGAGGCCACATGTTAGATAGTGCATATATAGAATTTTCTTGGCTATGAGTAAGGATTCTTGGCCAAGTGTCCATTGATTTTGAACTTACTTATTTTATGAATGTGTTACATTGTTGTGTTCAAGAGGGAGGCCATTTTCGACTAGGCTCATACAATTTTACTAGAAATATCATACCAACTTGGCAATCATCTCCCGAACATAGAAGTTTTTCATGGCTTCATACCTTGTTTATGCTATTTTTTATTGCAATGTTTTTAAAGGCCTATCTAAATGACAACACTCAAATTTTGATATGGATTTAGTATAGTTTGGTACCCATCAATTTGGAAACACAAAATCTAATTTAATTTCTATCAAGTGAATTTTTTTTCCTTGTAGAGTGAAGAAAAATGTTGGTCGATTCCTTACCCAGTAGATGCTCCTATGAAGAACTATCCTTTTTAGAAGGAAAGGATTTTTTTAAGTCTAGGAAGAATAATTATTCATTCAGTTGTTTAGATTTAAAGGGAATCCCCTAATGCTTCCAATTTATGTTTTTGAATTTTTTTTCTTGGCATAAGTGTGTTGAAAATAGAGGAATTGGGCACATTTATTTAACGAAAAAGGAAGAAAAAAATCATACCATTGCATATTAGATTCAACATCTCCAACATCCAAAGTAATTATCCTATTGATGAATATGTTACTTATCTTGAGATATTTAAACTGAAGGAATTGGAATTAGTCACATGTTTTTGAGTCTGAAGCTATTTTCTTGGCTCATCTTACTTCCATTGGATATGGTACACTCCTTTGAGTAAAACATATGGAAGGAGGAGGAGACAATTAGGTTTTACCCAATACTCTTTAGGGATTTCTTGTAGATATCGATGCCTTACATAGTACCAATAAAAAATACAAACAACATGGAAAATCTCCTAAAAGTGCTAGTTCAACTCCACAATGATCCCAAAAAAGTACTTGTAAATTTCATGCTAGAAGTAAATCTACAAGGAAATAACCAAGGAAATATGGTAGTGGTAGTGTTGGAAATCACCCTAAAATCAACTTGGAAAAGACTCAAATTGTTGTAACAATTTCAAAGAAAGAGAGAAATAATACTCAAGGGAATATTAAAAGTATGCCTAAGGAAGTGGATGCTCAAGTGATGGAAATTGATCACCTTAATGAAATTGTTGAAATACCACATTGATCCAAAAATAAATTGTGAAAGTGTGTATATTATTGAGGAATTGGCTCGAGAAGACCCTAATGATGTTTTAGGATGAGTAAATTACATTTCACCTTGCAAAGTATATCAAGAATTCTAAGAAAATACAATCTGAACATAGCAATGTAACACACAGAGAAAATACGTAGGTTCAAAAGCAATGGATTCTTGGCCAAGAATCATACCTCAATTTTACTAGTGTTAACCAATTATTTAGAGGCTTCTTCAATAAGTTCTTGAGAATGTTGTTTCCTTCATTGTGATCACTGAGAAATTCATCAACCTCTGCAATCTTGAAGACTCGGCTAGCCTATAGGAATGAGAGGATATTTTTGAATATATTGGGAGTTAGTGAAAATTTTCTAACTTCTTCAAATCTTGTATGCCTTTTTAAATCTTCTACTAATAGTATTCGAGAATTGTTGAGAAACTTGTGCATGAATTTATTTCCCCTGTGTCAATTTGAGTATCAAGATGATATTTATTATAGTGAGTAACTTTAATATCAATACTTATTACCACTCTATTATCAAGGCCATTGCAATGTGGGATAAATACTAACATTTTTTGGCTTTTCTTTGAAATATAAGTAGTTTCTCTAAATTAACAAAATCAAGAAAGCATGAAACAAAACTATTATTTAACAACAAAAACAACTGAAAAAACTAATCTCACTTCTCGAATGTAAAAACACACAACTCACTTAAAATATTTTGGATGATTAAGCATGCACTAGTGTCCCACAAGTTGCAGTTTGTTTGGGTTCAAAGGCTTGCCATGGTTGACTCCTTAGTCTTGTACTCTTTAATCATGGTTGATTTCAAGTGTAAATTTAATGAAAAACAATTCTCGAGAATGGAATTAATGCTTTGAAGCATGATTAGTTTTATGTATTATGCATGCATTAGGGCCTTTTCTTGACATGGAGGCTTTCCTGATATTTTACTTAGTCTATTAAGAAACTTGTTTCTCAAAAGAATTGACTAATATATGATAAAAGTAATTGATTTGTTCATGAACAACAACAAAACTATGATGACTAATAAAGTAATAAGGTTGTGTTGTGACAAAACAACAACCCCCCATTTTTTCTTTATTATCTTCATAATAATGACCAGGACCCTCTATGTAGATTTTGGTGATTTCACTTCCTTCATGTTTTTATTTTGTTATTTTGCGGAATTTTTATTTTCTTCAGTTTTCTGTTTTGATTGCTTCATTGTGTGTGGTTTCTTAATAGCTTCCCAATGAATCTAATTTTCTAAGTCTGGACTTATGGTTTGCAAATGGCGCTTATTCAAAGTTCGGTTAATTTTCACCACCTCGACTTTGAAATGTATAAAATGTATTTTACTTCTATTTTATAAATTCAATTAATTTAATTATGTAAATATAATTATATAGGTTAATTTTTTATTAACTAAATTAATTGTATTTTAAGTAATCAAATTTGTAAATATTAATATTTAATTTTATTAATAAACTACTCTACAAGACCACCGCAAACCGAATACACACACACACACACACATCACACACACACATATATATATTAACCATTTAATACAGTTTCTATATAGAAAAAAGCATAACATTTAAACCTCATTGTTTGAAAAATTATACATACTTAGAGCCCTGAGCTCGGAAGAAAACTTAAAAACAATTTCTAAAAACCTACAAGCTCCAGGGGTTCTGGGTACACATTATGAGAGGGGATTTGAACTTACATAGTTTTTTTATGGGATCACGTGAGGGTGTTTGGTTTTTAAGTTAATGACGCCGGAGGCATTTTTTCTATGGAATTTCAAGTCCAAACACTATTCATGGAAGCCAATCAGAGCGACCCATTTTCGTCCTCCTCCTGCGAGTAAAAAATAGACATATGGAAAGGATTTTGCAGTGATTATCCTTTGGTTTCCCATGGATGGAAATCAACATCAATGATTCGTCATATTTTCTTTTCATCTCACAGTGCTCAAGCACCCATGCTCTAATATTGGATTGGACTTCTTTTGGTTTGTAAAACTTTCCTCTAGACCACCTAAGTATCGAACATGTTCCAGTCAAGCTCTAACTCGACTCTTCGACTCTTGATTAAACCCAGAGACATATTTCAAATATGGCTAAGATACATTTCATGGATTTGATCGGATTTTCTAGGGAAAGACTCACAATGCCCTCCCTTTCAATTGAAAAAAAGTATTATTATTCACGGTCCTCGCACTAGGTAAGTCTAGGAACACTACACTCTTGGCAATAACAACATAATGCTTTATATGCGTAGCTCTGTCATGATTCAATGGTTCTCTACTTGGGTACAGTTGGTCCAACTATAAGATGGTCACACAATATGTAAACAATAAATGATTCTAAATTCCATCTATTAACCAAGAAAAAGTATACTTATAAAGGCTTACATAGATTTGTACCACTCCCAACTTGTAGAAAATCTCTAACACAACTCTGATACCATGTAGAAATTACACCAATGGATTCAATATGATCATGTAATGTACTAAAACAAGATACTGAATCCTTCTATAATATTTGCAGAATATAAATCATGATCACTCAATCACATGCAAGTAAGAGAAATAAGTAAATCAATCTCAAAACAAAATATTTTCTTGGGGAAAGAAACTGCTCAAAACCCCTCCATCTTCATTGTATAACCAAATAAGGAATCATGAAACAATACAATGTAGGTGTGCTCACCACAACCTCATACACTCTACCAATTGTATCACACTGATCTAGGAAAAATTGGACCAATACATAGCCAATTTCCTGCCCACCTTCAACCTGCCTTGCTCACGCAATCCCTAGGAAAAATAATTCCTATTAAATAGTAATTCCAACCTTCCTTGACTGCGCAATCCATTATGGCTTCATGTGGTTTTATAATTGCGCTCGGGAAATTTGCTAATAATAAAACTGATAGTTTACTTTCCTTTAACCTTTGTGTCAACTGGGTCATCATCAGAATTGACATGCATGCAAATATTAATAGTGAATCATCAGTTACTTGGTAGATCAGTACTTGTGAATTAAATATAATTTAATTCACTTGATCTTCCACTAGCTCATTAGTCAGTTAGAATAGTTAAATTGATTTTAACCCAATTAATTTGAGTTAATTGATTTCACTCACACCACACTAGTGCTACAACTGAAACTGGACCCTGTAAATAATAGAATCATTGCACATGCCTATCCTTTGACCCTCAACTTGAAATTATTAAGCTAACTAAGTCTATCACACTTAGTTAACTATTACTAGGTGATATGAGATAAGATTGCAATTTATTTTCCAATTTATTTAAAAATTGGTCGTCCACATTAGCACTAATGTGTCACTAAATTCCTCATTCATGTGTGACCTGGAATCCCACACTAGTATGTGGTGTATTTTCTTGTTGAATTTCAACACTCTCTCTCAACAAGAAAGGGATTATCTTCTACCCCAATCCTGCCTCTGTGGTATTCGAATTTTCTCTTTGCAAGCACCTTCGTCAATATATTTTCATCCTGATCCTCCGTGGGAATGTAATGCAACAACGTAATGCGCCTCTGAACACAATCTCTGAGATGGTGGTACCAAATGTCAATATGCTTAGACCTAGGATGGAATACCAGATTAACTGAGAGTTTTATGCAACTCTGGCTATCACAATGTATCACCGTCGGATCCATATGATGATAAAACAAACCAACAAGTATCTTCCTCATCCAGATGGCCTCATATGCATCCTGACAAGATGCCATGTACTCTGCCTCGGTTGAACTGAGTGCAACTGATCTCTGCTTCCTGCTGTACCAAGAAACTATTGCTGATCCTATGCTGAAGATGCCCCCTGATGTGCTCTTCCTGTCTGATGGAATACCTGCCCAATCTGCATCGGTGAAGCCTTGAATTTTCATTCTGTCTGTCCGTTTGTACCATAATCCATACTCTGTAGTTCTCCTGAGATATCACAAAACATGCTTCCCCTCCTTCCAAAAGAGCTTGGTAGGCTTAACCATAGCTTGACTAAGTTGGTTAACTGCGTAGCATATGTATGGTCGTGTGTTAACCAAATACATAAGTGAACCCACAAGCTTCCTATAAACAATGGCATCCACTACCTCACCTGAAGTAGCACCCTCCTTCCTCCAGTTTCTTGCAAGTGGAGCCTCCATGGGTTTCCTTCCCTCCATGTGGAACTTCCTCATAATCTCCTTGGCATACTTTCCCTGAGATACAAATAGCTCCCCATCTCTTTGCCATATTTCCAAGCCAAGGAAATAATGCAAGAGCCCCATGTCCTTCATCTCAAACTCTCTTGCAAGATCCTCTTTGCAATAAGTTATGAGTTGCTCATCACCTATCAGTATAAGTTCATAAACATAAAGTATAATTATCAAAATCTTACATTCAGCATTAATATGATATAGGTTTGCATCCGCTTCACCCTTTGTGAAGCCTAACCCAGTGAAATAGCTGTTGATCCTGGTGTACCAAGCACGAGGTGCTTGCTTCAGCCCATACAATGCTCTCTTGAGTCTGCACACATGCGACTCCCTGTCAAAGGTCTCAAAACCTTATGGCTGCTCATTGTACACTTATTCCTCAATAAATCCATTGAGAAAAGTTGCCTTTCCATACATCTGATGTATATGCCACCCCATCTGTGCTGAGAGTGCAAGGATAGATCTAATCGATGAGTACCTTGCAATCGGTGCCAAAGTATCCTCATAGTTAATCCCCTCTACCTGTGAGAATCCTCGGGCCATAATCTAGCCTTGTATTTATCCACTCCCATATGCTTCTTGCTTGACCTTGTAGATCCACCTAGATCCAACCACTGACTTCCCCACTAGTCTTGGGACCAATTCCCATGCACTGTTTCTGATAATGGAGTCATACTCCTCAACCATGGCATCAACCCATGTTAGCTGTTGCACAACTTCCTCAAAAGAGGATGGTTCTATCACAATACACTCGCTCATAAGAGCCATGTATCTAGTGTACCTTTCTGGGGACCTTATTTGCCAACGCTGTGATGTAGGTGCACCTACATACTCTGTCGCATCTAACATCAATCTGTCAGCCTCTCTGGTGTGCTTCCTACCATTTCTGGTGGATGGCTTTGCATGAGTGGTTTTTGCCACTCCATTATCCTCTGCTTATGCTTGCTCCACATCTTGAGGTTTATCCTTTGGAACTAAGATTTCCTCATGTCCATGCAATTCAAGCTCCCTCTCAAGGGACAATCACATGGCTTTCTCCTCATCAAATTTAACATCTCTCCTGACAACTATCATCCTGTTAGCCGACAAATACACCCAATAGTTGTGGGCAGTATCAGTGTACCCCATAAACATCACAACCTCTGTTATTGGTTCTAGCTTCTTCCTGGCATCTTTGGTCACATGGAAATAGACACATGAGCCAAATTTTTTAAAATATGAAACATCTGGTTTCTTACCTGAAAAATCCTCCTCTGGTGTACTCATGCCAAGTATCCAATGAGGACTACGGTTCTGCAAAAATACTTCTGTGTTGCATGCCTCTGCCCAAAGATGCAACGATAGGCCATGATCATGTAACGTAGCTCGTTTTTCTCCCACAATTGTTCTGTTATTTCTTTCTGCAACCCCATTTTGTTGTGGGTTATGAGGTGCAATCAATTCTCTTTGAATTCCTTCTTTGGCACAAAAGTTCTTGAATTAATTATATATATAATCACCACCATTGTCGCTCCTTGGAGCCTTCAACTTCTTCCCCGTATGTTTCTCTACTAGTGATTTGAAGTCACAAAACTTGGAGAACACCTAATATTTCTTCTGTAGAAAGAAGATCTGAAAATTTCTAGAAAAATCATCAACAAAAATCACATAATACCTGTGCTTTGCTATGGAAGGTGTAGAGAATGGTCTACACACGTTTGAGTGAACTCTCTTAAGGATTTCCATTGCTCGGTTCTCCTTTCGATGAAAAGTGGCTTTAGAATACTCCCCCATGGTACATCCCTTGCATGTGTCTATCTACGCAAGTGTACCCTTTGGAAGACCTGTAGAAATATGTTGCATGATCCTCAAAGCATTGTGGTGTAGATGGCCCAATCTCCTATGCCATAACTCACCTGTATCCCAACTCACCACCTTCCCTGCTTTATTGATCAATGTTGCGCAACCATCTACATCAAGTTTGTAGAGGTTCTTCACATGAACCCCGATCTTCTTTACCTGTACTATGGCTTTGTGACGAAGGAACACATTTCCTTCACTGAAAACTACATCATATCCAAGATCCTCCAACATGACAACTGGAACTAAATTAGTTTTCAAGCCTGGTACATGCATGACATATTTTAATATGAAAGGTTTAATTGACTGTATCTGGAAAGTAACTGTACCAATCCTAGTAACACTATACCTCCCGTCATCACCCATCTCGATGTGCATATGAAGATCCTTCTCCTCCAAGCTACTAAAGAGTTCTTTGTTTCCCGTCATGTGGAAAGATGCTCCAATATCCAAGTACCACATAGAGCCCATCACAGTTGATGCAATGCATGCGATGATAGAGAAGTCAAACTCAAAATTTGAAGCCAAAGCTTCACCCGTTGCAGCTCCTAGAGCCTTCTCGTTGTTCTTCTTCTTTTGTGGACAATTTTTGGCATAGTGTCCATGATCATGACAGTGAAAACATTTCACCTTTGACATGTCATGCTTCTTGCCTTGTTTGATAGTCTCAAATTTGGAATAGGACTTCTTCCCCTTCCCCTTCCCCTTCTTTTCCTTACCATCCAAGGCACAATTTTCCTCTTTATCAGTCTTGGATGAGGATCCATCCCTGGTATTCTGTCGAAATTCTTCTTGTACCAAATTTGACCATAGTCACACTCAATTTGGTAACTTATCCCTCCCATTCACAGAGTCCTGGTAACTATGCTAGCTCTTGGGAAGGCCTAGAAGTGCTAGGCTCACCAAGTCATCATAGCTACAGTAATTCCAACACTTCCAAGCTCATCTCGACACTGAGTGAACTTGGTCAAGTATTTCTAGATTGCGTCGCCATTCTCCATTTTGATTTTCTTAAGCTTGTCCTTGAGTGCCAATTTTCTATGGCCACTGCTGCTTTGAAACATATATGTCAAGGCCTTCCACCTAGCATATGGAGTTGCCTTGCAATGGAGACTTGAGACAATATGATCTCAAACTCCCTCTAATAATATCCTCCTCGCCTTTGCTACCTTCTTTTTCCATGCATCAAGAAGTTGGGCATCTACTGCTGCGGGCTTGTGAATATCATTATCTATGAATTCCTTCAACCCATTATCCTCCAACACTGCCTCCATCCTGTCCTTCCATGCAATATAATTCAAACTGCCCTCGAGTGCATATTTGAGTCTCAAGCCATTGAAAGACATCTTGATCCACTTCTAGCTCCAAAGAAATTATTTGTAAATTTGAATAATGTTCAACACAAACTCAATTTCTTCTACACTATTGTGATTCTTGGCACTCTCATACCATGTAGAAAATCTCTAACACAACTCTGATACCATGTAGAAATTACACCAATGGATTCAATCCGATCATGTAATGTACTAAAACAATATGCCTAATCCTTCTACAATATTTGCATAATATAAACCATGATCACTCAATCACATGCAAGTAAGAGAAAGAAGTAAATCAATCGCACAACACAAGATTTTCTTGGAGAAAGAAACTACTCAAAACTCCTCCATATTTATTATATAATCAACCAAGGAATCATGACACAATACAATGCATGTGTGCTCACCACAACCTCATAGAATCTACTAATTGTCTCACACTGATCTAGGCAAAATTGGACCAATACATAGCCAATTTCTTGCCCACCTTCAACTTGCCTTTCTCAAGAAATCCCTAGGAAAAATAATTCCTATTAAATAGGAATTCCAACCTTCCTTGATTGCAAAATCCATCATGGGCTTCCTGTGGCTTTATAATTGCGCTTAGGAAATTCACTAATAATACAACTGATATTTTACTTGCCTTTAACCATTGTCTCAACTAGGTCATCATCATAATTGACATGCATGCATCTATTAATAATGAATCACGAGTTACTTGGTAGATCACTACTTGTGAATTAAATCTATTTTAATTCACTTGATCTTCCACTAGCTCATCAATCTGTTAGAACCAGTTAAACTGATTTTAACTCAATTAATTTGAGTTAACTGATTGCACTTACACCACACTAGTACTACAACTGCAACTAGACCCTGTAAATAATAGAATCACTCTACATGCCTATCCTTTGACCCTCAACTCGAAATTATTGAGCTAACTAAGTCTATCACACTAAGTTAACTATTACCAGTTGTTATGAGATAATATTACAATTTATTTTCCAATTTATTTAAAAATTGGTCGCCCACATTAGCACTAATGTGTCACTAAATTCCTCACTCATGTGTGACCTGGAATCCCACACTAGTATGTGGTGCATTTTATTGTTGAATTTCAACACAACTTGCTCAAGCTTTGTTATTTGAGTTGATATCTCTGTTTTGAGACTCTCTTAGCCTTCTATATGAACTCTATCTTACAATATGTCAACTCTATTTTCCCACGCCTCTCTCAAGAACATGCAAACATATACACTCAAATAGGAGAGTTACTTAAACACACCCAAGATTCACTTTGCTCATTAACAGAAAAGCTGAAAGGCCTGCCTTTTCTTCATTTTTAGATGTCAAGGCTTTATTTGTGTCTAGATCTAGCTCGGCTCCAACCCTAGACATTGAGCTCTTGATGGCGTTCACGCAGTCCCTGGAAAAATCAAAACGGTAAATTTGAGTATTTTCCATTATGATGACGGTGAGAGAGACACAGGGTAAAATCATTATTAATATTAAGATTGCATTATAGGTTTCCATTTGTCAGATGTTTGCTGAATTAAAAATAAAACATGATTTCTGTACTTTGTTCTTCCATTGAGTACAAAATTTTTTCTTCTAAGAAAAGGAATTTGAATAATTTCTCCTTTACAAACCAATTTTTATCTCTTGTTATGCATAAGTGCAAGTGATGTATGCATCTGTTTCAATTTTTTGTGATATAAAAAATTTAGTGGTCATTTTTTTTGCTCTCTTTATTGCACGTCTATTCTGGTTCATAATAATGATTTTTTTAGTGACCTCATTATCGTTAATATGTACCTATTTACCTTATCTTTATTAACTTGTTTCCTGGACTAGCAACCTTTCCACAACCTATTTTTTTATTATCAATAATGTATATTATTCTTCATTGACAAGTATACCTTTATTCTTGTTTTTGTATGTCTTGAAATACTCACCAAATCCTTCATTCAATGATTTTAGGAATATGGATTATGTTTTATATCATCCTTAACAGATAACCGGTTTTTGCGTCAAGTTCCTTAACTATCTCATGTTCCATGAATATTTCCATATATATAGATCCATCACTCATTATTTTGTTGGAAGAATTGGAAATGCTAATCAATAGGTACAAGCACTTTGGGCAATTCATTGCTTTGGGAGGCAAACAAACAACTGCAGAAATACCTAGGGACTGGGTTTCCATAGATCATAGTAGCCAATGGCTTTGGTACTTTTTTTATGCCAAGAATGTCTTGATATCTCCTATATGCATGTTACTTGTATATCACCTTCTATATTTCAGGGTGTCTTGCAATGATCTTCATTTTATCCGCATGTTGGCTGACTTCAATGTTTTTGTTTTTGGAATTGTCAGTAAAAAAGTTAGTTGGCGTACAAGAACACTTGTAATTTTTTATTGGACAAAGAGGTTCATTTTTTTGAAGGGATTCAAGTCGCATGCGAGAGAAGACATATTGTCAGTTCATTAAAAATGCTACTTCATATTAACAACCTAACAATATTGATTATGTGCACCTAACTTTCACCTATCTCATTAGTACTAGACTTTTAATTAAGTAATGGTCTCACATACATATATATATATATATATATATAATTTGCAAATTGTATTCTAATTTTTTTATTGGATAAAAAAATTAAAATGAATAAAACTATAAAACAAAAAATTTACAAATTCTATTTTAATTTTATATAGCACTTAAAACTATACTTATACTTTAAATTACTTATTTAATTTTTAAATTAATTCATGCTTTATATTATATTATATTATTTTCATTGATTCTTCAATTAGAATTGAATATAATTTAGTAAAAAAAATTATTTTTGATAAAATTGTATTTTTATTGATATTATTATGATTAGCAATTTCCCTTAAAGGTGTAAAAGTAAACTAAAAAAATATAAGATTTGGAAACTTCATTTCACCATGAACAAATCATATTGTTGAGCCTACTCCACTGTGGTTTCTTGCGCTTCAGTGGTATCAACCTGAGGACAAGCAAGGCGAAGGCAAGGTTTACAATGGTTTTAAGTCGGAAATCAGTGAAATTGAGGAAATTGTCGAGAAACTATAGGTTGGTCTTTTCAGAGATGATTATAGTGGTAAAATGTTGTTGAGGCAGTTCAACAAGTCTTTGTACTATGAGACAAATGAGAAGGAGCATGACGATGCTAAAGTGGCAAAGGATTTGGGGGATTTGTTGCATAACTTTTTGATCTCACTCAACGGAATTTATTTTTTTCTCACAGATATTTGTTGGCTTCTCTCTAAGACTACATTGGATTGCGTCCGACATTGGGTAATGAGGGGTAAGAAGGAAAAAAAAGGTCTTTTGGCAGGTAGGGGAAGAGAGTAAGCGAGCGAGGAAAAATTTGGTAATCATGGCATCATTCATTAATGAAACTCATCCAAACTCGCATTTCTCAATTACCTCAGCATTAGGGCGACCCCCTAACACAATACACATGGGAATACCACCAAAATTTCAGGAGGGCCATCATCAACAATGGAGCGCATAGAGAATTGTGGTGGGTGCAGGAGGAGCACGCAAGAGCAACATCAACGGGGGAGGTATGTGTACACGTCCTAAGTTCCCCACATATTATTCAATCCCTGAATCCAATACCCGACCCTAGGTTGAAATTGCTTCACATTTCTACGGTAGGAGGTCCACTAGATTTGTGTCAAAAATGCATTTTGGAAAAACAAAAAATATGTTCAGGAAAACACATTAAAATTGTAGAGGTAGCTCTGGACCAAAATTTTCACATTGACCCCAGGGACAATATTTCATTTCTATTGACCTATTGGTCCCCTGAGCTTTCTGGTTTTGAGGATTATGCTTATATTCTTAGGGAGCTTAGGAACAAAGAATAATGCAAGAAGGAAATTGAATGATTTGAGTGGGGAGTTTCTCGTGAAAGGCGAAGAAATGAACAAAGGAAATCGTTGAGAATTCTGATTAGCATTTTGGGTCAGCATGGGAGAGTGGGAATTGCAAGGCAGGTCTTTGTTAAAGTCAAGAATAATTCTATGGAAACATTGTTTATTCCATCTCTGTCATCATCAATGCTTATGGCTGTAACTATATGTCCAACGAAGCTATTGCTATCTTTGATTCAATAAAGAGGTCTGGTTGAAAGCCAAACCTTGTTTCTTATAATGTTTCCATTGATGCTTTTTCTAAGGGGAGTGTGGATTTCAAGAAAGCCTCAAAAGCTTTTGATGAAATGATCCAGGAAGGAGTTCAACCTGACTAAATTACATTCAATTCTCTGCTCTCTGTCTGCATTTAAGGGGGGTTATGGGAAGAGGCTCACATAATGTTTGAAGAATCATTGTATCAAGGAATTGTTCTAGATATTTCCACTTAAAATTTTCTAAAGAAGCTTTGGAGATCATATAAATTCCAGGATAAAATGCACACAACATGTGGATCACAAATAAATCAACGTTTAAGCAAACAAAGGAGCATATGGATCAAGGATGTGAAGTGGGTAGATTTAGATAAAAATAATTAATAAAATTAATAAATCAGAAAACAAGGCCTACACAAAATGAAGCTGAAGGTTCAACATCAGTCCCGCAGGAAGTTGAATCTCCAGATATAATAGATGAGAATTACAATATTTTTAGCAAAAATTATTGGAAGATGCGAGCAGTCTCTTTGATCAAACTGATGATCTACATTTATGATGGAAATGAATCTTTGTGTAATGTTATTACACATGCTATCCAAGCTTTCTACGAAGCATTGTATTTCATAGACATTGCTGACCGTTTAGATAAGGAAGCAACATTTGTTAGTTTTGCAGCTCACAAAATATTCGACACTATTGAAAACATGTGGAATATGTTCCCTCAAAATCCCATAAAATCAAGCATTATACTGGAGCAAGAGATAAATATCGCACTCAAGGGTATAGGTTCAAATAAATCAAATGTCAAAGAAAGCCCAATGGAAACTTAATTTCACATAGAAATCTAGGAAAAACAAATGCCATCCCACCATAATTTGAATTAATAGATCCACCTTGCTGCACAACATAATGCATTCGAAAGTGTGGAATCCATGAAATAATCAAAATGATCAGTGGATAAAATCCATAATTTACAATTCTCATTGGGAAAAGCTATCCGTGAATGCAAAATTTACAATGCTTATTGGGAAAAGTTATTTGTGAATGCATGATCAAGAATCTAGACATAGATTTGATAGAAAATTACAATATATGGGAATAATGGAAAGGAAACAATCCTGATGGTTCCTCCAACCTGCCCCCATTTCTCCCTCTGTATCATTGCTCGCAAGAAACCTGAACCACTTAAACAACGAGGCTTGCGAAAACCTTGCAATGTCCAGTCTTGAACTTTCATCATTCCTTTGCACCCCTCAATGCAATTGCTAGTATAAAACATGTTATAATGGGGGAGGGCCAACTCCACGTGGAGCCCGTATCCTCCCTCCTTGCCTCCTCTTTCCGAATGCTTCCAAGCTCCCGGGCCTCCCACTATGCCCATGCACACATGTATTCCTCCATGCCCGACTCCTTGTTTAAATACCCTCTAGGCTCTATTAATTCCCGAGCTCTGAGCCCTTCCCATATACTCCTCCCACTAATAACTCTTACGACTCTCTCTTATGGCTCACGTGAGCCTTTTATGTATTATACATTTTTTAATTTATTTTATTTTAATTAAATTTTGTATTTTATTTAAAAATACAATTTTATTAATTATTTTGTTTAATAATTATTTGATTTAAATTAATTTGTTATTAAAATTATTAAAATTTATATATATAGTATTAAATTAGATTTTTTGTTAATAATTTTTATTATTAATCTTAACTTGTATATAAAAAAATAGAACATACAAATTTTTCTTTGGGATGTATTTCTAGTAATTTGGCACTTTTGACACTTTAATTTTGAAAGACACTATCTTCAGTTTTACTTGGCCAAATGAGGCCCAGGACGAATAGTTAGAAATCTAAAAGCATGGAGAATATTTTGGGAAAGGTTGCATGACCAAATATGGTCATTTACTATGCTTGAAATTTAGAAGAAAATGAAGCTCCGAATTTGTAACACAAAAACCAATTTTCTAAGTTTAGTTTTGGCTATTGCAAAATCATTCGATTTTATTCTCTTGGGCCAAAGATATTATTACAAATATAAATGGGAAGCTCAAATTTCTTTTATTTTTATTTATATAATTACATTTCAGTTTGAGAGTTTGTTTTCCCAAATTTTGGTATTTTGATTTTAATGTACAAAATTAATTTCTTTTATTGGAATTTTGATTGGTTTTGACAAGAGATCTATTTGAGAGGATGAATCTAAGGTATCTTGGAACATTTCTATTGAACCAACAAAGGAAAACATGAATATTTACATCTCCAAAATAGATGGATCTGAACCACTTCCAACAGCTCTCCTTTTTTGGCAAATTTTTGTAAATTATTAATATCAGTTTTGAGAATGAGGAAAGGGTTCCTCTTTGTTGCAAATTTGATACTCTGAGCACTTTTGTAAAGAGAATTTAGTTGTAGGTGAAGGGGAAAACTCAGATCTAGGTTACTTGACGGTTTTCTTTTCAGAATTCAATCTCTGTTAATGGAGTAGAACTTGCACTTTTGTAATTATTCCTTCTACTAGCAGAGCTAATCATTTTGATGAGATTGTTGGAGATCCATTGGGTAACCGAGTGAAGGGAATCTGAATTTATTGATTATATTTCTAAGTAATTCTATTTTTTAATGCATTTCTTCATTCGTTCAATGACAATTGTATACAAATTATTTCATATTTTTCACTTCTGTTGAACATGCTAATGATTGTTCATTAGATGAGCTATCTTGTCCAATGGAATTATAGATATGTTATTTATTTCCTATTTTCTCAAGTGCTTAAATCAAATTTCAAAGTAACTATTTACTCATAAGTTTGCCATCTAAAATCTATTTAATTGTCTTTTTTTTCCATAGAAAAAATCGAACCAGTTATTATCATAGAAAGGTTACAGAGCATATGCATAGCATTTCCATTTCTCGCTTTGTGGGTAGAGAAAAAAAATTCAACTGTTTGTAAATACTTCCAGGCATTTACCAAAACAGTCCCAAAAAAATGGCCTCTAGAGAAAAGATCCTATCCTTTCCCATTCTCCCAGCTCCCATGCAAGGGAAACAACCGAAACAGATAATGAAGAGGAAAGACAGTGTCATCATACATTTTCCATTTGAAAGCAATGCCAGGTAGTAAACACTCCCTTGACATATTAGAGACATATGAAAATCAAAATTGGACAGGAGCCTAGGCCTCCTCAGACAGGAAAACAATATTGAGTCCTGTCAAAAAGTTTTGTATAAAGTCTTTAGGAGAAAGTATAAGCAGTGATGTACATGAAATAGAAAGAAAATAAAAAAGAGCTGAAACTTCACGGGCTTTAATAAAAAACTGGGGGAGCAATTGGCCTTGCCACCCCATCCATAACCTCTTCTACTGTCCATGCGACCATAGCCTGTTCAGAGCCATCTTTAGAGAGGCGATCTACCTCAGAGTTCTGCTCCCTGTAAATATGGCAAATAGACAGCTCAGAGAAAAACATTTTAAGACAAAAAATCTCATTAAGCAAAGAAATTAAAATATAATTTCTGCATTGTTGCGTTCCATTGACCCACTTTACTGTATTCAAAGAATCACCAAAAATCTGAGCCTCTTGCGCATTACAGAAGGACAACCAGCAAAGAAGAAGATGAAGGGCCTTAAGTTCGGCAAAATTATTTGTTCCTGGGCCAAGGCCAATGGAAGCTCTAAAGAGTTTCCTAGAGGGATAAAATATCACCAGACCAGCTCCACATCTCCTGTTTAAATCAAAGGCCCCATCAAAATATGCCCAAGGAATAGAGCCCCTGATCACCTCCCTTTGAATAGGTCTGGTTTTTTGAGAATTAGAAGGGACTGGGATATTTTCGAAGATGGAAACCCCTTCAGCTGCAAGTTTACCAATAGGGAAGGGAGAATATTTGAAAATCAAGTGATTCCTAGCGATCTAGGTTCCCCAAGCTACCAGGAGTGGCATATTTTGGACTTTTTCATTTGGAGCTTCCTACCACCACCGTTGCCAGGCTTCAGAGATCTCCTGACCTCCTCACCTCTGAGGTATTTTTGTCAGCCTCAACATTTCGTTCCAAAGGCTGATCATAAAAGGGCAAAAGAGAAAAACATGTTGTACCGACTCCTCATTGTTTTTACATAGAATGCACAACCTAGGCCTAATTTTTCCTCTTTTCTGAAGAAAATCCCATGTGGGGACTTTCTTCTTAAGGATGCACCAAAAGAAAAATCTAGTCTTTTCTGGTCCTTTCAGCTTCCACAACAGTTTGGACCACCAGCAAGGTTCCTCCCACCCATTCTGAGCCATCAACCAATCATATCTCAATTTTGGAGTGTAGATACCAGTTTGAGAATGCACCCACCTCAGTTCATCTGTCTTGTCAGAAATTTGAATGTGGGATTTCAGTAAGCCAGCTCGGAAGATTTCCCATTCCTCATGCCATCTTCCTTCCAGGTGGAGAGCATTCTTGGAGACCCATTCTTGTCTCCAGATCGTGGATCTTTCAGCGTCAGTGACTTGATTAAGGAAAAACAACCCCCTATTGTTGAGATGCTCGATCAGATCTCTCGATAGCTCAAAAGAATTCGAACATCCCACCCAAGGATCTTTGCCAAGTCTAACCAACCTCCCATCTCCAACGTTCGAGGCCAAACCTTTTTCAATGATTTTGACAGCTGCCACTAACGCCTTCCACACCACCGAGGAATTCTTTGACGATTTTCGAGGCAATATAAGCCAGACCAAAGTTGGCATTGGGTCTATATATTTCCTTTTGGTAACCGAAGTCCAGAGATTCTCCGATGTAATAAGTCTCCATGCTAGTTTAGCAGCTAGAGATCTAGAAAAAGGGACCAAATCCTTTATACCCCATCCACCCCAGCATTTTGGTTTGACTATTTTCCCCCAGGCAACCCAGGGAATTACATGTTCAGACTTTGAGCCCGTCCATAAGAATCTGCTACAGATTTGGTTTATCTTCCTCATTATACTTTTTGGTACCCAAATGAGGCTGGCCCAATAAACCAGAATTTCCATTACCACTGCTTTGATTAAAACAAGCCTGCCTGCCCTCGACAGCTATTTGAAACTCCAGTGTTTCATCCTATTTTCAATTTTTGCAAGAAGCCAAGACCAATCCTGAATCCGATAATTATCTGGTTTTAGAAAGAAGCCAAGGTACTTAAATAGGTCTTGTAGAGTTTTGGCTTCAAAGTGAAGAACTTCTTTAACTTTTTCCACTTCCCCCCTAGAGAGCCCCGCTATGGTTATGGAGGATTTTTACTCATTAATGCTCAACCCAATGGCTTTCAGAAAAAGGTCTAAGATCCTCTTTAAACACCGAAAGTCTTCCAAGCTCCCGTTACTGAAAAGAAGAATGTCATTGACAAAGAGAAGATGGGTTACCCACAAGTTGAGCGCGACTTCGATCCCCTTGAGCTCCCCTTGTCTATTGGCCTCTTGAATCATTAAACTGATGCCCTCCACTGCCAGTAGAAACAAAAGGGGAGAGAGGGGACACCCTTGACGCACTTTGCGGATTGAAAAATTTAGATGCTGCCCCGTTGATGAGTACTGCAATCGATGTAGAAGTGACACACCCCATAACCCATATGACAAACTCAAAGCTGAAGCCAAGGTGAGTCAGAAGGAGCCCAAGGTACAACCAATTGATCTTGTCATAAGCCTTTGAGAGATCAATTTTGACAATAGATCCCTTTTTCTTGCTCTTTGTGAGGTTGTGAAGAGCTTCTTGGGCAACCCCCACTACTTCATGGATCTGCCTACCATCCAGGAAACCAAACTGTTCAGCAGAAATGTTTTTTGAGAGAAAGGGTTTCAACTTGGAGGCAATGATTTTGGTAATAATCTTATACAAGCAAGTGCACAGTGAAATAGGATGGAAATCATTAAAGGAAGAAGGCTGATCTGACTTAGGGATAAGGGAAAGGAAGGTAGCGTTGAAGGGCTGATAGACAGAGCCTGAAACCCTAGACTATTCAACAACTACAACCAACTCATCACCAATAGATTCAAAAAAATGAAGAAAGAATTCAACTGTCCAACCATCCGGCCCAAGATTTTTTTCTTTCTGCATCGACTTCAGAATGGCTTCCACTTCTTCTTTGGAGACCGGGGCCATGAGGCTGTCATTTCCTTCCTCATCGATGAAGCGGGGAAAGAATTGAGCTACTCGAATGACTTCTGCAATAGAAGCTTCTTCAGGGGCTCTGAAGAGGGCTTTGAAATGGGCCACTCCAAGGGAGGCTAGCTCTTTGAAGGACTGTGCCATTTCCCCATTATCTTTCGGCATTTCCCAAATTGTATTAAGGTTTTTCCTTCCCTTAGCAAAATTTTGGAAGAATCTTGTGTTTTTGTCCCCTGCTTGGAGCCAAATAGCTCTACTTTTTAAGCGCCAACTTTCCTCTTTTACCTGGAGAAGTTTCCTTGTTGCAGCTTCCAGTTCCCGTATTCTATTTCTAGATTCGAGAGTGGCATAGCCTTCCCCTTTAGGGCCTTCCAAGAGGGAAAGTTTAGCATTAATGGACCTCATCTCTTCCTCTTCCTTCAAGGATTTTTGGGCAATCCACTCCTTAGTTGTAGCCTTCAACTTTTTAATATTGTTCATGAACATCTGACTCTTGCTCAGCCCTTCTCCATTTTCAAGCCCATCCCTTCTCCAAGTAGCATGAAATAAGGCGCCGAAGGAATCATCATTTAACCAAGAAGAGTTGAACTTAAAAGGAGACCCGGGTTTTTTGAGGGCACCTTTTTCCTCCAACAGGACAGGGAGATGGTTAGACAATCCCCCTTCCCCCACCCAGTGCTTGAAAATAGACAACTTATCCACCAAGTCCTCACTTAGGAGAAAATGATCCAGTTTCTTACCCACCCAATCCTCCCCCACTCTTTTGTTCCTCCAGGTAGGTCGGGGCTT
Organism: Pinus albicaulis; assembly: GCA_034641835.2. Classification (NCBI taxonomy): domain Eukaryota; kingdom Viridiplantae; phylum Streptophyta; class Pinopsida; order Pinales; family Pinaceae; genus Pinus; species Pinus albicaulis. The sequence goes on from CM076572.1 coordinate 980,736,623, forward strand.
AAGTAAAGAGGCATCTACCAAGTGAGAGGATGCAATCCTAGAAATAAAGAAGTTTGTCAAAGGATCAGCTCGGGTAGAGGCTCCCCAAGATTCCGAGACCCCCAGAGGGAAATTAAGATCCCCTCCTATGATAAGATTGGGATGAGTAAGACAATATTTTCGAAAAAAAGGGGTCCAAAAGAGCTCCCTCTCCTGATAGGGCCCATATACATTTAGGAGAAGAAGAGGAAGGCATAACACCTTTGAATATAATTCCACCGCTAATGAATTTTAAAATCCCCAAGACAAGATTACTCTTAGATTTCCAGATTTAAACCCCATGACCACACCCCCAGAATGGCCATTGGCATCTAGAGCTTGGAAGAGCCAGCCAGGAAACAGTTTAGATAGAAGCCCTATCACCTCCTCTCCTTTACCAAGGGTCTCCTGTAGCAATAAAATATCTGGGTTGTAAACTCTGACCAGTTCCCTCAAAGCTAGTTTTTTGGGCTGACTAGCTAACCCCCTACAGTTGTAGGAAAGGAGAATTATTTCAGAACATCAGAGGGTGGCTTTGTTTCTCTAAGCACCCCATACAAAAGCTTATGCTTTCCATCTGCTATATCTAGCTTCACCTTAAGTTGAGCCTTTGAGAAATCAGATTTCCTACCCCTCAGCTTCCTAGGTCCTATAGGAACAGAATCTGACTCCAAACCACCAAAAACACTTCCTTTCCTAGAACAGGTTGCCGGTGGTCTCAGGTTATAGGGAAGTGCCTCAGGGGGGAGAGGGGGCGCCTTGGGAGGGCTAGGGACCAAAGGATCAACAGGGTCTGGGAAAGGGGATAAAGAGGTGGGTGGAACAGAAACGACCAAACTATCAACAGGAGAAAGGTTTAAGTTTAAATTTGAAAGCTTCATATGAAACTGCCTGGAGGGACCAGGCAAGGAAGATACCAAATCAGAAACAAAAGTAGAAAAACTAGGAGACGGGGGAGAAGAGAAAAGCTTACCTGCCTGTGGAGCCCCTGCTGTCTCTACAGTTGTGGGAGCCAAAGAGGATGACAGAGCAGGTATCTTCTCAGTGAGAGGGACCGAGACCGCCACCTAAGCCTGATCAAGCGGCTCCATAAACTCTTGTGCTGCCCCAGAAACCTCCTCCAGTGGTGTCTGATCAGCCCCCTTTTTTGAAACTGAAAACGGATTGACCACCAGTTTTCCTACAACCTTATACTGGCTTCTTCTGCGCCGATACCCCAGTGGACATTCCTTAGCCAAATGGCCATATTTATGGCATCTGTGATAGCAAAATGACAAATTTTCATAATCCAACGTTTGGAGAAATTCAAGATCCCTATATTTAAGAGTCATCGCATCCGCCAACCCTTCTCTGGGACTGAGACTAACAAGAATCCTTGCCACGCTAAGATCATCTGTTTGAAAGAAAGACTTGTCGGCTTCCAAAAATTTTCCCAGGGTATTCCCAATAGAAATGAAAATAGAGTCAGTCTAGAACTGCATGGGGAGCCCTAGCAATTTTACCCAGACAGGAGATTTCGCCATCTTCTCAGTTTGGGCATCAAAAAGGGGAGTCCATCTTTGGAAGAGAATAGGATGCTTACCGAAACACCAGTTCCTTTGAATGACCCAGTCTGCATGATCCTTCTGCTCGAACCTCAAGCTAAACCAACCTCTGTCCAAGACTTTAATCTTCACTAGTTTCCCAGGAGCGTTTCCCCATTCAGTCTGAACCCAATCCAAGATATAGGCAGCTGAGTAATTTCTTCCACGAACTCTGCCAACCAGTATAGTCTCAGAGGCTTTCATTACTTCGTCTACACCTATGTCCACACCGAGAACACAACTAGGGTGAACCTCTTTCTTCTTGATGGGTTTCTGCTTCTTTATTTTTTCCCCCACTGCCTCCTTCTGGCTTTCTCCCCCCTCCAACTCCTCAGCTGACTGGGCATCTACTTCTCTGGCCTCAGGCAACTACTGTCACCTTTCTTCTGGCTCTTTAGAGGCCCTTTTTGATTCCATACCCGAGGCTTCTCTTTCAAACAACCTGGAAACCGGATCCGATCCAAGTCCTAGATCGGCCCCCTCCGGCCGACCCTCTCCTTCAGTAGGCAGCACATTGCTCCGAGGTCTCTTGATCCCGGTCCCTAACAAAAGAGCCCGGTTCTGACCATTTGGGGCACCCCTCTGAGTCGAAAACAAGCCCGCTGCTGGTAGATTATGAGCAGGGAGGTCAGGGTTTCGAATCAAGCCCTGATTATCAGCAATCCTTCCCTTTTCAAACCCCTCACTCCTGGCAACAGCCCCACAGGCGTCTTGTCGACCAAGGCTTGCCACACCAAGACCTTTAAACCCTTTCTGACCATAAAACACAGAGCTAGCAACAAAATCTTCTAAACCACCAGTTAGAGCAGGAAACAATGGAGTACTTGGCCCCGAAGAATGGTTATTTTCTCTGCTCCCTCTCTGCCGCTAGGGATGCTTTCAGGCTCGATCCTGTAGCACTAGCAACCTTCTCAGCCCTTCCCTGCTGGTTCTGACACAGCTCTTCGCACATAGACCCCCTGCCTTGGAGGAAACCTATTCCATCTTCCTTACTGACGAGGGAAACTTTCACAGCTGGTTTCGAAAAAAAATGGTTAAGATTCTGAGAAGAGACTTCATGCCCCCAAACAGTAAGCATGTCTTACGGTGCCAATTCTAGGTCCACGTAATCCTTCTCAAACCCCATAGCAGCGAATTTAAAGAAACCCTAAACCCGAAACTGCAACATCTAGAAAACTGTGACTGTTCAGTAAGACGCAAAATCCGTCGCAAGGGAGAGGCAAAGTGTAAAAACCTATCCCTCATTCTGCCGCCAGGTAAAAAATAAATGGCCTTACAACCCCGTGTCGACCTCCCCGTGGCCCAAGCAGGGCGAGCCAGGTCTTTGCAGAGTTCTGGCGTAGAAAGTATGCCTGTCACATCAGGCAACCACTCGGTCGACATGGCCTGAGGCAGGGCTCACCTGAAAACCCTAAGGGTTTCAGCCATTCGCTCTCCAATAAGAAAATCAATTTAATTGTCATTAAAATTAAGTGAACTATTTCCTAGTTTTAGTGGCTAATCATTTATTTTTTTAAATATCTAAACAAAGATGTATGTTAGTAATAATATCAACTATTAGAACTACTTCAACAATTTGATATTCATCATTGAAGGTGTGTTAAATCCTCAATTTATTTAAAGTATTGCACTTGATATTTGAGAGCTATCTCCTAAGTATCGAGTTAGGTTAGTTGTTTTTAATTTTCCATACTGCATTTAGATTTAGAATCATAGTTAGATTAATTAATTTGATTCTTAAAAGTATCCTTATAGAGGAGTGACCATAGATGTGGCTTTACTGAGCCCTAAATTAAGCTTAACGATCGTTTTCTTGCAAGATAACAACAAGAGAGTAATTCCGACATCCCTCAAGTTCTTGTTTATAGTTAATTAGTAACATCACAAGCCAACGAGGGGAGTGAGGGGGTAATTGGACTCGTAGAACTAGTCAAAGCCATCATTTAAATGGATAAGAGTTTGATTTGAGACTCTGAATGAATGGCCTTCCGAAATGTTTATGAGGTCATTTTTCCCATCAACAAGTTGATAATTCAAAACAGGGAGTTATGAACAGCTATGGACAAGAAAAGCATGAGAATGAATGTATGGAATTGCTTGCATATGTAAATGTAAACATGAAATAAAATGCACACAAAAATATACCGACATCCACATATATTAAAAACAATGAAAATAAGTGCAAACACCGAGACAATGGGTGCCCTCCACATCTTGGCTTATACATTGGAAACTACCAACTAGTAAAAAAATCGTAAGGATTGCGTATATCATTGATAATAAAACTTGAATAGGATCTTCAATGATGAAATTTTTGAGTATCAGGATCAAAATAGAAATATGAAAGTTTGTAATCTAAAAGTGATTTGCAAGTTTCACTATCTTGTCATTTATACATGAAAAATGAAACCAACTATTAAAAAACATCTTTGTAGCTAACCATACACTAATATGAGCCTTCTTCGAGATGCAATTTGACTTTCCCCGTGGCCAAAATTGTGGGAAAATTACGTTTTCCCAGATTTGGGTGAAATTCCTCAGTAAATCTGCATTTTAGTAGGCACACTAGTTGCATTGACTATATCTATGCACGTGTTTTATCGTGAAGCCAAAGTTAAAATAACCATCTCGAGATCATCGGTGACAAAAACCTTGTCCCTAATTTCACCCAATTAGCTGGAAAATAGCTAAACGAATAAGCAATTACGAATATTGTTTATTTCTTGTAAAATACTGGTAAACTTGATTTACAATGCATAATGTTTTTTATGAAATTTCAAAATTAAAAAATTAATGAAAAACTAAATCAGTAGGTGGTTTATTGATCAAAATAAGTGAAAAATGTAATAGAAGTGGTGTAATGTAGGTTTATTTAGGCCAGTATGTGGCATATTATCATGGAAAAATATTGTCAAAATATAGGATTGACATCTCCCCCAAGACAAAGATGTTTCATGTCCTCATGCTAAAAAAATTGCCACTGCCCCTCAAAGTGTCCTTGTTGCTTGGAGAAGAGCGTCTACATTGTCCCTTCGTGGTGGTGATGTTGCTTGTCTTAGCCCTTTCATTATTAACCTAGCCTTGAGGCTTTTGTTCTTAGCCTTTAAATCCTTCTTTTGTTGATACTAGTCATATGCTTGTTTGGACACCATCAGATTCTCTTCTTGAAGCCTTTTATTCTCTTCCTTCAATTTTTCATTTTCCTCCATTGGAGTTAGGCTATTTCTTGTGAGAAATTCATTTTTAGTTTGAGGTACCACTCCAAGACTTTCATCTCCTCAATAGTTCTCTTCGTTTTTCTATTTTTTCTCCTCTTTTTCTTCATAATGTCTATTGGTCGTCAATATTGCAACAACATTGCTGCAACTCCCAAGGGTCTCATCTTTAATTTCCAATCGGGGGTTCACACAAAATTAAGATGGTTTAAAATTATGTGTGCATCAAGCACTATCCTTTTCTCTTGCTAAATTTTGTAGGGGTGGAAATAATAGGATGAAATCTAGTTACACAGAAACCATTCTAATTGTTCTATGCTATAGGAAAAATTCAAAATTGTTGAAAGAAAATAAAAAAACCTATGCTAAATGCACTAAAAGGAGGCAAACCATCTCAAATATGATGAAATGAAAGCATATCTATTCTATTGTGTGAAGAAAGCAAACTCACAACTGAAATAAAGCTTGTAATTAGAAAACCCTAATTTTGTAGGAAAAATGTAATTTCTACAACAAACTAGGTCAAAGAATATACTTAGTATATTTGCTTCTAAATTCCATCTTCAAAGTTTCCTAGATGTTGTAATAGATTAAAGAATGTGAATAATGAGTTGGATGCAAATTTGGGTGAGTTTCGAAAGAAAAATGCAAACTGGTACAAGAGTCTTTGTTTTGCTACAAGAGATAGCCTATTGAACAATAAAATGTGCTAAAGATGTGGTTGGAAAACAAAAGGGCTAAGGAAATTCTAAGAAGGGATACATCACTCATATCCATGTCATCACATCAGTGATAAAAGGATTTATTTAACAATATGTGTGGATGTAGATTTTCTTGTAGTTGCAAAGGTAGGGGACTGTGCAGTCGCAATGAAACAACAATTATGGAAAAAAAAAATATCAAAAACTAAAGTGAAGTCAAATACATAAATAAAGGTTCTAACTAAAAAATATAATCACTACTAGTGCTATCATCTATTTCTTAAATACTATGCAAGAAAATACTCTTCAGAAACAAGCTAATTAACCCTGCATACAAGTGATCTTTATAAATAAATTATAGAAATGAAAAAAAATGCATAAATAATAATGATACAGAAGGGGTATTGAGCACTTGGGGTGGACCCTAACCCAAGGAAGCTCATATCCTTTAAGGAGAAATAGATTAATAACTTGAACCAAATATGTACTTCATTAATTGAAGAATTGTTGATACATAGTAAAAAGTTGCAAAACTTGAAAACTAGAATTTCTACACCGTTATCCTCTTGCTTCTACTCACTACTAGTTGACCAATGGGATACTCGAGTCCTCTATTTATTCAGAATGAATGAGGGGAAAGCTCCTCGAAAGGAGTATTTTTTTCTCTCCAAACCTCCTAAAAAATTGGATTATGCTCCATAAGTGAACTCACAACTATAGGGAGGAGTATTTATTGCTCCAAGCCAACCAAGTTTCAACCTTCTATAGTTGGGGTTAGGTCCCATTAATATCTATGAATAGATATCCTCCTAATTTATGCAAAATATTCTCAATATCCTACATTAATCACATTAGGCACTGTTGGCTTGAGGGGTATGGTCTCAAACCATGGTTTGAGGCCCATAGTTTATCGTTAAACCCATTTACATAAAAAATAGGGACTTTGACCCATGCCAAAGCCCCTTTACTCATTTGCGCAACACGCATATACAAAATTACATCAAAAAGTGTGCCTCAAGGGACTCGGCTCCAACAGGAACATAAAGCATGATAAATCTCTTTAACCTTCATAAGAACTCATTTAAGCTGAGAAAATGTTACTAAGTGAAAAAATGAAGGTCTAATATAACCTTTATGTGCCTAGGAAAGGTTATATGGGCCTTATGTTTTACCTAATTGGAATTCATATCGTACCCTCCTACTAAAACTATTGATCACCCTTGGAGAAACCTATTCTTCCTCCTTCCTTTGTTTTTCCTCATTCATTTCCTTGATGACTTGTTTAATGTTCCATGTTGTGCTGGAGGTGGGCATGCCTGCTGAATAGAAACCTACATTTTATTCAATTCCTTGCCACTCCCTTGACTCTTCTTCCTGGATTTGATGTTCCTAAAGTACTAACAACAGAGGTGGATTGAATTTAAGTCCAATTCATTGGACTCCAAGCCTCTTAATGATTCTCTTATACAAATGGGTTTTGGCAAGTGTAGTTGTAAACCTGTCAAGGGAATGGTATTCTTTTATCTTAACACTATGAGGTAGTGCTTTCCATCTCCTTTAGAAAGCTTGTGAACTCTCTATACTAAAAATATTAGAACTATATTCAAAGTAGAGGATGGCCTCCACTTGTTTATGTTTGTAAAGTTCCACAACTTTAGGATCCTTTGCTAAGACTGCATGAGTGGAAGTGAGGATAGATGGATTGGGATGTTAAGGTCTAATCCAAAGTGGTTCCCTCAACTCTAAATCCATGTTTCCAAGATTCTAACATCTTCATGCCTTACCCAAGATGCCAGGGCCATTAAATGTACAACACCCAAATATGGATTTAAGTCCCATATGGTTAGATTAGGAAGCATAAGGTTGTGAATGTAAAATTAAGAAACCTTGGAATTATACTCTATGCTGCATTGAAGGAAAAATTAAATTAAGTCCTTGACATCTTATATAGGGAGAGATCCTCTCTGTGCAATAATTTTTATCTGAAAGTGGCACCATTTCTCCTTCGGGAACAAGGAGTAGGTTTTTGAAGGTTGCATATAATTCATTGTTTATAAGGAAAGGTGTGCGATGGTGTCCAAATTTGTTTAAAGGGTTGCAACCTGAGTTTCTTTCTCCAACAACCATCCTTGTGTTTGATACAATTTGGCCTTTGGCTACTTGTTTTCTCTCTCCAATCGATACCTTCTATTTGCTTCATAAAATATGAGGAGTGACATTTTTTCTCTCATCTTCTTCGTTTCATATTCCATCTTGACAATATCAATAACTCTTTTGGATTGTGCAATATTCTTCCATCAGTGGGTCTCAAAATTTTCCTGCTCTACGGTGAGGAATAAATATGGTTCCATGTGTATATTAAGTGTTTGTCTTGCCTCAATCCAAGAATAGAAGGTGATTGTTCACCTTTGAATTGGTTGCCTTGTTTCCATTTCAATCTACAATGTTGTAGGTTTTTATTGTAGCAGGGGAGCTTGTTCCTATATCTCTGTAGGCTACTCCTATAGCAGGGTATCCTGCTCTTGTAGCTAAGCATTTTATCCTTGCGATTCTACTTGATGCTACATTTCATCAAGGTATATCTCTATTTCTGATGCTTTCACCTCTAATGCCATTAATTTACTCCCTTCACATCCCAAAGCTCTTATTTTTCTAGGATAATGGTATCTTCAATAATGATAGGAGTTGGAGAAGGTGGTCTGGGCTTGCGACTTTATTGTATTATGGTGATATTTCTCTTCTTGGTGTAACTAGAATAATAGGTATATATAATTATCCTTGGTTTTATGGGGGTGCCAAGTCCTACTAAGGTTGCTACAATTTCGTTTTCTTCTTCTATCAATGGTTCTTCTCCTTATTTCTGTTCCGCAAGGCTTTCTGTTGCCTATTTCTTCTTAGTTTTTAAGCCTCTTCACGAGGCTCTACTGATTATTCTTGAGGCTTTATCATATCTGCCTGAAACTCTATTTGAGGGTTTGCTAATTTAGCCTGGGATTTTTCCAACTCTGTATCTTCCAACTCTGTCTCAACCATATTTGCCTAAGGCTATGCTAATTTAGCCTAAGCTTCTATGAAGGATTGCCTATCCATGTCAACAAAGTATACCTAGGGAATAAGGCACTGGATATGTTCCAATGCATCCATGAATATTAATCTGATTAGTCCATGATGGGTCAAATAATTTTTTTCTCTCTTTAACTTTGTTGCTCATCTATTTTAGGGATTGGAGGAGAAAATGTGGGATACCTAGCCTCTCATGAATAAACAAGTCAACTTGGAATATTAATTGACAAAGGATCCTAAACTCATAAGAATATATTATGCTTAATCTCCCTTCACAATAAATATACTTACTGATATGATATGATATTTCATCCCAGGGTTATGATATGATATTTCATCCCAGGGTTGTGGTAGGATTTCCTTTCTAATAGTACTTTTGTATCCATATAATTTCTCATTAGGGAGGAAAAGTCCCATTTTTTCATTAATGGATTCATGTCTCTCCTCTTTACTCCATTGTATCCCCTGTGGAAGGGTAGTGACCCTATTGATGAAGTCTTAATCAATGTATATTATCAACCCTTTAACTACAATGACTACCTCGTGGCCCTCATCATGTTGCAAGTTTAAGGCAATTTATAGGGAAATTTCCTCATCATATCCCATAAGTTTCTCAAAAATCCCTACCCATTGATTGTTTTCTAATATGGACCTAACCTAACGATTCTAATGAATCTAAGTGGTATTGATGGGTTCTCTCCCATTGAATCCCCCTCCAATTGTATGCCAAAACTCTTACAAGTTTGTGCCAATTATTTTTTCAAGGGAATAATTGTTTCTATGAGACTACAACAATTAGGGTTTTCCTATGGAGACAAGGGATCCTATAGCTAAGGGGAAAGGCATGGTTCTCCAAAAAAGTATTATAAAATTTTTTTATCACTCCATACTCTAAATCATTTTTCAAATTTGAACTTTGATGACAAAGAAGATTGACTGATTGTCCCTCTGTGTTATTCAAGACCTTGACACATAAAACTTGCTGACTGATATATTCAAGTAACTAAGCATCAATACTTGTGCCAAATGTGAGTAAGGGAGTGGATAACTGCAGAACTTACAAATTATTGAGGATGCCTTCATTTCTTAGCTTATTTAGGACTTATGTGAGTAGTTTTGGTGAAATTCTATTTCTTATAACCGAACCCTTTTTATCTTGTAACATGCTACAAATTGGTTCCTATAGCTCATAGTTTTTTGAGCCTGATATATGTAACCTTCTACTGTAGTGGTGTCAGGCTTCATTGAGGCTCTTTAACTCTATTTGGATGTATAACATGGAGTAAGAATAGGTGGAAAAATTAAACTAATCCCGAGGTTAAGTGGAGATAGTATCGATGGGTGATGAGAGAAAACTGAACACATAGTAGTTGAGCTAGCCCCCACCTACCTCTTGTCAGCCTTAGCATACTTGTACTCCACTTCTCCTTGTCATCAGAGAGAGACAAAAACTTACTTTTAAAATTATCCCTTTTATTTTTTCTTATTCACCTTCATACATGTGGAGAACTCTGAGAAAAATTGAAGTCTTCTGCCAAATTTGACCAACACCTTTGCTAGTCTTATTTGGCTATAAAACCATTCGACTTTTGCACTAATAACATTTTTTTAGTGCTCTAAATGAGTTAAAAGGATAAGGGTAGGAGATACTGATACCTAATGTTTTACATTTTATTTATGCTAGAGGGGCTCTATTATTGATGTTGTTGAACTTGTGATCCTGTGGCAGTCTATAGGAAATCATGTAGCTGCTCGGGGTCAATTTTTGAGCTAGATGGTGTATCTTGATTGGAAATTTTTCTTTGGAGATGTAGGAATTTGTGGAATGTTGTGATATTTATTAGGAGTGCTAGAGAGTTGGGCCTACAGGGTTTCTACATGATTCTAAATGATTGTGTAGTATCCTGTAGCAGTCACATAAATCCCTCATGCACATCATAATATTATTCTAAAACGTCGAGGGGCACTGATAATTCAGAGAGGATGTATGAATGGAGGCTTTTGTGAGTAGATTTATTTAGAAATATGTCTTTCATATCCATCACATGAATATTTTAATTGCTGGCATGTTTTGAACCAACCAATGTGGTTTGTCGTCTATTCGTAGTGATGATGAACCAAATTGGTTGGTTCAAACTGTGTCGAAAATTAAAATCTTAATATGATGGACTCAAAAGACAAATTTCTAAATAAATCAAGGAGGATTTGGTGATGGTGATAGAAATGCTTTTGATGGTAGCTATGATGGAAAAACAATGGATTTGAGCTACTCCAAGATTAAAATGATGAGCAGTGGAGAAAAAACTAAGAGGTAATGCATGCTGATGGAATGACTAAGTTTTAGGATGCATTTAATGCTTTTCCATACCTTATATGCAGAGAAAATCCTTGATATGTAGCTTTTGGTAAAATATGGGTTATCTTGTAGCAATATAGGACCCTTCCTATAACAGTTCAGGGAAGTGGACAGAATGTATGGAAAGGATTTATAAATCTGGGTATGATGTTATGGATGATGGATGATGATGGAAAATGGTGTAGGGGTGCTTTTGGTCCCTCTAAGAGTGCACAAGTTGACACCTTGGGCCAAATGTGGTGACTGGTTTGTCCAATATGTCTTGTTGATTATTTTTTATCTATGATACCTGCACATATATCAAGGTAAGATAAATTTTGTTTCATTATTTTCACAATGTTATTATTTTTATTTTTATTTTTATATCTTTTTATCTTTTCCTTTTCGAGGCCCACCAGCTGAATCATGGAGGTTTTTAGCCAGTATATTTTCCCTAGTTGCCTTGGAATAGGTTTTCACTTGGGATTCTTTATTATTTTTTTCTTTTTCTTAGGCCCTTAGGTTGAGTCATAGATGTTTTCAGCTAATGAGTCCACCTCAAGTGCCTCAAAGGAGGTTTTTTCTTGAGGTATCTCTCTCTCCCTCTCCCTCCCTCTCCCTCCGCCCCTCTCCCCCCCTCTCACTCCCTCTCTCTCTCTCTCCCTCTCTCTCCATCCCTCCCTCTCTCTCTCCCTCCCCCCCCCCTCTTTCTCTCTCTCTCTCTCTCTCTCTCTCTCTCTCTCTCTCTCTCTCTCTCTCTCTCTCTCTCTCTCCCCCCCCCTCTCCTCTCTCTCAATAAGTCTCTTTGCCAATCCTTTTTTCTGTTATTGATCACCTTAGTTAGAGTGCTCTATAATTCCCTATTAGTCATCTCTCTCTCTCTCTCTCCCCCTATCTCTCAATAAGTCTCTCTACCAATCCTTTTTGCTATTATTGATCACCTTAGTCAGAGTGCTCTATAATGCCCTATTAGTCACCTCTACTTGTCTATTTTCTTTAGGGTGATATGAAGTAGACCAAAAGTGTTAGATGTGATGTCGCTTCATGATTCCCTCAATCATATTGGAGGTGAACTAGGAGCCTTGGTCTATCACTAATTTTCTTATAAAACAAACTTGTAGAATATGTTTTCTCTTAGAAAAGCAACTACTTTCTGCTCGATTGTTTCCTTCACTGCTTTCACCTCAGCCTACTTAGTCAGGTAGTTAATGAACACACTAATGTATCTTTTTGTTCCATATGGAGGATTGATAAGATATCTAATGAATTCCATGCCCCACTTCTCAAATGGCTCAAGTGTCACTTGAGTTGTAAAGGAATTTCATCCTTTCAAGTGGGTTTCCCCATCTTTTGGCATTCATTACACTGTGTAGTGTATCTTTGGGCATATTTGTGAAGGGTTAGATAATAGCATCCTTCTTGCAAGATCTTGTAGGTTGTCATTTTAGTAGCAAAATTGCCCCCACAGGGTCCATCATGACAAGTTGAGAGGATGTAATAACCTTCATCTTCCCTCACACATCTTCTCAACATCAAATCAGGACCAAATTTGAAGAGGATACCCCCAATCCAAGTGTAAGAGGCACTCTTTCTGACAATTTTATTTTTCTCCTTTGAAGATAAGTGAGGAGGGAACTAGCCAACAACTAGGAAATTAGTTATTTCTGTGAACCATATAGATAATAATGATATGGTAAAGATATTCCCATTAGGGAGTTGGTCATCCACCACTTATTTATCATCTGTAAACAAGGTTAGTATTGAAATAAAATCTACAACATTCTCTTTTCCAGGTATCAACAATAGTCAAAACAATTTTTTGCAACAATAATAAGCATCTAATTATGGGAGCATTTATATCTTGTTTATTCATTAATTATTTGATCATTACATGATCAATATATACAAAGACCTAGTAGCCAATAATTTTAAAATTAATGTGTGGTGCACGAACACTGAAGATCAGGTTTCTACAACATCCATGGAAACTATCTAGGAAGATCCATCCATAGGGATCACTTCCTGCTAGCTCATTAGCAGAGCCTAACCCCAAGAACGACTATGATAATTGACCCTGTTTCCTCCCATTAGAAAGGTGCTTTAATGGTGAGAAATCAACCATTGAGATAACCCTCAATGCTTAATATCCAATAAATTAATGCCTAAATTTTTTTAAAGAATGTACAATAACAAGGAGTTATTTTTCAATAATTATATGTCTAAGTTTAGCCTTGGATTGATTTTTGCTGATTAAAAAAATGGCATATGGAATTTTACCTTCAAGTTTTCCTAGTGATGCCCTAAATTATTTATCCAATGCATTTTTATCGATATGAGAGGAAAAATTCCAATTTGGACCTCTGACAATAGGTGCAGACATTAGTTTTTCTTTTATTTCCTCAAATTATTTATGGCATAAGGATGTCCAGCAAAAATCTACATCATTTGTTAGTAATGAGAATGAAGGAGAAGCAATATTTCAAGTCTTTGATGAATCTTTGATAATACCCAACAAGGCCTAGAAAATTTCTAACATATTTTTGTTTTTGAGGAACATGAACCTTTTTTATGATGATTTTTTAGTGAAGATCTAATTGGATTCCTTTTGAAAAGACAAATTTCCCTAAGAAAATCCCTTCGTTCATCAGAAATATGCATTTCTCATGGATCAAGGAGAGGTTCATTTCTTTACACCACTATAAAATTTTGGATAGATTTGACAGGGCCTCCTGGAAACCATCCTCATAAGGTGTAAAACCATCCATGTATATTTCTACTAAATCATGCATAAGGTCATAGAATATACTCAACATAACCCTTTGGAAGGTTTTAGGAGCATTGTATAGAAAAAATGGGATAAATCTGTATGCAAAGGTTCCCCATTGACATGTGAAGGTGGTTTTATCCAGATCTTCAGAGCTAATATGGATTTGGTTGTACCCACTGAACCCCACCACGAAGGAAAATAACTTTTTTCTTGCAAGGTCATCTAGAACTTGGTCAATAAAGGGCAAGTTAAAATTATCCTTTCTAATGGATTTGTTGCATTCTTTATAATCAACACAAATTCTCCATTTTCCATTCTTCTTAGGAAAAATGACTAAGGGAGACACCCATTCACTATCTGAGATTAGGTAGATGAATCCTGCATCCAACTATTTTTGTAATTCTTGTTTCACAATGTCTTTTAATTCAAGTTTCATTTTCCTCTGAGGCTGACAAACAGGTTCCTGATCCTCCTTTATATATATGATGAGTGCATGTAGAAGTATGTACTCCCTTCATCCCCTTATAGTCCCATGCAAATGCATGCACATGTTGTTTCAAGACAGTGAGAAATTGGTCCTCTTGATCAACTAAGAGAAAGGGGTTGATTTTCAAGGCTTTGGAGGGGATGTTTTCTATGGTTTTCACATAATTTTGCTTAGAATTAGCAGTTATCAATGCTTCCCTTGAAATATCTTGAGAAAAACGAGGCTTTCATGTAGATTCATCTTTAAATCCATCAATATTCATGGTAGCGGGGTATTTATTTTGCAGAAATTTATCAATAAGATTATCTTCATCTATTTGTTTGCTAACAATGGGGGTTTATAATGTACACATAGGGTAGGATGGCGATAGATAAGAGTATTCTTATTATTCTTCCACCCAAATAGGAAAATCATGCTCAATTATTGTTTGAGAAAGTGGATATAATATAAGTTGTTTTTTAGTTTTCCCATTTGTGATGGTCATATTTCTAGCCCTACAGTTGATGTAAGCATGAAAAAAGGTATTACTAATATGAGAGGGTATCCATTATACATGGTATTGAGATAAAGGGCAAGGAAATATGCATGGTACTCCTAAAAATCAATAGACCCCATAACATCTTCTATGATTCCTTCAGGTGCTACTATAGATCTATCAACAAGTTGTACCACCATGGTGGTCTTCTTTAGAGCTTCTTGGAGATTGAGTTTGAGCATATTATCTTTTGTGGCTTGTTTTAAATTTTTTATATGTTGTATATATGGTAATATATCTTTTGAAAATTATAATAAAGAATACATATGTTAAAAATAAGATTTTTGAATAATGATGCACTAAAGGCTGTCAGAGTACATTGTGGAAGACAAGTGGGACCCCTACCGGCACACAACGTTAAAGAATGAGTGGGTTACACTATGGGGACTATGGATTCAATAATGTTTGTACGGTGGCAGAAACCTGACATCATAAAGCACTCAGGGGTTATCAAAGGGAGTGCCTCCACAAGAATATTTTACCTTCACCGGTTGACATGAATGAGTGGCCCAGATTAACTACGGGGGAACTGCTATGAGATTTATCCCATACTGTGGAGTCCCCTCGCAGTGATGAAAATAGGCGAGCCCGCCATGTCACTGTCCATGTCACCTTTCCATGTCTTCTCACCTGTATTATCATCTACCTTCATTCATTTCACCTTCGTAAAAGGGGTTTTTTACTATAAAAGGGGTTTTTGTCCTCATTATTTGTCCACGTCCTTTGTCAAACACAAAAATGTTGAGATTGCAACAAGATGATGAGCTTAGTGGAAAGAAGTCGCCTTCACTAAGTGGGTCCGCAGGGTATTTTTGGCGCAAAGTCTATTTTTAGACTATGTCTATTTTTAGACATATGGATCATGTTCTATGAGTTGCAGGATGCTATTTGTGGATGGTTGGTCAAGTCGGAAAAAATAGATGGACTTCTATTTTTAGACATGCTGGGCGGAATCTATTTTTAGATTGCCAGTCTAAAAATAGATATGTCGAATATTATTAGCTCTTAATAATATTTGGACTATAAACATTATCTTATCCTCTTGGAGCACTTCAGTTTGATGCCTGGATGTGGCACATGCAGCTGACAGAAGGAATTACGCTATTCCTAGGGTCTAAGTGGAGCTATTGCATGACGACTTCAGTTATAACTCATGTGAGTGAGTTTGGTGGAGTTAATTGAGGAGTTGATGGAGTTGTGTTCAGTTTAACCCAGTTAAACATAGTTGAGCTAGTTGTATCTAGTCTAACTGATTGATACACTAGTGGAAGTGGTGTGAATTAATTAATAATTAATTCACTAATTAATCAACTAATGAACACATCAGTTAACTTCAGTGCATGGACATTTTTAGTGGAGATCAGTGATGGAGGTAGGTGAAAGAGCAGGTTGACTATCAGTTGTGACTATACTGGTGCATGAGATTTGCACACACATTGATGGAGAAGCCAATGAGGATTGCGCAGTACATCTTGGTGGGATTCGAACTTGGATCTCATGATTATCCATATTGGATTGCGCAGTAGAGGCAGGCTAACAGGTGGAGGAGATTTGAGCATGTGACTTGCTTGATCTGAGCTTGTGTATTGTGTAGCATGTGAGATAGTGCTGAGAGCTTGTGAGGAGCTTTGTGCTATTATTGTTACATGAAATCTATCATTATAATATACAGATAGTTAAGGTCTGTGGAGGCGGCGTAGTGGTAAGGTCGCTCTCGTAAAGACGGACAGGTCCTGTGCTCAATCCTGAGCGAGGGCGTGGCTCGCCGCGAGAGATTAACCGTTCCGGGCCAAGCCCACGACCTTTTAAGGTCTGTGGAGGCAGCGTAGTGGTAAGGTCGCTCTCGTAAAGACGGACAGGTCCTGTGCTCAATCCTGAGTGAGGGCGTGGCTCGCCGCGAGAGATTAACCGTTCCGGGCCAAGCCCACGACCTTTCGAGGATTACTCGTGTAGAATAACTAGTGAAGCAATCCCATGAAAATAAATGAAAGGAAGGGTTAGAGTAACAATTCATTCAAACTGGGATTTTTGCTGCGCTGCGTGACCTAGCTCCCCAGAGCTTCTGCACCGTGCCAGCGCTGCGCACGCTTGCTACAGAGCAGTTGCGGCCCTCCTGGCAGCCATGCCCAGCGATGGGGGTTCAGAACCCCCCCCCTCTCCCTCCAGAAGTCCTCGATTTTCAAAAAATGGTAGATGCATGCAGCAAATGCCCCCCCTCTGCTCAACAACAGAAATTTGTCAAGAAAAAAGACTGCATTCCCATGGTGGCCCTCCCTGAGGAAGAAACCTGTCGCTCTGCATTGAATCTAGCCGATAGAGGGCTCATTGGGCAGTTTACCGGCCTCTGGCCATCGCCCAAATCAGTTGAAGACTGGATCAAGAGAAACTGGTCCCCTCTGATCAAGGAAGGAATCAAATCATATTTTGTGGGTAAAGGCTTCTTTGTATTCGTGTTTGAATCTGCAGAAGACCGGAGTCTCATCTTGAGGAACGGGCCCTATTTCATGGGGCCACAGGGTTTATATTTGAATAAATGGTCTCCAGATTTTGATTCGACCCAGGATGTTCCTACTGCGGTTCCAGTGTGGGTGCGGCTCCCCCATCTTCCCCTGCACTGCTGGAGCCAAAAATCTCTCCAAATCATCGGCAACTCTCTTGGTAAATACATTGATCAGGCCGTAAGGAAAGATCAGTACTCCTGTGCCCGAATATGCGTGGAAGTAGATTTGGAAGAAGGATTACCTGAAGCAATAAAACTCACAGTTGCTAGATGGTCCCATATTCAAGAGCTGGATTACGAGCAGATCCCCTTTAAATGCAGACACTGCCATGGCTATGGACATTTTGCAAAATATTGCAAGAAAAAAGCTGAAGAGCAGAGTCACATTCCCAAGGGAGATCAATGGATCTCAGTCCAGAAAAATGGCCATGCAAAAGAAGCCGGGAAAGGATCCATAAAGGGGAATAACCAAGAAGAACCCAACAATGATAATAGAACCCCTCAGGATCTGGATGAGATCCCAATCCCCAAAGGAACCTCTCCACCAGATGCCCCAGAAACTGATTTGACTACTCCAGCACAGGTCGAAGATCCACATGCAAATAAAGACGGAGGTGGAGCTGCCTCGTCTGGTTCTCCTCAGGGCAGCCCCTCCATGCCTTTGTATGCAGATATAAAAAAGAAGAAAAAAGTGTCAGAGCCCTCAGACTCCTCAGAGGATGAGACCTATGAGAGACCCTCGAAGAAAGTAGGCAGGAAGACCCACAAAGTAGTCAGGGAGGAGGAGGCAGAACACCTAAAAATGCAAGGCAGCCAATCCACAATAGAGATGACTATCGGTCGAAATACAAGAGGAAGATCCACCAAGGGAGGAATCCCAAATCCCTCGCCAGGTAAATAATGCGTATAGTCTCTTGGAACTGCAGAGGCCTGGGGACCCAAACAAATATTGAAGCGGTCAAAGATCTGATGAAAATAGAGCCCCTAGATATTCTCTTGCTCCAAGAGACCAAAATCGAAGGGCAAGCCCTTATGGACATCAGTAAGTCTAAATGGAAGAAGAACGAAGGCATAGCAGTCAGCTCAAGGGGAACTTCGGGAGGAGTTGAAACTCTCCGGTCTGAAGACCAGTGCCATCTGTTGAACTCCCACGAGACCCAACACTGGATCTTCACTGAGCTCAAACACCTTGAAAGTAAGTTAACTATAGCCTTATTCAATCTCTATGTTCCTGTCATTTATGTTGAAAAAAGAGAATGTTGGAATACTCTCTCCGATTTCTTAGATCTCCACTCCCTAAACAACATCATCCTGGGAGGAGACCTCAACTTAGTCATGAAGCCAAAGGAAAAAAGGGGGGGAAACAGTAGCATAGATCATCTGTTGCCTTTGGTAGAGGAACTAATGCAACAAAGGGACCTGCTAGATTTTGCCCCGGTGAGAGGCAAATATACTTGGACCAATAACAGAATGGGGCCTGATCACATCGCTGCCCAGTTGGATAGATTTCTAATCCAAAGCTCCCTGTTGCTGGAAAGCCTCCTTATCTCATCAAAAATTCTCCCCAAACTTTCCTCGGATCATAAGCCAATTCAACTCATTATGGCCCCTGAGGAAGACCTTGGCCCAATTCCCTTTAAATTCAGTCCCCTCTGGATTGAAAAAGAAGGTTTTCTGGACACTATTCAATCGGCTTGTGATATCCCCATCAACGGATCCCCAAGCTATGTGTGGGAGCAAAAAATAAAAGCCACCAAAAAAGCCTTAAAAGAGTGGCTAAGGAAACTCCCCAATCCCTCTTCTCAGCAGAGAAAAGATGAAGTCCAGCAGCTGGAATCTTTGAAAATTGGAATGGAAGGTCTCCACATCACCCCTGAAATATTAAACAAAGAGGCAGCTTATCAAAGAGATACCCATCAAGCATTCAGAAGGGAAGAAGAGTACTGGAGGCTCAAATCTCACAGCCTATGGCTCAAGGCAGGAGATCGAAATACCTCGTTCTTCCATCACCAGTATAAAGCCTGCCTATCTCAAAACCACATCACCGAGATCAAGAATGAATAAGGTTAGATCTGCAACAAATTTGACCAAATTAAAACAGCAGCTGAAAATCATTTCAAAAATCTCTATGGTCCAGGGAATGAAGGCAACATAGAAGACACTGAAGATCTCCTCTCCTATATTCCCCACCTCATCACCCACGAGGACAATCAGGCTTTACTGAAACCCTTATCTGAAGAAGAAATCATCAAGATCATATGGGCAATGGAATCAGATAAGGCTCCTGGGCCAGACAGATTTACAATACACTTCTACAAAGTCTGCTGGGACATCATCAAAACAGATCTACTGAAAATGATACAAGGTTTTTCTGGAAAAGCCAAGGTTGGGGGAGGCATCAACTCCACCTTTCTTGCTTTAACTCCAAAAGAGGCTAACCCGGAAACTTTCGGTAGGTTTAGGCCCATCTCTCTATGTAATGCCTCCTACAAAATCTTGTCCAAAATCATTGCAAACAGAATCAACCCCCTGCTTGAAAAACTAATATCCAGCTCCCAAGGGGGGTTCTTCAAAGGCAAGCACATCTTGGATAACGTCATTCAAGTGCAGGAAGCTATCCACTCTAGAAAACAGAGGAAAGAGAAGGGGATGCTGATCAAGCTTGACATGGCTAATGCCTTCGATAGAGTCAACCACTCCTTCCTTCTCCAAGTTCTTCGATCCTTCGGCTTCCCTACTCAGTTTATCAATCTCATTAAAGCATGCATCTCAAACCCTTGGATAGCTCCCATAGTCAATGGCCGCCCAACATCCTTCTTCCAAGCCCATCGTGGACTAAGGCAAGGTTGTCCGCTCTCGCCTTTTCTGTATATACTCATGGCAGATACTCTTAGCAGGAAGCTGGCTGCAGAAATGAACACTGGTGGACTCCCAGGAATCTGAACCGCAAATGCTCTCAAGCCTATAAATCATGCTCTCTTTGCAGACGACTCCCTACTTCTAGGAGGAGCCTCTATTAGAATAGCAGCTAATTTCGAATCTGTTCTAAAAAGTTATTGCAGAGCCTCAGGAGCTGTGATAAATGACAGAAAGAGTTCGATCTATGGATGGAATGTAATTCAACACAATCTCAACACCATAGCTCAGATTCTTGGTTTTGAGTGCTTCGCCCATTGGGACAACATCAAATACCTCGGCTTACCTCTCACATCTGGAGTCAACAACAGATCTCTGTGGCATGGCATCATCAGCAAAATTAAAGACAAGATCACCTCCTGGGGAGGTTACTGGCTCACCAAGGGAGGAAAAATTATCTTACTTAAATCTGTTTTATCTGCTCTCCCCATTTATCAAGCCTCTTTCCTCCTTGCTCTGAAACACATAATGGAGCAAATCTCTTGTCTCCTGAGAGACTTTCTCTGGAAAGGAGGCAGAGGCAATCACATTAAATTGCATTTGGCAAACTGGGATCTTGTCAAGCGGCCAATATTGGACGGAGGTCTACAGATTAGAGACCCTGCTTTATCTAATCTGGCACTTGGATGCAAGCTCCTTTGGAAAATCTATTCAGACCCCACACATCCAGTCAGCGAAACGCTCACCTCCAAATATGCGCAGGGGATCTCTCCCAGGCATCTATCAGAGAATAATACTCCCGCATGCACACAAACTTACAATCTCTGTAGGAAATGCATCAGCAGCTTCAAGAATCACTTGTATCGCATACCTGGCAACGGGGAGAAAATCTTACTCTGGAAAGACCGCATTATGAACAATCCCCCTCTTAACTTCCTCGAAGAAATTCACGAGCTAAGAGAATGGCTCCACAGCGCAGGTTTACGAAATTTGAACGACATCTCTGCGTGGGACAGTAAAGGGAACTGGGTTGACTAGGAATTCCCTCCCGTGCCGGCGCAGCTCCACGACCAACTCGCATTTCTCAAAACGCTGCTCTCAAATGCAGCGCCGGTCCATCGCAACAACACAGACAGATGGGGGTGGGGTGACTCTAGATCTTATTCTTCAGCTTTGGGTTACATTGCCCTGCAGCCCAAAAAAGATAGACTTAGATCTCCAGCCTTATGGAAACAGGTTTGGAACACCAATGGGTTACCCAAATTCAACTTCTTTTTTTGGATTCTTATGCAGAATAAACAGCTCACAGAGGAAAATCTGTCAAAACGAAATATCGCTGGGCCACATAGATGCGCAATGTGCAGAAACTCTGGAGAAACAGCCTCCCATCTGTTCATTGATTGTGATTTTGCAAAAGAAGTTTGGAAATTAACTCTTCTTGGATTGCAGGCCTCCCCTCCCCAGCATAGTTCTGTGGCAGATCTCTTTACTGATTGGTTTCATTGTTATCCTCATAATATCCCCAACAATTCACTCTAGTTTCACATTTGGCTCTCCATCCCCAAATTCGTATGTTGGGAAATCTAGCTTGCCCGAAATGACTCGATCTTCAACAACTCTACTCGCTCTCCTGCAAAATCTGCCTCTATTGCAAAAGCTCTTCTTCTTGAAACTGTTCTCCTGCACTCCCATAAATCAGACTCCTCCCTCCTCCCCATAGAAAAGGCATGGCTGAACCTTCATAGCTCTCAACCCAAAAGCAAAGCCCGTTCCCTCCCCCTTCCCCTCCCCAATCCATCTTGGAAAATTAGATAACCTGAAGCTTCCTTTCAAGCTTGGTGGAAGACCCAAAACACAACTTCAATCTTTTTCGACGGTACCTCCAAGGGCAACCCTGGGGCTGCGGGAGCTGGTGGAGTCATCTATTTCTCAGACAACTCCAGAAAAGTTCGCTTCTGCTGGGGGCTTGGTATTCGTACAAACAATCAGACAGAGCTCCTTGGTCTCACAAAAGCCTGCCAAATTTTCCGTGACAAAGGCATCAAAGAATGCCAAGCATTCGGAGATTCCGAAATCCTCATTAAGAAGATCACCTTGGATGACCAGTTCAACAACGCCATTCTCAACAAGTCTCTGAAAAGGTAAAGCTCATTTTGCAAGACTTCGCTTCCTTCAAAATATATCATATCCTCAGAAGTTTGAATAGTGAGGCGGATGAAATGGCAAACAAAGGATGTCTCTTAGCACCGGGAGCTCTCAACATCAATGATAAGAACTCTATCCCATATTGTATTCCTTAATTCAAGTGCAAAATTGAACAAGAAGCATTTAGATGCAAGGAAAAGCTGTGTAATGACGGTTGATTAGGCTTAGGCCCAACCATACTTAAAATAATAAATTATACCCGTTACAGTTAAAAATATATATATATATATATACAGATAGTTTGGGGTTTTTAGCTTTAAGCTTTCCCATAAATACTGTGTTTATATGTGTGATTGATTATGTGGTTTTAATGTGCGCATGTGATTGTTTATTTTCCGCAATTAATGATCAATGGTAGAAGAGGTTATGCATTATGCATGAAGATTAAATAGTGTGTAATCAGGATAATCTTGGTGAATAATTTAACAGTTATTCAAATTTCTACAAAAAGTTTTGAACCTCTGTACCAACATCCAACTCTTGAACTGCTTCGTCAGAACTAGGTAGTCCGTATAAATGTACTTGAATTTTTCAAAGATGTCAAAGAAAGGTGTTTTGGCTATGTCCTCCACCCACATTCCCCTAATGGATACAAAAACTGACATTATAGACACTGTCTACAATGTTGACCACCCACTATTTTACCAGCATGTCATTCTCAATCAGTCTAATTTCCCAATTTACTATGCTTTAATCAAGTTTGGAGTCTTGTCAACTTTTGTCCCACAAACATAGATCTTCCTAGAGTTCATTCACTAGTTGGTTTCTACTATGTACCCTCAATTTTTTTTGTGATGAATCAATTAGGGGAAAATATTTTTCAAGTATCTGCTCAGTTAATTAGGAAATATCTTTGTTATTCATCTACAGAATCATATTTAGGTTTGTCTGATGAATCCCTTTCCACATATTTTCAAGAGTTTCTCGGACCTGATTTTTTGCAAATTATGTTTTACTTAATGCCCGAAAAGGCACATTTCCCCCTATATTCAGATAAATTCCCTCTAAGCCTCTTTACTGAAGACATGAGACCAATTCTCCAAATTTTGGCTGAAATTATGGGTAAAGAAGATGCTGTAATGATAGATAGGGAAATTTTGGGGATTTTTTCTTTAATGATGAATCTCGAGGTGGTTTTAGATATTCCCACTTACTTGGGGAATTCTATAAACAACCAATTCATGAGTTTGTCACTTACTGGGAGTTTTAGGTTTCCATCCTTCGTCACCTATTTATTTCTTTATAGTCATGTGGACAATTTTACTCAATTGGGATTAAATATTGTGGATGTGAATAAAAATAAGCAGACAATGGTTTTTAAGACAAAATTAGTAAGGAAGGAGGTGGATATGAGGGTCTATTTGATTTTACTTCTTCTTTCCTTCCTAATGTGTACTCAATTTTGAATGGATCACCTGCACCGTGGTTGTTTCCTAAAGCTCAATATTTTTTGTAATTAAGCAACAATGTAAAGTTTGGGGATTGGTTTGCCTATGAAGATCATACCAAGATCATATTGTATGGAGTCGATGTAGAACCTTTTAGACTTCCTATTTTTGTTCCTATGAGAATGTTTTCCTTTGAGTTCATTAGGAAAAGCTTTAATGTGGATCAAATTCATTTTGTGCATGTGAAGAAGGGTCATTTATTTAAATTACCCAATACTGTGGGCCCATGCATTGTAAATACTAGACAAGCCATTGAATAAGATCGCAAAATGTTTAATGATATGCATTTTTTTTTAGAAGAGAAATGGGCCTATGACCCATATCATGTAATTTCCAATCGCAGGTTAGAGAACGGGTATTCTCCTTTTGTTCATGAACCCAGACTAGAGGTAGAAAAGCTAGAAAATGGTGGAAAAAATTATGCATATGTGCATATGGAGGTGGAAACCCTACATCCTACTGAAAATGGGCTCAAAAGAGTAAGGGAGAAATTAATTGACTTGGAGAGTGATGTGGAAAATGAAGCCAAGGAAGAAAAGATAGTGGAGGAGACTAGTTCTTCAGTTATGCCTGGATATTATTTGGTGAAATTTCTTGTACTCCATCATCTCCTATTACTGAGCGCACAAGCCATCATGATTCTTTTTCTAATATCAAGTAAGAGGATAAGAGAGATTATTGAATCTCAGCCACAGGCTCAAATATCTCTTGAGTAGACTAGATTGTAGAGAGCAATGGACCTAGAAAAGGATCAAATAAGGATAGCCTTTTCCCATCCTTCAGCTATGAATGTGACATCTTCTACTTCTTTCAAAAATGTTAATTTAATAGTGGATGCAAAAAATATTCCTCTCCTAGATAAGATCAACCTTCGTATGCAAATTGGAAAATTGAATTTTAATGATTTGAAAAAGACTACTTCAACAACTGCTAAAGCTGAGAACATGTTGGGTAAAGTAATTAAGAAATGGAAAGTGGATAAAGAAAACTCTAGAGCTTACTCCACACAAAATGAAGAGTTGAAGAATGTTATTGTCAGGATGGTGTTCATCCAGAAGATAAGTCAGCAGTTCAAAAATTGTTGCAGTGTTGGATCTGAAATTCAGACCTTGAAAAAGAAGGTCAAACTTCCCACTGGTGAACATCCAATGGCTATTGAAGTAGCTCAAGTTGATACAGAAAAAGGGAAACGGTTGCGAGCTCTTTTGGATAAAGATAGGGAGATATATAAGTTTAAAGAGGTAAATGACATGCTACAAAAGAAGTTAGATTCTCATGTTTGTACTGTTTTGATTTCATCATATTCTGAAGACCCTGCTTCCAAATTAACTCAAGTCATGATTGAGTTAAATATGGAAGAGATTTATTTAAAAAATACTCAAAGAGAACTGGAAACCACATGTAAGGTGATAAGAGCTACAGAGCAAGAGGTGCAGATGATAAAGGAAAATGCTGAGAAGTACATAAAGGATTACCAGATTTCCTGTCAAGAAATCAAAGAACTCAAGGAGAAGGTGAAAGGGAATATGTACCTTATTCGGGCTCGAGAAATCACATGGAACGATATTATTGAAGTTTTTAAAAATGTGTGGAATCTACTGGTTATTGTTTCAGAAGAAAAGCGTATTGTGAGAGACTTGGAAGAAGTTATTGTGGCAAACAAACAGAATTCACAAAACAAAGATGTAAATGCTAGGAAATTGAATGATTTTATAAACACTAAATCTGCAGAGGAGTTGAAAGATTTTGGAATTAAATATAGAATTTGGTGTGCGCTGGAGCTGAATAGGATGATTATGAAGAATTCATACAATAAATCTGCAGAGAAAAAGTTGAAGGAAGTTAAAGAAGTAGTGGTAAGATTTAATATTTTGTTTGATAAAAGGACAAGGGATGGTTTACCATCCTGTTGGGATTAGAAGGGAAACATATGAGACAATTCTTGTGGAAGCAAAGAGTAGAATTGGAAATTATTATGAGAAGACTTCTATCTTAAAAGGAGCCACCATTGTGAATTACTAGCATAAAGATTTCCAACTACTATGGATGATGAAAACTTTGTTTTCATAAATACCTACATATTCCAGCATCACTAATGTCAGGATGGCACATGTCAAGCTTGTTAATTTCCCTAGCTCGAATGTGGACCTGTGGAGAAAGTGCAAAGAGTGGATGTCTCCACAAGAAAATGATGCAAAAGCAAGAACCTCCTATGTCCATGGATCTCAGGCCACTACCACTCAATGATCAGATCTTTTATTTAGTCTTTTACTTCTTTTTTTTTGAATAAATTTTTAACTTTTAATTTCCATGTAATGACTAAAAGGAAGCAGTTTAAGAAGTTGAAATTTTTATAACTGTCCATTTTGTAATATTGTATTTAAGACTTTTTCAAAAGAGAAAAGGGGTTATGGACTTTGGACCTCATAATTTTTGCAGAATTTATACTTTACCTTTATGAGATCAATAAAGATTTATGAATATTTTCCAGCCTTTGATGAATGTGATGAGGTTTTCCTGTTCCATCTTATATATGCTTCTTCTCTTGTAATAAAGTAATGTAGCTGCTGGTACCTAATTTACATCTGTGAGTTAGCGTAAATTTCCTTAATTGTGCTCCTTTATTTTTATTTCATTTCTTGCAAACGTTTTCTACTAAAACCAAATATAATAGTTTATGTGATCACAACATATTGTTAATGGTTTTCCACCAACATTTCATCTTCTCTTGTTCATTCACATTTATCATTTAAAGGCACTTTGAAGGGTTTTTTCTCTTGTAAAGATTAAAGGGTTTAAGATATAAAATTCCAGGGTTACAATATGAAGGGACAACAAAAAGTTTCAATTATAATTTACATTAAATTTCTTGGGCATTGATCTCCTTACAATCATAGAATGTCTCCCAAGGAACAACATTTTTTGGCTTCGTTTCCGGGGAACAAAGACATGAAGCCATTTTTCCCTGGGTTTTGTTTGAGAAATCATTTCTTTGATTGGTGAACAAATAAATTGATTAGGCTGTGTTTTTCATCAACGCAGACCTGGCTTCCAGAAGACCGCACACGAGGTCTGACACCTCGCAACATAAATTTCCAGTTTTATTTGACCCAAAAAAACTCGTATCAAGAAGGGTTTGGAAAGCCAAAACCTAAGTCACTCCCAGTCCTACCCTGTCTGCTCTGGGTAGTAGTTCTACTTTAAAAACTCCATTTTTTCATTCAGAAGTAGTTAGAAATATTCATTTCTTTGAGGAAGGACCTATGTCCTCTCATTCAATATTTCCCGAACCAACTTTGGAAGAAATATCTGTTGAGTCAGTTTCTTTTTCATTCCCCGAGTTTTAAGAGGTTTCGACATTTCATTTTGAATCCTCACAATAGTATTTTTCTTCTATAAAGAAACCCATCCCTATATCAGTGTTACCCCCTCCACCTTTTTTTTTTCAAGTAGGGAAAAATCAAAACCCCAATATGGTTATTCTTGCTTTTCTTCTGAATAGATATGCTCCATTAAATTTTTCCTAGCCAATGTATGAAATGTCACAAGACTACCTTAAATTTTTTCCCTGTTTTACAGGGGAGGATGACATCTCAACAGAGAAACATATTGCTTCTTTCTGTGCCTTTGTAGAAAATTTGAATGTTGAGTTTCTTGATGTGGTTTTAAGGTTATTTGTGCAGTCTTTAGATGGGGAGGCAAGAAAGTGGTTCAAAACAGTTCTAGCTAATTCAATTAATAATTGGGGAGAAATGGAGAACAATTTAACTCAGAGATGGGGTGAAAATAAGGCTAATGGGTATTTCTTGACCGATTTTAATGCTATCAAAAGAAAAAAAGAAGAAAATGTGACATATTTTATTAAAAGATTTAACAAATTGTATAATAGGCTTCTAGCAGAAATAAAATCTCCACCAGTTGGAGCAAAAGTGGCTTTTGCTGGAGCTTTTGAATCATATTTTGGTTTCACCCTGAGGGAGAGAAGATCTTCCACTTTAGACTAAATCCAAACAGATGCCTTAGAGATTGAGGTGAATTTGATTGCAACAAGAAAATCCAAAGGAAAACAACATACCCAAGATAAAGGAAAGGGAAAAGAAGAAGTTTCACATGATCAAAGATTGAAAGATATGACTAAGGTCATTAAAAATTTATCAAATAAATTGATAAAGTTGGAACTGGAAAACAAAAGCCCTCCTAGACAAGTGAAACAAGCTCAAAATCTAAATTTCAACCCATAGTTTAGAAGACTTAGACAACCCCTTTAGATTATGGAAAGGGAGAAGAAAGATCAAGATTTGATCCATCCTCCTTTTTATATAGAATATGGAAGTGAGGATGCAGTAGAAGAAGGTGCAAAAGAACATGACAATCAAATATCAGCATTGTATGTAGATGAAAATGAAGATGATGAAAATGAGGAAGTTAATGCCGAAACAGAAGAGTCCATGAGTGAGCAAGAAATTGAGCAATACTGTAAACAATTTACTAATCATATGCAAGTTGAATTACATAAGAAATATGATTTGAGATCAAGGAAGAGATCAAGATTGTTGAATAGTGATGAGGTGTTAGAAGATCTAGTACTTCAATAGATGTCGACTCCACAATAGCCTTCAAAGCATCCTGATAAAGGGAAACAGAAAATTTATTCAGTAGCAAAAACCACATTTCAACAAGGGGAAATCTCACAAGAGAAATCCAAAGGTGATAATTTAAACAAAAATATTTTTTCATTTGAAAAAATTTCACATTTGAAGAAGAATAACGAAGATCTATAGAAGTTAATGAAACCAACCAATCCATTTAACTTAACAAAATAATTGGAGAAATAAATATACCAATTCCTTTGACTGAGTTGGTTAAGAATCCGGTGTATAAAAATCAGTTTTAAAATTTTGTTAACCTTTCTCAAGATAATGATGCAGTAGACATAGTGAATTTGCAAGAATACAGACCAGTGGTGATGTTTGGTCCTCATGTGGAAGAGGTGGATTCATCCACTCCTCCCTTTTACATTTATTTGTGAGTAAATTCTTTCGTGCTTCATAATTTTTTGTTGGATTCATGGGCTTCTCACAATTTAATTCCATTGTTAGTAATTAAGCAATTAAATTTACAAATCACCAAACCTTTTAAGGATATTTACTCATTTGATTGTAAAAATGTTACATGTGTGGGTTTGATCAAATATATGGTTGTTTCATTGGCTAAAATTCCATATAGAACCCTTGTGATGGATGTGGTAGTGGCATATATCCCAGCTCGTTTTGGGATGCTTCTTTCCAGATCCTGGGGGGCTAAGTTGGGGGGTGTTTTGAGGTTGGATTTTACTTATGCCATAATTTCAGTTTTTGGGGGTGAAGAGAGAAGATTATACAAAGAAACCAGGTTTGTAAAAACCATTACTGAGGAGAATGAAACTAATTCTCCTGTGTATAGTCAGGAAAAATATGATTTTTCCTGTTTCATGTTGCAAGAAGTTGCAAAAATTGATGAAGATAATTAGGTGCGACACCCTTCAATAATTGAGAATAAAGATTTGACATAAAATGGAGTTTGGAAACTTTACTTTGATGGTTCTTATTTGAAGGGTGGAACTTGAGAAAGTATTCTTTTGATCACCCCAAAGGGTCACTTGATGCCATTTTCTTATAAGTTAGAATTTTATTTTACTAATAATATCTCAGAATATGAAGCTTTAGTACTTGGGTTGAAAAATCCCAAACAATTAGGAGTGAAAAATATATCTGTTTTTGGAGATTCTAAATTGGTGGTTAAATAGATTAGAAATAATTATCAGGCAGGACACCCAAGATTAAGAACTTACAGAAATTAAGTGTGGGACTTAGTGGAAAAATATTTCCTTGCATTTAATATACAATTTGTTCCTAGGGAAGGGAATAGGCTGACAGATTCTTTTGCAGTTGTATCCAACTCTTTTAGACCTCCCCTAAATCCTAAGTTGAGACATGAAGCGGAAATCAGGCACAACCCATCAATTCCAGATAATGTGAAATATTGGCAGATTTTTGAAGATGAAGAACAGATTAAAGAATTTTTGGGATGATAGGATAATTTTTTAATTTAGAAATTGATCAGGACAAAGATATTGGAAAGTAGCAGGAAGGAGCAGTTTCCTTCAAGGATTCGATAGGTAATAAAAATATTTTACAACTCTAAGATAATGTGATACCAAAAGGATTAGTACCCCTGAAAAAGTTATTTAACTTTGATGATGTTGCTAGGAATCCTCAGAAATCAGATCTTGAAGAGGACTTAGAAGAATGTAATTTAGGAATAGACCAATAACCCAAGATGGTAACGTTGTTTAAAGGTGTTCCTGAAAAGTTTAAATAGAGATACATAAGCCTTTTAAAGAAGTTTGCTGATATTTTTGCATGATCATGTGAATATTTGAAGACCTATGATACTAGTATCATCCATCACAAAATACCTTTGAAGCCAGGGATTAAAGCTTTTAGACAAAAGCTGAGGCATATTAATCCCTTGTTGTTGCCTTCAATAGAGAAACAAGTTAATAAATTATTAGAGGCGAAAATAATTGTTCCCTTAGGGTATTAAGATTGGGTGGCCAATCTAGTACCTGTAAGGAAGAAGAATGGAGAGATAAGGTTATGTGTTGATTTCAAAAATTTGAACAAAACATATCTGAAGGATAACTATCCTTTTCCTAAAATGGATCATATTTTAAAAAGGGTAACAATATCATATAGATTATCGATGATTGATTGCTTCTATGGCTACAATTAGAATGCAGTGGAAAAAGAGGATTAGAAGAAAACAACATTTACAACCCCTTGGGGTACCTTCATGTATGCGAGAACACCTTTTGGGGTGATGAATGTTGGTGCTACATTACAAAGAGCTATGGATATAGCATTTGTAAGAGAAAGGGTTAAGTTTGTGGTGGTCTATTTAGATGATATAAATGTCTTTTCTAAATTAGATGAAGAAAATTTGGAGCATCTACAACAGACCTTTGAGAAGTGTAAAGGTTATAGTTTATCCTTGAACCCAAAGAAGTATCACTTTTCTCTAAAGGAGGGAAAAATATTGGGGCATATTGTTTCAAAAGGAGTGAAGATATATCCTATGAGAGAAGAAGAAATAGGAAAAATAACTTTTCCAAGGAGTAAGAAAGAGATTCAAAGTTTTCTAGGAAGAATTAACTTCCTCAGGAGGTTTGTCCCAAATTATGTTGAAATTTTCAAAGAAATCACTGATATGTTGAACCAAGGGGTGGAAGTGAAATGGAGTGCATCTGCAAGAGAGTCTTTTTCAAGAATTAAAGAAGCTTTGCAATAATCTCCTATGTTGATAAGTCCTAATTATGAAAAAAAAATTCCCGATCTTTTCGTTTTCTTCTGATTTTACTATTGCAACTATACTTTTGCAGAAGAACAAGGAGGAGAGAGAACAACCTGTAGTATTTTTCAGTAAAGTGTTGAGGGATGCAGAACTTAAATAAAATATTTTGGAGAAGCAGGCTTATGCTCTGGTTAAGGCTCTCAAAGCTTTCAGGGTTTATATTTTTTAATCTCAAGTAATTTCATATGTGCCAATTTTGTTGTTAAAAATGTCATGGTTCAGAGGGATGTTGAAGGAAAAAGGGGTAAGTGGATAGAAAGGATACATGAATATGATCTAGAAATAAAACCAACTAAGATAATAAAAGGTCAAGGTTTAGATAAAATCATAACATAAACTAATTTTCAAGCTTTGGGAATTAATCTGTTAGCTGAAGTTGAAGAAAAATAAAATGTTGATAAGCAGACAAGGTTTGAATCTGGTGATAAAATTCAATACAAATTCTTGTGTTCCAAATGGTATAAAGATATTGTATATTATTTTTCTCTCTATGTTTTCTTTTTTGTCATCCTACCATGAACAAATCAAAGTATAGAGCTCTGAAGGTGAAGGCTCAGAAGTATGTAAGTGTGAATGGGAAGTATATTGGAGAGATCCAGTTGGTATTTTGCTACTTTGTCTAACAAAAGAAGTTGTTGAAATAATTAAAGAATATCATGATAGCCTGTATGGAGGCAACTATAGCCGGAAAGTGACAATTCATAAGATCTTGAAAGCAGGATTCTACTGACCTTCTTTATTTTCATATATTTTTAAATCAGTAAAATTTGTCAGAAATGCCAAACTTTCGTTGAGAAGAAGAAGTTGGCACCACTACTTTTAATTCCCGTGTTCATAGAGGAGCCTTTTAGGCAATGGGGGCTAGATTTTGTTGGATAAATTAATCCACCCTCCATTGGATAGTGTAGATGGATATTGATAGGGACATATTAATTTACAAAGTGGGTTGAAGAAGTACCAACTAGGAAGGCAAATGAATTTTTGGTAATGAAATTTCTAGAAGAAAATATTTTCAGTAGATTTGGTTGTCCAAAGAAGTTAGTAACAGATAACACTCAAGTTTTAAATCTGATAAATTGATTGATTTTTTCCAAAAATAAAATTTTATCTTGTCACACTCTGCTACTTATCATCCTCATGAGAATGGGTTAGCAAAATATTCAAACAAGACATTAGTAATAATTTTGAAGAAAACTATAACAGAGAATAAAAAGGATTGGGATTCAAAATTAGTTTTCTCTCTAGGAAAGTCAAGTAACTATTAGAAAATCAACAGCTAAGTCACATTTTGAGTTGGTATATGGCACACAAGCATTATTTTCTAGTTAGTTGATAAAGCCTATGGTAGCATTAATTCAAGATTTCCAAGAAGAACCAAGCCCTTAAATGAGAAGAAGGAATAGGTTGGTGGAGCTAAATGAAAGTAGGGATAAGGTCAGAGAAAATCTAATCAACTATCTAATCAACCTAATCAACCAGGTGATATTATTTTAAGATGGGATGTTAGAAGGGAAGATAAATGTAAACATGGGAAATTTGATGCCTTTGGTATGGACCTTTCAAGTTTATTGAATCCAGAGCTAACAATAATTTTTTCCTAGAAAATTTGGATGGAGAATTGCTGCCATTACGAGTAAATGGGTAGTATCTGAAGCACTATTTCCACATTGAAGTTTTTGGATTCATCATTGTAAATACCGGTATGATCAGTGTACATAAGTCCGTGAGTGACTCATTGCAATGTGTAAGTCACCTTTGACTCCATGCCTGAAGTGAAGGC
Organism: Pinus albicaulis; assembly: GCA_034641835.2. NCBI lineage: Eukaryota > Viridiplantae > Streptophyta > Pinopsida > Pinales > Pinaceae > Pinus > Pinus albicaulis. The sequence continues at coordinate 980,769,508 of CM076572.1, forward strand.
ACTAATCTACAGTTCTTAGTGTTATTTTACAAAAAAAACACTATCCCCAGGTGGAGTCAGATGCTGTGCATTGTTTTAATTTTTATATATGTTATATATATGGAAATATATCTTTTGAAAAATATAAAAAAGAATACATATGTGCAAAATAATAATGATGCACTAAAGGGTGTCATAGTACTTTGTCGCATAAAATTTGGACCCCTACTGACACATAACATTAAATAATGAATGGATTACACTGTGGGGACCATGGATTCAATAAAATTTGTACGATGGCACAAACCTGACATCACAAAGCACTCGGGGGTTATCAAAGGCAGTGCCTTCGCAAGAATATTTGACCTCCGCCAGTTGACTTGAATGAGCAACCCAAATTAACTGCTAGGGCACTTCTCTGAGATTTATCCCATACTGCAGAGTCCCATCGTAGAGACAATGCAGGAGAGCCCAAAATTTCACTATCCACATCACCTGTCCATGTCTTCTCACATGTCTTGTCATCTACCTTCATTCATTTCACCTTCGTACAACGTCTTTGCTCTCGAACACACGAAGTTTTCAACCTTTATACCAACATCCAAGTCATCAATTGCCTCGTCAAAACTAGGTATTCTGTATAATTGTACTTGATTTTTTCAAAGATGTCAAAGAAAAGTGTTTTGGCTGGGTCTTCCAACCACATTCCCTTAATGGATATAAAAACTAACATTGTATACATTTTCTGCAATGTTGACCACCCAATATTTTACCAACATGTCATTCTCAACCAATCTAAATTCCCAGTTTACTTTGCTTTAATAAAGTCTGGAGTCTTGTCAAATTTTGTCCCACAGACATACCTGTTCCCAGAGTTCATTCACTGGTTGGTTTCTGCTATGTACCCTAAAATTTTTTTTGTGATGAATCCGTTAGGAGAAAATGTTTTTCAAGTATCTGCTTAGTTAATTAGGCAATCTCTTTTTTATCCCTTTTCAGAATGATATTTAGATTTTTATGATGAATCCATTTCCACATATTTTCAAGAGTTTCTCGGACCTGAGTTTACTTAGATCATGTTTTATTTAATGCCTGAAAAGGGACAATTTTCCCCAGATTCAGATAAATTCCCTCTGAGCCTCTTTACTGAAGACATGAGACCAATTCTCCAAATTTTGGCTAAAATTCTGGGTAAAGAAGATGTTGTAATCATAGATAGGGCAATTTTGGGGATGCTTGGTTTGATGAAGCCTGGGGTGGATTTAGATATTCCCACTTACTTGGAGAATTCTATAAACAGTCAATTCATGAGTTTTTCACTTACCAGGAGTTCTAGGTTTCCATCCTTGGTTACCTATTTGTTCCTTTACAGTCATGTGGACAATTTTACTCAATTAGGACTAAATATTGTGAGTGTGAATAAAAATAAGCAGTCAGTGGTTTCTGGAAAGATTTAATAAGGAAGGAAGTGGGAAATGAGGGTCTGTTTGATTTTACTTCCTCTTTCCTTCCTATTTTGTACTCAATTTTGAATGTCTCACCTGCACCACGGTTGTTGCGCAAAACTCAGTATTTTCTGCAATTAAGCAAGGAGTAAAGTTTGCGGATTGGTTATCCTATGAATATCACACTGATATCAAATTGTATGGAGCTGATGTAGAACCTTTTAGAATTCCTATTTTTGTTCCTATGAGAATTTTTTCCTTAGAGTTCATTAGGTAAAGTCTTTATGTGGATCAAATTCATTTTGTGCCTGTGAAGAAGGGTCATTTATTCAAATTACCCAGGATCGTGGGCCCATTCATTGTAAATACCAGACAAGCCATTAGGGAAGCTCAAAAATGGTTTAATGATATGCATTTTTTGTTAGAAGAAAAATGGGCCTATGACCCATATCATGTAATTTCCAATCACAGGTTGGAGAATGGGTATTTTCCTTTTGTTCATGAACCTAGACCAGAGGTAGAAAAGTTGGAAAATGGTGGTCAAAATTCTGCATTTTTGCAGATGGAGGTGGAAACCCCCCATCCTAATGTAAAGGGTTTGAAAAGAGGAAGGGAGGAATTACTTGGAGAGTGATGTGGAAAATGAAGCCAAGAAAGTAAAGACAGTGGAGGAGAGTAGTTCTTTAGTTATGCTTGGATATTCTTTGCAGTTGGGTGAAATTTCTTGTACTCCCTCATCTCTCGTTCCTGAGGGCACAAGCCATGATTATTTTTCTAATATCAAGTGGGTATTTTCACAAATATAGGAAAGAAAAAATAATATAAGGAAGAATATTGAATCTTAGTTAGGGCTTAAATATCTCTTGAGCAGACTAGATTGTTGACAACAATGTACATGGAAAAGGATCAACTGAGGATATTATTTTCCCATCCTTCAACTATGAATGTGACATCTTCTACTTCTTTGAAAACTATTAATTTAACAGTGGATGAAAAAAATATTCCTCCCGGATAAGATCAACCTTCATATGCAAAATGGACAATTGATTTTTAACGATTTCAACAAGACTACTTTAGTTGCTACTAAAGATGAAAACATGTTGGGTAAAGTAATTAAGAAATTGAAAATTGAGAAAGCAAACTCTAGAGATTACTCCACAAAAAATGAAGAGTTGAAGAAGATTATTGTCAAGATTTGTGTTGATATTGAATATAAGTCAACAATTCATAAATTGTTGTAGAATGCTGAATCTAAAATTCAGACCTTGAAAAAGAAGCTCAAGCTTCCGACTAGTGAAAATCCAATGGATACTAAAGTAGCTCAATTTGAGATAGAAAAAGAGCAAATGTTGCAAGCTCAATTGGCTAAAGATGGGGATATATCTAAGTTTAAATAGTTAAATGACATGCTACAGAAGAAGTGAGATTCTCATGTTTTTATTTTTTTTATTTCATCATATTCTGAAGACCCAACTTCCAAATTAACTCCAGTAATGACTGAGTTAAAGATGGAAAAGATTGAATTAAAAAAGCCTCAAAGAGAACTAGAAAAATTCATGCAAGGTGATAAGAGCTACAGACCAAGAGGTGCAGATGCAAAGGACAATGCTAAGAGTACAAACATGATTACCAAATTTCCTATCAATAAATAAAAGAACTCAAGGAGAAGTTGAAAGGGAATATGTTCCTTATTCAGGCTTAAGAAATCATATGGATTGATATTATTGAAGTTTTTAAAAATGTGTGGAATATACTGGTTATTGTTGCAGAAGAAAAGATTATTGTGAGAGACTTGGAAGAATTTATTTTGGCAAACAAACAAAAGTCACAAAACAGAGTTGTATATGCTAGGAAATTGATAGAATTTATAAACTCTAAATCTGCAGAAGAGTTGAAATATTTTGGAATTGAAGATAGAACTCGATGTGTGTTGGAGCTGAATAGGATGATTTATGAAGAATTCATACAAGAAAGTTGTAGATACAAAGTTGAAGGAAGTTAAAGAAGCAATGGTGAGATTTAATATTTTGTTTGATGAAAGGACCAGGGTTGTTTTACCTTCCTGTTGGGATCAACAGGGAAACCTAACCCCTTGGGAAACATATGATACACTTCTTGTGGAAGCAAAGAGTAAAATTGGAAATTCCTATGAGAAGACTGTTATCTTAAAAGGAGCCACCATTGTGAATTACTTGCATAAATATTTCCAACTACTACGGATGATGAGGAATTTTTTTTAGAAAATACCTACGTATTCCAGGATCACTAATTTCAGTATGGCATATGTCAAGCTTGTTCATTTCCCTAGCTCAAATGTGGACCTATGGAGAAAGTGAAAAGAGTGGATGTATCCACAAGAAAATGATGCAAAAGCAGGAACCTCCTTTGTCCCAAGATCTCAGGCCACTGCCACTCAATGATCAGATGTTTCATTTAATCTTTTACTTTGTTTTCTTGAAGAAAATTTTAACTTTTAATTTTCATGTAATGACCGAAAGGAAGTAGTTTGAGAAGTTGACAATTTTATAACATTCCATTTTGTAATATTGTATTTAATATTTTTTCAAAAGAGAAAAGGGGTTCTAGACTTTGGACCTCAGAATTTTTGCAAAATTTTGTACTTTACCTTTATGAGATCAATAAATCTTTATGAAGGTTTTCCAACATTTGATGAAGGTGATGCATTTTTCTTGTTCCATCTTATGTATGTTTCTTCTCTTGGAATAAAGTAATGTAGTCGCTAGTATCTAATTTACATCTGTGAGTTAGAGTAAATTTCCTTAAATGCACTCCTTTATTCTGATTTCATTTCTTTCAACCGTTTTCTACTAAAAACAAAGATAATATTTTATGTGATCACAACATATTGTTAATGGTTTTCCACCAACATTTCATATTCTCTTGTTCATTCACATTTATAATTTAAATGCACTTTGAAGGATTTTTCTCTTGTAAAGATTAAAGGGTTTAAGATATAAAATTGTGGGGTTACAATATGAAGGGACAAAAAAAAATTTCAATTATAAGCTAAAATAAATGTCTTGGGCACTGATCTCCTTACAACCAAAGTTTGTCTCCCAAGGAACAACAATATCCTTAGTCATGACATTTATTGCAACTCTCAAGTCAATGAGAGTGTTAGAAAATATACTATCATTTATGTAGACATATATTATCGGGCTCCCAGGATCTAAGTCCTTGTGGATGATGACTCTCCTCAACATAAGATCACCTAGCTTCCATATAACACTAATGAAACATCGACGTATTTCTTGTAATACTGTGGATAATCTGGATATCTCTCCTTCAATTGATAACCACAAGAGATTAATAATCATCAACATTAATGAAATGGGTATCTCTTTTCCTCCTCCCCAAGCTTCTAATAAATTCATGTTTAATGAACTTGTTATAGATATGAACATCCTTGATGGATTGAAGGAGAGGTATTTTGACACACTAATTCTTCAATTGTCCCAGAAGTTCAACTTCTTCTAGGGTGTGTGCATTAAGGGTGGTCAACCTTTCAGGATAAGAGGGCTTAGTTTAGGTGACTTGAGGTACAAAATCTTACTTCTCTTCCTATATATTTTATGTTGGAGAAGGTGGGTAAACATTTGGAAGGACCTTCCCAAACCTAAGGTTTATCTCTTAAATTTTTACAACATAAGTTGGGTACTTAGTTTCTCCACTGTAGAGTGGTTGATCCTACTTATTGTTGGGATTTAGATTTGGTTGGGCATGCATATGAGTTTTTTTTGGAGGATTATTTGGGGGTATTTGTAGTTGGGGTTGAGGAGGCATTAAAGCAGGTGGTTTGGCTACCTAAGGCCTCCATCCCGAAGATGGATTACCCCATTGAAAAGGTTTTCGTGGATATGGATGAAAAGGAGGAATACCATACCGGGGAGAATAAGGCCATGGAGTGGGCATAGGATAGAGTGAAGGTTTAGGAGGACACCAAGGTTGAAAACTTTCAATTTAATTTGTATGAAACTGAGAGGGGTAGTTCATACATTATTGAAACTACCTAGGGGCTTATGGCCTCTTGTGATTAACAAAGTAGAGTTGCTCCATGCCCCCTTCCACTCCTTGCTATATAACTTTAAAATTTGGAAAATATGGAAATTTTTTATTGGGGTGATTTTCTTTACATACAGAATATATTTATACGACACTTAAAGGACACTCATTCTTAGGATGTATTTAAGTGCATTTAGGGAAAAATACAATTAATTCCCTTTCCACTTCTTTTTCTTTCCTCTTGATCTATAGTGTGTCCATATTCATAGAAAATGTGTATAAGGTAACAATATTTAGGTCCTCTAACATCCTCTTATTGTAGAAATTTGATAACTGATATGTTATACACCGAAATTATCCTGATCACACACTATTTTAACTTCATGCACAATACAAAATCTCTTCTACCATTGATCATTAATTGCGGAAATAAAAACAATCGCATGCGCACATTAAAACCATAAACAATCACACATATGAACACAGTATTTATGGGAAAGATTAAAGCTGAAAACCCCCAACTATCTGTATATTATATTTCATAGAGATCATGTAACAATCATCATACAAAGCTCCTCACAAGCTCTCCATACAATCTCCAATTGCTACACACTAATCAGGTCCGATCTAGCAAATCTCATGCTCCAATCTCTGCCCCCCTGCTAGCCTGCCTCTACTGCGCAATCACTGCTAAATAATGGCTCTGAATGAACTCGAATTGGTCCAGCCTTGCTCACGCAATCCTCATTGGCATCTCCAACCATAGTGTGTTGCAAATCATGCAACATTATAGTCACAACTGATAGTCACACTGCTCTTTCACCTACCTCTTCACTGGTCTCCACTGAAACTGTCCATGCACTGTAGTTAACTGATGTATTATTTAGTTGATTAATGAGTTAATAATTAGTGAATTAATTAATAATTAATTCACACCACTCTCACTAGTGTATCAATCAGTTAGACTAGATACAACTAGCTCAACTATGTTTAACTTAGTTAAACTGAACACAACTCCATTAACTTCCTCAATCAACTCCACCAAACTCTCTCACATGAGTTCTAACTGAAGTATCCATGCAATAGCTCCACTTAACCCTTAGGAATAGCGTAATTCCTTCTATCAGCTCCTGTGTCACATCTGTGCACTTAACTGAAGTGCTCAAGAGAATAAGATAATGTTTAGAGTCCAAATATTATTAAGAGCTAATAATATTCGACATATCTATTTTTAGACTGGCAATCTAAAAATAGATTCCGCCCAATATGTCTAAAAATAGAATTCCATCTATTTTTTCCGACTTGACCAACCATCCACAAATAGCATCCTGCAACTCATAGAACATGATCGACATGTCTAAAAATAGACTTGCGCCAAAAATAGCCTGCGGGCCCACTTAGTGAAGGCGATTTCTTTCCACTAAGCTCATCATCTTGTTGCAATCTCAACACTCCCTCTCAACAAGATAAAGATTATCTACCATCCCTATCCTGCTCCTGTGGTATTCGAATTTGCTCCTGGTGAGCGCCTTTGTCAAGATATCAGCATCCTGATCCTCCATTGGAATGTATGAAAGTAACATGATCTTCCACTGCACACAATCTCTGATATGATGATACCGGATGTCAATGTGTTTAGATCTATCATGAAATACTGGATTAACCGAGAGTTTGATGCAACTCTGATTATCACAATATATCACAGTAGGATCTAAGTGTGAACCGAACAACCCAAACAGGATCTTCCTCATCCATATAGCCTCGCATGCAGCCAAAATCGCTGCCATATGAAGCCTCTGTGAAATGCAGTGCCGTGAATCTCACATCCTATTTGTGCTGGCCCAATTGTTGACCCGTCTTGAAAATCCCTCCAAATGTGCTCTTTCTGTCCATTGGGCTCCCTACCCAATCTGCATCCGTGAAGCCATGCAGCTTCACCTCATTTGACTGTCTGTACCATAGACCATATCCCAATGTGCCTCTAAGATAGCGCAATACATGCTTGCCTGCCTTCCCAAAGAGCTTGGTAGGCTTAACCATAGCTTGCGAAAGCTGGTTAACAGCATAGCATATATCGGGTCGTGTATTGACCAGATACATAAGCGACCCCACCAACTGTCGATAAGCAGTGGCATCCACTACCTCCGCTGAAGTAGCATCCTCCTTCCTCCAACCTCCAGGAAGAGGAGTATCAACAGGCTTGCAACCATGCATGTTGAACTCTGGTATCTCCTAGGGCATACTTGCCTTGAGACACAAACAGTCCATCACTGCGCTGCCAAATTTCCAATCCCAGGAAATAATGAAGGAGGCCCAAGTCCTTCATCTCAAACTCCTTTGCAAGATCGGCCTGGCATGAGTGTATCAACAGTTCATCACCTGTCAAAATCAAATAATATACATAAAGTACAATGATCAACAACTTACCCTCCACCACAATCTGGTATAGGTTCAGATCCGCCTCACTCTTGGAGAATCCAAGTCCAATGAAATAACTATCTATCTATGTGTACCAAGCACGAGGTGCTTGTTTCAACCCATACAACGCTCTCTTGAGCCTGCACACATGTGACTCGCTATTGAAGATCTTGAAACCTTCGAGCTGCTCTATGTACACCTCCTCCTCAATCACTCCATTGAGGAACACAGTCTTCACATCCATCTGATGAATGTGCCACTCCATCTGCGCTGAGAGAGAAATAATCGTCCGTATGGAAGAATACCTTGCGACAGGTGCAAAGGTTTCCTCATAATCGATCCCCTCAATCTGTGAGAAGCCTTGGGCAAAAAATATTTCCTTGTACTTCTCTACACTCCCGTCAGCTGCTTGCTTCACTTTGTAGATCCATCTCGAACCCACCACTGATTTCCCTTCCGGCCTTGGGACAATCTCCCATGCACTGTTTCTGACAATCGAATCACACTCTTCCACCATGGAATTTACCCATGCGGGATCCTCCACAGCTTCCTCGAAAGAGGATGGCTCTGTCACGATACACCTTCTCATAAGAACCATGTATCCAGTGTACCGCTCAGGTGACTGCCTTTGTCTGCGCTGTGATGTTGGTGCTCCTACAACCTTCTCTGCATCTTGAGCCAGTCGCTCAGCTTCTGTAGTGCACTTCCACCCTCTGATGGTTGGCGCTGCATGAGTGGTATCTTCCACTCCATGAACCTCCTCTTGTGGTTGATCCACATCCTTAGGCTCATCCTTAGGAACTAATAGCTCCTCATCTGCATGCAAGTGTGGCTCCCTCTCAAGCGAACACTTCATGGCTTTCTCCTCATGAAATTTGATATCCCGTCGCACAACAGTCTTGCGACTGTCTGGAAAATACACACGATAGTTGTGGGGTGTATCATTGTACCCCAAAAATATCCCAACCTCTGCGGTCGGATCCAGCTTCTTCCTGGCATCCTTCGTCACATGAATGTAAACAGGTGAACCAAAAATCCTCAAATGGGAAATATCAGGCCTCTTACCAGAAAACGCCTCCTCGGGTGTACTCATGCCAAGTATCCTGTGAGGACAATGATTCTGCACATATACTGTAGTATTGCATGCCTCAGCCCACAAGTGCATGGGAAGGCCCTGATCATGTAACATCACTCGTGCAGCACCCACGATCGTTATGTTCTTCCACTCAACAACCCCATTCTGCTATGGGTTATGAGGTGCTATGAGCTCTCTTCAAATTCCTTTTGCGCTGCAAAAAAGTCCTTGAATTCGCCAGAGATGAATTCACCACCATTGTCGCTCCTAAGAGCCTTCACTTGCTTACCCAATTATTTCTCAACCAGTGCCTTGAACTCACAGAACTTTGAGTATGTCTCGCTCTTCTTCTGCATGAAGAAGATCCAACACTTCCGAGAAAAATCATCAACAAATATCACATAGTACATGTGCTTTGCTGTCGAAGCTACTGAGAAAGGTCCACACAAGTCTGTGTGAATTCTCTCAAGGATCGTCGTGGCGTGACTATCCTTCTCGTGAAAGGCAGCTTTCACAAATTTTCCCAAGGTACATCCCTTGCACTGATCTGACTGCGCAAGAGTACCCTTAGGAAGCCCAGTAGAAATCTGCTGCAGTATCTTCATAGCTCCATGGTGAAGATGGCCCAATATCCTGTGCCACAGCCCGCCCTCATCTCGGCTCACCACTACTTCTGCCTTGCCTGCCATTGCTGCGCAGCCATCTACCTGCAATTGATAAAGGTTCTTAACTCAAACCCCTATCCTCCGGGTTTCACCAGTTGCCTTACTGCGCAGGAAAGCCTTTCCCTTGCTAAAGACAAGATCATATCCCTTTTCTTCCAACATCGCCACAGAGATAAGATTCTTCTTCAATCCTGGAACATGCATCACTTCCCTCAATACAAAGGGTTTACCAGACTCCCTCTCAAAGGAAATGGTACCGATACCGGTCGCACTGTATCTACCATCATTGCCCATCGCGATGTGCACTCCAAGATCTTTCTCATCCAGATCAGTAAACAAATATTTATCTCCTGTCATGTGAAAAGACGCACCACTGTCAAGAAATCACACTGAACCCATCATACTTGAGACCAAGCATGCAATCAACGAAAAATCCAGCTCAAACTGCAAGGCTAAGGCATCTCGAGCTGCAGATCTAGCAGCCTGCTTATTTTTCTTCTTCTGTGGACAATTAGTGGCGTAATGTCTGTGTTGGTGACAGTGAAAGCACTTCACCTTGGACATGTCCTGCTTCTTACCTTTCGCACCGGATTGAGAAGCATTCTTCTTGCTCTTCCCCTTCCTTGATTTGGTAGCCAAAGTGAAATTTTCTTCATCTGAGTTCTTTGATGAAGATCCGTCCCTGGTACTTTGCCTTATCTCCTCTTGCACAAGATCCGACCAAAGTCGCTCCCATCCTGGAAATTTCTCTTGACCATTGACAGAGTCCTGATAGGAATTCCAACTCTTCGGAAGCCCAAGGAGAGCCAAGCTCACCAAGTCCTCATCATCTACAGTCACCCCCACACTTCCCAGCTCATCCCTGCATTGGATGAACTTCATGAGGTACTTGGGCATACTATCACCTTTCTCCATTTTTATGTTCCTGAGTTTATCCTTGAGCGCCAACTTCATCTGGTCGCTCTTGCTTTGGAATAAATCTATCAACACTTTCCACATCAAGAATTGAGAAGCCTTAACATGAAGGCTGGACACTATGTGTTCCTTTACACCTTCCAACAGAATTCTTTGACACTTTTCTGTCTTCTTTTGCCATGCGTCAAGTGCGGCAGCATCGCTAGAAGCAGGTTTTGGAATTTCTGCATCTATGAACTCCTTCAACCCATTGTCATCCAGAACCACCTCCATCCTATCCTTCCATGTAATATAATTCGAGCTACCCTCAAGGGCATACTCCAATCGCAATCCGTTGAAAGACATCTCAACTTCGACACCAAGAAAACACTGCTGCAAATTCGAATTCCAGCAGCACAAAACTCAACCGCTTCAATGTTTTGCAATTTCTCCAATGATCAATATCCCTTTGATACCATGTAGAAATTTGATAACTGATATGTTATACACCGAGATTCTCCTGATCACACACTATTTTAACTTCATGCACAATAAAGAATCTCTTCTACCATTGATCATTAATTGCGAAAATAGAAACAATCGCATGCGCACATTAAAACCATAAAAAATCACACATATGAACACAGTATTTTATGGGAAAGCTTAAAGCTGAAAACCCCCAACTATCTGTATATTATATGTCATAGAGATCATGTAACAATCATTATACAAAGCTCCTCACAAGCTCTCAATATAATCTCCAATTGCTACACACTAATCAAGCCCGATCTAGCAAATCACATGCTCCAATCTCTGCCACCTGATAGCCTGCCTCTACTGCGCAATCACTGCTGAAGAATGGCTTTGAATGAACTCGAATTGGTCCAGCCTTGCTCACGCAATCCTCATTGGCATCTCCAATCACTGGTTGTTGCAAATCATGCAACAATATAGTCACAACTGATAGTCACATTGCTCTTTCACCTACCTCTTCACTGGTCTCCACTGAAACTGTCCATGCACTGTAGTTAACTGATGTATTCTTTAGTTGATTAATGAGTTAATAATTAGTGAATTAATTAATAATTAATTCACAACACTCTCACTAGTGTATCAATCAGTTAGACTAGATACAACTAGCTCAACTATGTTTAACTCAGTTAAACTGAACACAACTCCATCAACTACCTCAATAACTCCACCAAACTCTGTCACATGAGTTCTAACTTAAGTATCCATGCAATAGCTCCACTTAACCCTCAGGAATAGCGTAATTCATTTTGTCAGCTCCTGTGCCACATTTGTGCACTTAACTGAAGTGCTCCAAGAGAATAAGATAATGTTTATAGTCCAAATATTATTAAGAGCTAATAATATTCGACATATCTATTTTTAGACTGGCAATCTAAAAATAGATTCCGCCTAATATGTCTAAAAATAGAAGTCCATCTATTTTTTCCAACTTGACCAACCATCCACAAATAGCATCCTGCAACTCATAGAACATGATCCATATGTCTAAAAATAGACATGGTCTAAAAATAGACTTTGCGCCAAAAATAGCCTGCGGGCCCACTTAGTGAAGGCGACTCCTTTCCACTAAGCTCATCATCTTGTTGCAATCTCAACACTCCCTCTCAACAAGATAAGGATTATCTGCAACCCCTATCTTGCCCCTGTGGTATTCGAATTTTCTCCTGGTGAGCGCCTTCGTCAAGATATCAGCATCTTGATCCTCCGTGGGAATGTATGAAAGTAACATGATCTTCCGCTGCACACAATCTCTGATATGATGATACCGGATGTTAATGTGTTTAGATCTATCATGAAATACTGGATTAACCGAGAGTTTGATGCAACTCTGATTATCACAATAAATCACAGTAGGCTCTAAGTGTGAACCGAACAACCCGACCAGGATCTTCCTCATCCATATAGCCTCGCATGCAGCCAAACTCACTGCCATATACTCGGCCTCTGTTGAACTGAGTGCCACGGATCTCTGCTTCCTGCTGTACCAAGAAACTGTTGTCGACCCGATACTGAAAATCCCTCCAGATGTGCTCTTTCTGTCCGTTGGGCTCCCTGCCCAATCTGCATCCGTGAAGCCACACAGCTTCACCTCATCCAACTGTCTATACCATAATCCATATCCCGATGTGCCTCTGAGATATCTCAACACATTATTTCCTACCTTCCAAAAGAGCTTGGTAGGCTTAACCATAGCTTGTGAAAGCTGGTTAACAACATAACATATGTCGGGTCATGTATTGACCATATACATAAGCGACCCCACCAACTATCGATAAACAATGGCATCCACTACCTCTGCCGATGTAGCATCCTCTTTCCTCCGTCCACCAGAAATAGGAGTGTCGATAGGCTTGCAGCCATGCATTTTGAACTTCTCTAGTATCTCCCGGGCATACTTGCCTTGAAACACAAACAGTCCATCACTGCGCTGCCAAATTTCCAATCCCAGGAAATAATGAAAGAGGCCCAAGTCCTTCATCTCAAACTCCTTTGCAAGATCAACCTTGCATGAGTGTATCAACAGTTCATCACCTGTCAAAATAAAATCATCTACCTAAAGTACAATTATCAGCAACTTACCCTCCACCACAATCTGGTATAGGTTCAGATCCGCCTCACTCTTGGAGAATCCAAGTCCGGTGAAATAACTGTCTATTCGTGTGTACCAAGCACGAGTTGCTTGTTTCAACCCATACAACGCTCTCTTGAGCCTGCACACATGTGACTCGCTGTTGAAGATCTCGAAAGATTCGGGCTGCTCTATGTACACCTCCTCCTCAATCACTCCATTGAGGAATGAAGTCTTCACATCCATCTGATGAATGTGCCACTCCATCTGCGCTGAGAGAGCAAGAATCGTCCGTATGAAAGAATACCTTGCAACAGGTGCAAAGGTTTCCTCATAATCGATCCCCTCAATCTGTGAGAAGCCTCGGGAAACAAATATTGCCTTGTACTTCTCTACACTCCCGTCAGCTGCTTGCTTCAATTTGTAGATCCATCTCGAACCCACCACTGATTTCCCTTCCGGCCTTGGGACAATCTCCCATGCACTGTTTCTGACAATTGAATCATACTCTTCCACCATGGCATTTACCCATGCGGGATCCTCCACAGCTTCCTTGAAAGAGGATGGCTCTGTCACGATACACTTTCTCATAAGAGCCATGTATCCAGTGTACCGGTTAGATGACTATCTCTATCTGCGCTGTGATGTAGGTGCTCCTACAACCTTCTCTGCATCTTGAGACAATCGCTCAGATTCTGTAGTGCGCTTCCGCCCTCTGATGGTTGGCGCTGCATGAGTGGTCTCTTCCACTCCATGAACCTCCTCTTGTGGCTGATCCACATCCTGAGGCTCATCCTTAGGAACTAATAGATCCTCATCTGCATGCAAGTGTGACTCCCTCTCAAGCGAACACTTCATGGCTTTCTCCTCATGAAATTTGATATCCCATCGCACAACAGTCTTGCGACTATCTGGAAAATACACATGATAGTTATGGGGTGTATCAGTGTACCCCACAAATATCCCAACCTCTGCAGTCAACTCCAGCTTCTTCCTGGCATCCTTCATCACATGAATGTAAACAGGTGAACCAAAAATCCTCAAATGGGAAATATCAAGCCTCTTACTAGAAAACACCTCCTCGGGTGTACTCATGCCATGTATCCTGTGAGGACAATGGTTCTGCACATATACTGTAGTATTGCATGCCTCAGCCCACAAGTGTATGGGAAGGCCCTGATCATGCAACATCACCCATGCAGCACCCACGATCATTCTATTCTTCCGCTCAACAACCCCATTCTGTTGTGGGTTATGAGGTGCTATGAGCTCTCTTTGAATTCTTTCTGCATTGCAAAATTCCTTGAATTCGCCAGAGATGAATTCACCACTATTGTCACTCCTAAGAGCCTTCACCTGCTTCCCCGATTCTTTCTCAACCAGTACCTTGAAATCATAGAACTTTGAGTATGTCTCACTCTTCTTCTGCATGAAGAAGATCCAACACTTCTGAGAAAAATCATCAACAAATATCAAATAGTACCTGTGCTTTGCTGTCGAAGCTACTGAGAAAGGTCCACACACGTCTGTGTGAATTCTCTCAAGGATCGTCGTGGCGCGACTATCCTTCTCGTGAAAGGTGGCTTTCACAAATTTTCCCAAGGTACATCCTTTGCACTGATCTGATTGCGCAAGAGTACCCTTAGGAAGCCCAGTAGAAATCTACTGCAGTATCTTCAAAGCTCCATGGTGAAGGTGGCCCAATCTCCTGTGCCACAGCTCGCCCTCATCCCGGCTCACCACTCCTTCTGCCTTGCCTGCCATTACTGTGCAGCCATCTACTTGCAATTGATAAAGGTTCTTAACTCGAACCCCTATCCTCCAGGTTTCACCAATTGCCTTACTGCACAGGAAATCCTTTCCCTCACTAAAGACAACATCATATCCCTTGTCTTCCAACATCGCCACAGAGATAAGATTCTTCTTAAATCCTGGAACATGCATCACTTCCATCAATACGAAGGGTTTACCATACTCCCTCTCAAAGGAAATGGTACCGATACCGGTCGCACTGTATCTACCATCATCACCCATCTCGATGTGCACTCCAAGATTTTTCTCATCCAGATTAGTAAAAAAATATTTATCTCTTGTCATGTGAAAAGACGCACCACTGTCAAGAAACCACACTGAACCCATCATACTTGAGACCAAGCATGAGATCTGTGAAAAATATAGCTCAAACTACGAGGCTAAGGCCTCTCCAGCTGCAGATCCAGCAGCCTGCTTATTTTTCTTCTTTTGTGGACAATTAGTGGCATAATGTCCGTGTTGGTGACAGTGAAAGGACTTCACCTTGGACATGTCCTGCTTCTTGCCTTTCACACTGGATTGAGAAGCATTCTTCTTGCTCTTTCCCTTCCTTGATTTGGAAGCCAAAGTGCAATTTTCTTCATCTGAGTTCTTTGATGAAGATCTGTCCCTGGTACTTTTCCTTATCTCCTCTTGCACAAGATCCGACCAAAGTCACTCCCATCCTGGAAATTTCTCTCGACCATTGACAGAGTCTTGATAGGAATTCCAACTCTTCGAAAGCCCAAGGAGAGCCAAGCTCACCAAGTCCTCGTCATCTACAGTCACCCGCACACTTCCCAGCTCATCCCTGCATTGGATGAACTTCATGAGGTACTTGGGCATACTGTCGCCTTTCTCCATTTTTATGTTCCTGAGTTAATCCTTGAGCACCAACTTCCTCTGGTCGCTCTTTCTTTGGAATAAATCTGTCAACGCTTTCCACATCAAGAATGGAGAAGCCTTAACATGCAGGCTGGACACTATGTGATCCTTTACACCTTCCAACAGAATTCTTCGACACTTTGTTGTCTTCTTTTGCAGCATCGCTAGAAGCAGGTTTTGGAATTTCTGCATCTATGAACTCCTTTAACCCATTATCATCCAACACCGCCTCCATCCTGTCCTTCCATGCAATATAATTTGAGCTTCCCTTAAGGTCATACTCCAATCGCAATCCGTTGAAAGACATCTCAACTTCGACACCAAGAAAACACTGCTGCAAATTCGAATTCCACCAGCACAAAACTCAACTGCTTCAATGCTTTGCAATTGCTCCAATGATCAATATCCCTCTGATACCATGTAGAAATTTGATAACTGATATGTTACACCAATATTCTCTTGATCACACACTATTTTAACTTCATGCACATTACAAAATCTCTTCTACCAATGATCATTAATTGCGGAAATAGAAACAATCGCATGTGCACATTAAAACCATAAACAATCACACATATGAACACAGTATTTTATGGGAAAGCTTAAAGCTGAAAACCCCCAACTATATGTATATTATATGTCATAGAGATCATGTAACAATCATTATACAAAGCTCCTCACAAGCTCTTAGTATAATCTCCAATTGCTACACACTAATCAAGCTCGATCTAGCAAATCACATGCTCCAATCTCTGCCACCTGATAGCCTGCCTCTACTGCGCAATCACTGCTGAAGAATGGCTCTGAATGAAATTTAATTGGTCCAGCCTTTCTCACGCAATCCTCATTGGCATCTCCAATCACTGGTTGTTGCAAATCATGCAACAGTATAGTCACAACTGATAGTCACACTGCTCTTTCACCTACCTCTTCACTGGTCTCCACTGAAACTGTCCATGCAATGTAGTTAACTGATGTATTCTTTAGTTGATTAATGAGTTAATAATTAGTGAATTAATTAATAATTAATTCACACCACTCTCACTAGTGTATCAATCAGTTAGACTAGATACAACTAGCTCAACTATGTTTAACTCAGCTAAACTGAACACAACTCCATCAACTACCTCAATAACTCCACCAAACTCTGTCACATGAGTTCTAACTGAAGTATCCATGCAATAGCTCCACTTAACCCTCGGGAATAGCGTAATTCCTTCTGTCAGCTCCTGTGCCACATCTGTGCACTTAACTGAAGTGCTCCAAGAGAATAAGATAATGTTTAGAGTCCAAATATTATTAAGAGCTAATAATATTCGACATATCTATTTTTAGACTGCAATCTAAAAATAGATTCCGCCCAATATGTCTAAAAATAGAAGTCCATCTATTTTTCCAACTTGACCAACCATCCACAAATAGCATCCTGCAACTCATAGAATATGATCGACATGTCTAAAAATAGACATAGTCTAAAAATAGACTTGCGCCAAAATAGCCTACGGGCCCACTTAGTGAAGGCGACTTCTTTCCACTAAGCTCATCATCTTGTTGCAATATCAACACTTATATCATTCTTACTAATTGTGGAGGAGGAATATGGGCTTACCAAGCCTTTGGTTGCTTTACCTCTTTTTCTAGCATCCCTTGAATGATTTTTGAATATTTTTTTCATATCATCATAACTGAGATGGTATATGTCTCCATTGGAGAGTAGGTTTAGTGTTTCCATCAATTCTATTATGACTTCTCATAGTAACACTAAATTCAAGGAATCTGGATCTAGGGTACAATTGAGCGCTCTTCTATAACTCACTGAAATATTTCCTCAAAATATTCTAGATATTTATCTACTCCTTGATTCATTCTAAATATCTCGTCTCTCATGTCTCTTGCTTTTCAATAACCCCAATATTTGGTGTTGAAGGCTTGCTACATCTACTCCCATGAAGTGATGTTATCCCCTTCTAGGATCATGCACTAATGAAGGGATGCGTCCTTAGGAGTGGAAGGGAATATTTTTAGCTTATTCTCATCAATCGTGTAGTCGTAAGTCCTGCAAACTACAAAAAAATCAAACACAAAAATGTTAGGATCTTCAGTGGTCAAACCATATAAGTGTGGAAGGATAGATGGATTGATAGTCTTCATCCTGGCTTATTCATCTATTTCTCTAACGGGGAATGTGAACACTTTAGTTTTCCTATTTTCAGCCATGGTATTGGTGGGTTTTGAAGGTCTTTTTCCTTCTACAATATCCTCAAATATCCTCGCTTGCTGACCTAAAAGGACCTTAATAGTTGTTATGGACAACGTTGGAGCCTCTCAGTCAACAAAAAGAGGTTGTATGTTTGTGTAAGTGGGGGTTTTTGTTAAGAATTTTCCTATTTTATCCCTAACTCTTCAAGGCATAAAATAAAAATATATTTTTCCATTTTTGTAATTTTTTTTGGAATGAAAGTGCTAATGCAATGAAATTTTCTATTTTTGGAAATGAAGAATGCTTGATGCAATTTTTTTTATTATTTTTCATAAAGTGAAATGAAAAAATTATTATATCATCTAGGGAGTAATATGTACATACATTTACACCTTCCCAACAACGCCGCCGAAAAATGATGGCCCTCAGTATTGCATCAAAAATGCTACAACCCCCAAGGGTCTCAAATTTAATTTTCAACCTAAGGTTCTTACATTCTTAAGAGGGGTCAAAATTATGTGTGAAATAATAACTATCCTTTTCTCTTGCTAACTTCTATAGGGGTGGAAGTATTGAGATGAGATCTAGTTACATAGAAGCCATTCCAATTGTTCTATGCTACATGGAAAATTCAAAATTTTAGGAAATGAAAGAAAATTAGAAAACCTATGATAATTGAAAAAAAAGGAGGAAAAACATCTCAAATATGATGAAATGAATTCATATGTATTTTAATTTTTGAATAAAGAAAACTCACAAATGAAATAAATATTGTAAATAGAAAACCCTAATTCTGTAGGAAAAAAACAATTTCTACAACACATTAGGTCAAAGAATTTACTTGGTATTTTTACTTCTAAATTCCATATTTAAGTTTTGAGGGACATTTTAACACATAAAATAATGTATATCATGAGTTGGATGAAAATTTGGACGAGTTTTGGAATCAAAATTCAAACTACAACAATCTATGTTTTTCTATAGAAGACATTTCAACGAGCAGTAAAATGTGCTAAAGACATGGTTGGAAAGAAAAAGGGATAAGGAAAGTCTAGGAAGTTATAAATAAATCAGATCTATGTCATCACATCAATGGTAGAAGGATTTATTTAGAAAAATGTGTCGTTTTAGAGTCTCTTGTAGTTGTAAAGGCAGGGGCATGTGCAGTCAAAACAAAACAATAATGATGGAAAAAAAAAATATGAACAACTAAGGTGAACTTATATGCATATATTAAAGTGATAACTAAAAAATATAATAACTACTAGTGTTATAATCTAATTCTCAAACATTGTGCAAGAAAAGACTATTTAGAAATAACTTATTAAGTCTGCATAAAAATTATATTAAAAAAATAAATTGCAGAAATGAACAAAATGCATAAATAATAATGATACAAAAAGGGGTCTTGAAAACTTGGGGTGGGAACTAACCCAAGGAAGCTCAGATTAATGAAGGATAAATATACTAATAACTAAAATAAAACTACCTTTCATTACTTGAAAAATTGTTGATACATAGTAAAATATTGTTGAACTTGAAAACTAGACTTTATACATTGTTATCCTCTTGCTTCTACTCACTGCTAGCTGCCTAATTGGCTAATCAATGCCTCTATTTATACAAATAAATGAGGTTTAGGCTCTTTAAAGGAGGATTGTTTTCCCTCCAAAACTCCTAAAAAATTGGATCATTCTCCCTGAGTGACCTGACAAATACAAGGAGGAGTATTTATTGCTCCAAGCTAGTCGAGTTTGAACCTTCTGTAGCAAGGGTTAGGTCCCATGAATCTCTCTAATTGGATATCCTTGTCATTTTTGAAAAATATTCACAATATCCTACACAATAATCATATTAGGCACATAAATCATGCTAAATCTCTTTAACCTTCCTAAGAACTCATTTAAGCTAAGAAAATGTTATTAAGTGCCAAAAGGAAGGTCTAATACAACCTTATTGTGCCTAGGATAGGTTAGATGTGCCTTATGTTTTATCTAACTGGGAGGCTCATCAATGTATTCAATAATACTAATAAGAACTTTCCCCTTTTCTATTTGGGGAATGGTTTTCAATATATCAACAATTTCTTCTTCAATAAGGGAATTCTCTTGTTCATTAGTGAGGGTCATTCTTTTGAAATCTTTAATTTTTCATTTGTACCTTTTTTTAATGATAGTTGTAGTTGTTCCTTCTCCTTTTCTTCCAATGACTTAGTATAGCCATATAATCTATGTTGGTCCTCATCCATCTCCAATGTATTTTTTGAAGAGAATTTAGTTCTTGGTCATTTTTCCACATGGGAAAAACTTGCTCCTTTTTTTGTTCATCTTGGATTTGTTTTGTTATGGCCCTTGTGATTCTTCTACTCTATGTGATTGGTTATTCTCTTGGTGCTTTTTTTTAGATTGAGGTGGAGATATCTAGAATATGTCCTCTTCCTCCATTATTGTTTTTTTTCTCACTAATATTTTCAACAAATTGATTATCCTTGAGAAATTGATCCCAAATCTGCTCATATTTCTCTAGCTACCATTCTATGATTAACCTGATGAGGCCAAGGTGATATAAAATTCTCTGATAATTTATGGGGTGCTTCTAAATCAATTTTTCCATTTTGGTGAGGCTATGCAAGAGGTAGTATGACACTTTTAGCATCTTGTCTCCCCTCATTTGTTGCAAGATTTTGATGTGGTATAAGTAAATGAGGTTTAATCTTCCCTAACAAGTCACATGCTTCTAAACCAAGAAGGTTAATTCATTCTAATGATGTTTTAAAAAAGTGTCAGGCATGCCTCTAAGTCAATTAGTCTTTGATATTTATTTCTTTATGAATGGTGCCTCTGTATTTCCCTCTAATTGGTGGTTCTTGAACCATCTTTCTCCATCCTAAAGCAATCATGTGATTTGTGCCATTGCTTGCTCATATAGATGTATTACCAAATTCCCCACTGTGGCACATTCCACATCGTGTATAATCAAAGGCCTTAGTGACTTCAACATTATATCCACTAAAATTTGAAAGGAAAAGTAACCACCCTACTTCTTGCAAAATCTTTGCCGTATCAACATGGAATTTGGACAATTCAAACTTGAGTGGCTCAACTCTTTCTACCATTTTTAAAACTTCGTGTAGAAACCCTGTGAAAACTGTAATCCTATGGAGTAACTTTTTGCAGCAACATTGAAAATTTATTAATGATCTCTATATTTGAAAGGACAAGAATTCAATGTTTAAAAACCACAAATAATATTATAACATTTGCAATTTGATTAAGCACAATGTTATCTTGAGAAAAAATGATCCTATGTTTACAAAATTAGTCTTTCTAGTCTGAGTAACAATAACCGTCTATTTTTGAAATGGATTTTTCGAGCAAAATTTAATTACTTTGTTTTGAGAATAATGTAATTTCTTGAAATGTGGCTTCTCAGAAGCATAAGTGACTGAGTAAAACCATTGAATAAAAAAAAATAAAAATAAAAATGTTTACTAATAAGACAACCAATGTATGATTTTTCGTGAAAAAAATATTTGGTTTATCTGAGAAAATTACTGAAAAAAATATGGCATTTTCTTAGAAAAATTACTGAGAAAAACATGGTTTCTGTAAGCAAATTATACTTTCCTTCCTAACTAAAAAAACGTGTTTTCTATTTCTCATGAAAATTTGTTTCTAGATTTTATATTAACAAGGGAATTATAACCTAAAATTGTTTTCTAAGATGTTTCTAACCTTGAGTGAAATTCCACTTGAGTCTAAGTGAAAAATTTGTTGGACATTGGATAAACCAATGCTTCCCATGTGTTTCGCGACATGGACTAACCGCCTCTCGTGGATCATTATCTTCGGCAATGCGATCATTGACTAACACCTGCAGGTTTTGGTCTAACGACAATCATGATTCCCAACATTTGGTATCAGATTTGTTTCAAATTCAAGAGGACGCCTTTGCTGTTGAGGGTTTTTTTTCTCGGGCCTGTGGTAGACCCTGTTCAGTGGGAGATCTGGGGGATCGATTTTTGCGGTGAAAGAATATGGCAAGCAATGTAAAGATAGAGATCACGAAGTTTAATGGTCAAAGTTTTGAGTTGTGGAAGCTCAAGATGGAGGATCTATTGGTGGATAAATATTAGTGGATCGCTATAGATCCGGGTACTAAACTAACGAAAATGTCAGATGAAGACTGGGCGAAGTTGGATCGAAAGGTAAAGAGCACAATACGGTTGTGTATCTTAGATTTGGTATTGTTGAATGTATCTGGCGAAGCTACAACGAAGACTTTGTGGGTCAAGTTAGGGACTTTGTACCAATCTAAGTCTTTGGTGAATAAATTGTTCGTGTGGAAAAATTTGTATAACCTGATGATGAAGGATGGAGACTCGATGATAGAGCATATGAATGCCTTCAATATTGTGGTAAGTCAGTTGTCATCTGTTGATATTAAAATCTCATATGAAGATGAGTGCATCAATTTTTTGTGTTCTCTACCAGATTCGTGGGACAGTCTGGTTATTGCAATAGGTAGCAAAAACACTACCTTGAATTTTGATGAAATTGTCTCAGCCTTGATGTCGAAGGAAATGAGATGGAGCAATATGGAGTGCCATAATGGAGATGCCTTATCTGTACGAGGAAGGTCCCAGAACAGAAAAAAAATAAAATTTTTTGGAGTGGGAGATATAGATCTAGAGGGAGATATAAATATCCAGGAAAGCCTATAAAGGTGTGCTGGAAATGCGGAAAGAAAGGGCACTACAAAAAGGACTATAGATCTAAACCTCCTATGAAAGGAAAGAGATCTGATGACGCTCCTTCGGAAGAGGAAAAAACCACCTCATATGAAGGTGGGGATGTGTATTTTCCTTCTTCTTCAAATACACATGTAGATCATGAGGTATTGTTGATTGACTTAGGTGCATCCTTTCACTCCACTCCCCATAGGGAGTGGTTCTGCGAGTATGAGAAGTATGATGGTGGTGATGTCTTTTTAGGGGATGATAGGAAGGCCAAAATCGTCGGACGTGGAAAATTCAAGCTGAAGCTACAAGGTGGAAGGATTAGAACGCTTCCTCATTTTCTGCATATTCCTGTATTAGCTAGAAATCTGATTTCTATAAACAAGATGGATGATGTAGTTGTAAAAACAAGGTTTGAGAAAGATACCTGCAATATAGTTCGGGGAGCACTGTTATTAATGTGGGGATTTTGGATTGGAACTTTGTACAAGCTTCAGGGTAGCGTTGTTATTGATGGGTGCAAAAATTATGCGGTTCTTGAAAGTGGAGTGGAAAGCATAGCGGTCTCTAGAGAAAAGACCATGCTATGGCATCAAAGGCTTGGACATATTGGAGATAAGGGCCTTCGGATACTGCATCACAATGGTATGGTAGAAGGTATGTCTAATTTCTCTATGGATTTCGATTGCTGTGAACATTGTGTATATGGGAAGAAAAATCTGGTGATTTTTCCTTCTGGTGCTAAGAGGGCGAACAAGATATTAGAGGTTGTGCATAGTGATGTGTTTGGACCTATGTCGGTTCCATCGCTGGGAAATTTTGTGTACTATGTTTCATTCATAGATGACTTCTCAAGGAATACACATATTTATTTCTTGAGGAATAAATATAAAGTCTTTTACATATTTAAAGAATTTAGGGCTCTAGTGGAAAACCAAAAAGAGAAGAAGATAAAGGTGTTGAGGAAAGATAATGGTGGAGAGTTCTACAAGAAGGAATTTGAAGAGTTTTGTAACAAGTGTGGTATAGCAGAACATAAGACTACTCCATACAAACCTCAACAAAGCGGAGTTGCAGAAAGAATGAACAAAATGTTGATGGAAAAGGAAAGAAGCATTCTCAGTGGTACCGGGTTAGGACAAGAATTATGGGCAGAGACAATGGAGACTACATGTTACCTAGTTAATAGATCACCTTCATCAACTTTGGAGGATAAGACTCCACATGAGGTATGGACTGGTAAGAAACCCTCTCTTTCATATCTGAGGGTATTTAGATGTGATGCATATGTACATGTTCCAAAGGAGAAAAGGACCAAGTTGGATAATAAATCTAAAAGGTGCATCTTTATTGGGTATAAGGATGGTTTAAAAGGTTACAATATTTGGAACCCAGAAACAAGGAAGTTTGTGTACAATCGAGATGTGGTGTTTAGAGAGGTGAATGATGTTGTTAAACTTGAATTCCTACCAAAGGAACCTGAGAAGATAGAGTTTGAGCTAAAGCAGGATGAATCATACTCGACAACAGAACAATATACATAAGAGGAAGAGCCACAAACTCCAACTGTGAGAAGATCAGTTCGGGAAAGAAGGCAACCAAAAAGGTATAGTCCATCTGCTTTCTATTCAAATTTTTCTTTAACTATCACTAATGATGATCCTAGAACTGTTAGGGAGGCAGTGGATTCAGAGTATGAAAAACTCTGGAAGGAGGCCAAATGGAATCCGTGCACAAAAATGAGGCATGGGATCTGGTGGAGTTGCTGGCTGGAAGGAAGCCCATCGGGAGAAAATGGGTGTTTAAGAAGAAGATGAATGTAGAAGGAAAGGTGGAGAAATACAAAGCTCGGTTGGTAGCAAAAGGTTATTCCCAGGTGTCGGGAATTGATTTTGGTGATATTTTTTCTCCTATTTCCAAGGTTAATTCTATTAGATTACTTTTATTTGTTGTTGCTGCATTTTATTTTGAGGTAGAACAAATGGATGTGAAGACAACATTTCTTCATGGGGATCTATAAGAGGAGATCTACATGAAGTAACTTGAAGGATTTACAGTGAAGGGTAAGAAAGAACTGGTATGCAGGTTAAAAAATTCTTTGTATGGGTTAAAAAAGTCACTTAGGACGTGGTATCAGAAATTTGATACCTATATACAGGGACTTAGCTTCACGAGAAGCAAAGTGGATCAATGTGTGTATTTTAAATTAATTGGTGACTGTGTTATTTATTTGGTCTTGTATGTGGATGATATGTTGCTGATTTGAAATGACAAAGAAATTATCCAATATTTAAAGACCCAATTGTTCTCCAAATTTGACATGAAGGATCTTGGTCCTACAAACTATATTTTGGGCATGGAAATTAAGAGAGATCAGGCAAAGACGAATCTCTAGTTAAACCATAGGAAGAATGTCAAGACAATATTTCATAGGTTCAATATGCAGGATAGTAAATCAGTGAAGGTTCCTATTCTTGTAAGTGTAAAGCTATATACTGAACAATGTCCCAGGACACAAGAAGAAGAGGAGGATATCTCTCGTGTTCCATATGCAAGTGTAGTGGGTAGCTTGATGTATGCAATGATTTTTACTAGACCAGACATTGCGCATGCAGTGGGAGTATTGAGCTGGTTTATGTCAAAACTAGCAAAGGAGCATTGGAGAACATTGAAGCAGGTTTTCAGATATTTGTGTGGCATTGTTGATTATGGCTTGTGCTACCAAGGAAGACCAGGATTGGACAGAGTTTTGGACATGCGTGGTTTTGTTGATGTAAACTGGGTTGGAGATCTGGACCAAAGAAGATCTGCAAGTGGGTATGTGTTTAGCCTATTTGGAGGTGCAATCAGTTGGATGAGTAAAATATAGGCTGTAGTGGCTCTTTCAACTACAGAGGCAAAATACATGGCAACCACTCATGCAATCAAGGAAGCAGTTTGGTTGCAGAGATTGTGTTCAAGTATGGGGTTGGTGTAGCGAGCTATAAGGATAGACTGTGATAGCCAAAGTGAAATTTTCTTGGCTAAGAACCCTACTTATCATTCAAAGACAAAGCACATTGATGTTAAATATCACTTTGTGAGAGATATGGTTGAGGATAGAAAGGTGTTGCTCGTAAAGGTGGACACTTTGAAGAATGTTGCAGATGCATTTACGAAGTCTGTGAGTACTTAGAAATTCTCTTGGTGTAGACAAACAATGGTTGTTTCAAGGTTGGACTAATGACTAAGCTCTCCTGTGGTCCCCTGCAGAAAGAAAACAAGTGGGAGAATGTTGAGTATGTGTTATATTCTTTCCACGATTAGTCACACATGCAGACCCACCTATGGTTTTGTGCATGAGTTTTCACATGGTTTTGGGCCCCTGGTATTTTGTAGATACGTCAAGGGAACTACGATTATGTTCTAATATATGGTTAATGGATTTGGGTTTATGAATGTTTCGGCATGTATATATATGTGTTGTAACACTAAAAGGAATATAATGAAAAATCAAGCTAGTAGTCTCGGTTTTGGGATTCAGGGGAAAAATCTCAGTGTGACTATTTTATGTTTTATGCTCTTGCTATTGTTTATTTTCTGTCTTTAAAAAATCGTTTGTAGATAATTTTTGTATAGGGTTAAAACCTACATTTGGTATTGGAGCGTAGGTCACGAGTTTGACACACACCTGACTCACGTTGGGGGCGAAATTGTTTGAAATTGTATAAAACAATGCTTTCCGTGTGTTTTGAAACATGGACTAACCACCTCTCGTGGATCCTTATCTCTGTTGATGCGATCATTGACTAACACCTGTGGGTTTTGGTCTAACGGAAATTGTGATTCCCAACAAATTTTACTTAAATCTAAGTATGACTGAGATGATATAAGCATGTTCTAAACCACAAATTTTGAGCTAGACGTTTTGAAAATATGTACGTGTTTTCACATTCAAAGTTATACATAAATGTGTATTTTAACATAATCCATTTAGAGCTAAAATTCACTTCAAATTTCCATCAAAACATATCACTGAATACTAAACATTTCTCCTTGGATTTCTTTAATGCTATGTACATGTAGCATTGTGCCCTTTCCTGTTTGTATTCTCTGTGTGATCCATCGTTTCCCCATGGCCTCTTCTTGTGTTTTCATCCTCCTCAAAATTACTTAGCTCTCATGCACAATTTCAACTCTGATTTCATGTGGATGAGGGTTTAACTAACTCTTATATGTCTTCGAACGATGACACAAAAATATGAATAGGCCGAAAAGTATAATGTGTATAGGCAGAGTAGTGTTATGTGAAAAAACATAGTATTTCTTAGGCCTCAAACAAAGTGCTCTTATGATTTTTTTATATGAAGTATCCCTTGTAACATTTTTTACCTCCTTTACATGCAATCTTCCTTATAGTTTTGGCATGTATTTAGGTCTTCAATTGGAGTTTATTGCGATGTACTCAATTGAAAGTATTTTGATTAATATATAAGGATATGAAGAGTAATAAGATAGTAATGTATGATGATAGGATAGAGATTATTGTATAAATTATGGTGTAATAATAATAAGATAGGTGTGTATAGATCTTATAGAAATGATAATATGATATTGAATATGTTTGACTGGACAGGTAGGTTATAGGAATGATTATGTATTATAGGGTTGATAGGATAGGTAGAGTAGAATAGGCTAAATGTAGTAAGGTTTTGGTATGAATCACCTTAAAGGTAGGTTTTTATTTAGGAAAACATAGGTAGGCTAATATTTTTATTGAATTTACAAGGTAATGTTGGACGTTGGATAAACCAAGGCTCCCTGTGTGTTTCGCGACTTCGACTAACTGCCTCTCTTGAATCCTTATCTTTAGAAATTTGATCATTGACTAACACCTGCGGGTTTTGGTCTAACAACAATCATGATTCCCAAAAGTGGCATCAGAGCTAGGTCACGATTTAGATACACACCTGACTCGTGTTGGGGAGCAGATTGTTGGACATTGGATAAACCAACGATCCCTGTGTGTTTTGCGACATGGACTAACTGCCTCTCGTGAATCCTTATCTTTGGTGATCTGATCCTTGACTAACACCTGTGGGTTTTGGTCTAACGAAAATCGTGATTCCCAACAAGTAATCTTGAAAATGTTGTGTGTGGAGCCTGATTATCTTGTTTATTTAGATTTGAAATGAGGGTCGAAACGCCGCCCGTCATTTGAAATCTGCGTGGGGGGTACAGGAGGGGCCATTCATTAGGCAGATGATCCGACAGTAGAAGTTATGTTTAATTTAGGGTTTTTTTCCCTAGAAGGAAACCCCTATTTTTTGTGAGGGTATTGCATTGCGGCTGTGAATTGTATGTGTATCAGGAGCGAGAAACAGAAAGGAGGTTTATGAGAGAGAATGAAGGATATTGCAGTGGATCTGTTGTAGGTTTTGTCTCTTCATCTTGCTGGATAATATAAAGGAAGGACTGACTGTTCGGGGTGGACGTAGCCCAAATTAGGTGAACCACGTATATTTGTCTCTCTCTTGGTTTTATATGTTTTATGTGTTTGTGTTTCCACATATTTTATGTGTTCCATTGCTCTATAATCTATAATTTTCTAACAGAAAATCTTGGAGTTGATAAACCACCAAGATTTTAGAAAAGGATAGCATAAAGGCAAAGTTATTTATCATTTAATTTTTTACATAAAATTCAATAAAATTTAGAGCATCGTAAGACTTTACCAAACCTTCAATTCATTGTTGTTGTAGACTTTATGTTGCTACAAATGGATTGATTATTGTCTTGTTTGAATTTGCGTGTCCTTAGCTTCTTTTCCTCTAGAAATTTGAATGGTTTGGCCTCTTTAAAACGTTTCCATGCTCTTCTCAAGAATGAGGAAAACCTGGCTGCTTTTGAAGTGAATAATATGCTAGTTGTATCTCTTTATCAAAGTAGAATTAGAGCTCATAGAATTTTTAAAAAAATAGATACTTAGTCATAATAGCTTGTAAAAATATTCATGCAATATCCTTGAGCTTATTTACAAAAATTGAAAAGTCATTTTGACAATCAGTCTCCTCATATTATCTCTCAATATTCATAAGATATTACTAATAAGTTTGAGAAAAAATGAAACCATCGGGTCTATATTTTATTTAGAATTTTCATTAGCAAATTTACTTGGTTTTCCAATGAAAATTCAAGTTTATTTCGTGCTAGGAACCTATATTTTCACAACTAAACTTATTATTATTATTATTTCATATAGTTTCTCTCTCTCTCTCTCTCTCTCACACACACACACACACACATTTATATTATTTTTGGAAGAGTAAATTTCTGGATGGAAGAGGGGTAGGAGTATTGTTTCTAGTTCCCACAACCTGAATCTCAACTTGTTGAAATAATAGGGGCATAGATACTTCCTGATTAAGGGGTTTGTTATAAATTTTTAGTCTATGACCATTGACCACAAAAGGAAATCCTTATTCATCAATTGACTTTATCCTTACATATCCATTTTCAAGGAATTCTTCGACTTCACACATACCAATCCAATGAGTGGTGAATTTTCCTTATCCTTGAGTTTGGAATAAAAAAGAAAATCCCAGTCACTAACTTTAAGTTATTTTTTCTTAATGAATTTATTATGCCATTTTGATATTTCTTGCATGATTAAAGTAGTTTGTTTTAGTGCTTCCTATATGCTCTCATCTAACTCATTCAACTACATGAACCTTTATTTTTGTGCTTATGATAGATCTAACCCTAATTCAACTACTAGTTTGAAGGTTTGAACTTGCAATTTAATAGGAAAGATGATCTACTTACCATATACCAATTTATAAGGTGTAAAGCTAGTAGTACTTTTCCATGTTGGTTTGTAAGCACACAAAGTCTCTAAAAGCCTTTATAACGAGTAATTTCGATGTAGATGGACTTTATTGGTCATGATTGTCTCCAAAGTCTATAGAAATTATATAACATATGCATTTATATATCCAGATTCTCCTGATCTAACAATATTTATCTTCTTGCTAAATACAGAATCCTTCCACTGTTAATCTTTTGCGGAAATTTAAAAACTCAATTGCAAACACATGAAGCAATAAAAACAATCACACATAACACAGTTGTTTAATGGGAAAGCCTGAAGCTAAAAACCCCAACTATCATATATTATGTATCATGGAGATCATGTAACACCCCATACAAATCTGCGATCAAGCTTCTCAAAACAATACAACGCTACACACCAACACGCAATAAATCTAAATCCATGCACCGATTTTCTTGCCACACCTTATAGCCTACCTCCATCACAAATCCCCGCCGAAGAAGACCCTTGAAATGAATTCAATCTACTCCGCTTGACTGCGCAATCCTCATTGGAAACTCCAATGTGTGTGTGATGCAATCAATGCATCACTATAGTCACAACAGATAGTCCATCTTACCCTTTCACCTATCTCTCCACTGGGTCTCCACTGGAATTGACATGCACTGTAGTTAACTATTGTTTCTGTTAAGTTGTTAGTGATTTATTAGTTATGAATTAATTAAATAATTAATTCACTTAACTCTCACTAGTGTATCTTTCAGTTAGACTAGATACAACTAGCTCAACTGAGTTTAACTCATATAACTAAGTTAAACTGAGTAACAACTCCATAAACTACTCTTCCAACTCTGTCATAACTTTGCCACTTCAGTTATAACTGAGTCCTTCATGCATGAGCCACCATAAACCCTAGGAATTGCGTAGTTCCTTTAGCCCACTAATTTTCCAAATATGTATATTGAAATAAAGTTCTCCAAAAGAATAAGTTGATATTTAGAGTCTGATTATTATTAAGGGTTAATAATAATCGACACATCTATTTTTATATCGATGATCTATAAATAGACTTCGCCCAATATTATAAAAATAGAATTTCATCTATTTTTACAACTTGACCAACCATCCACAAATAGCATCCTGCAACTTCTAAAATATGATCACCGTGTCTAAAAATAAACTTGCACCTAAAAATAGCCTGCGAGCCAACTTAGTGAAGGTGACTGATTTTCACTAAGCTTCAACATCTTGTTGAATCTCAACAAAGGTACTTGTTAGCTGAATTCACCTAACCATTGGCTCATGGATGATAAGGAGTGGAATTATGATGTTTTATCTTATGTTTTTCCATTGTGCCTTGCACAACTTTACAGGTAAATTGTGATCCTTGGTCAGTAACAACTTCTTTGGGGATTCCAAATATTACAAAAATGTCCTCAAAAATAAAATTGACAACTAATTGTTTTTGGAACCCTTGCTATTTCTTTCGCTTATACCCACTTGGTAACATAATTGGTACATACCATAATGCATCTTTTTACTTTTGATGTAGGATTGAGAGTAACTATGCGATCTTGAGCCCATTTTTTAAAAGGCACTATGATAACTTGTGGTTGTAAGGGAATTTAATAAGAGGCTACAAGTAGTCCCATCCATTGACAACTATCACAACTTCAAACATATTTCTTAGTATCCTTAAAAATGGATGACCAATAATACCTATGATAATGTATTAGTACACGATTATTTTATTTTTAAAATTCCCACCATGAGGTCCATCATGAAAAGCTTTTAAAATTTCTAACATGTCATCTTCTCTTACACATATTATAATTATAAAGTCAAGTCTTGTGTAGAAAATATTTTCTTTATCCAAGAATATCTAGTAATATATTTGATTAACTTTTTGTTTTATTTTGATGTGAAATGGGGTGGTAAATTTCCTAAAGATAAGTGATTTTCCATATTATCAAACCATGGAGTTTTAATAGATCTAGAAAAAAATGTTCATATTGAAACGTATCAAAGATTGGAACAATCTCACCATGGTTATTAAGGTGTGATACAAAATTTTCCACTTGATTTTTACTTAAAATATTATATATGATAGCGATATTGAACTCTTAGAATAATAATAATCATACATTTATTCTACCATTAGTATATGGTTTATTCATTAAGTACCTAGTGGTAGAATGGTTTGTATTAATAAAGATTTGATATAGTGTCAAAACTAGTTAACTGCATGCAAAACTTCCAATAGTTAATTTTCAATAACAATGTAATTGATCTCACTAGGGGTTATATTTTTACTAATAAGATAAATGGAATTGGTCTTAAGATTCTCTTTTTGACCTAATTCTTCCCCCAATGTTGTATTGGGTGCATATGTGGAGATATGAAATGGTAAATCCAAATTAGGCCCTCTTAACATTGGTGTTGTAGATAGTTTTTATTTAAGCTTTTCAAAAGAAATGTGGTGGTTAATATTCCAATAAAATTCAATATATTTAACAAGAAATTTATAATTGTAGGGCTATTTTGCTAAAGTTTTCTATGGACCAATGATAATAACCTTCATAACCTAGGAAAATTCTCACTTCTATTTGATTGGATGTAACAGGAAATTTATCAATGATTCAATCAAGGTTGGATATACTGTCATTCCTACAAAAAATTAATTATGGCCTAGTATAATACCTTCTATCAATATCATAATACATTTCTCATTTCTAAGGGATAAGTTGGTTTCTATGTATATTTTTAGATTTTTTTTAGGTTAACCAATTTTTTTTCAAAATTATTTCCATATATAGAAAAATAATCCATATAAATTTCAATAAAATCATGTATTAAGTCATAAAAGATAGCCATGATGACTCTTTTAAATATACTTAGTGCATTATACAAATTGAAGGGTAATACCTTATAGGCATATGTTCCCCAAAAACATGTGAAAGAAGTTTTTTCCTAATCCTCTAAAGAAATTTGGACTTGATTATAGCTACTAAACCCATGTAAGAAGGAAAAATATTACTTCCCAGCTAGGGTGTTTGTGACTTGATCGATGAATGGTAAAGGAAAATGATCTTTGAGGGTATATTTATTTAATTCTATACAATCAACATAGATTTTCCATTTCCTATTCCTTTTAGGGGTTACAACTAAAGGAGAAACTTGTTGACTATTAGAGATATGGTAGATAAAATATGCCTTTAATACCTTTTGAAGTTCCTCTTGTTAGGAAAAACATTGAGGAGGGGGGGGGGTGGGGGGGGTGAATCATTATTTTTAACTTTTCATTTCATATTTTGAATTATGTACGCTATTGTTCTTCATGCAACCACCATATGTACATGACTCCTATGAATGCAAACAACATATATACAATTAACTTAATTTGACATATCCTTCATCAGTGAGTTAACTTAACCAATGCATCATTAATTCATTCACCATCCAAAAATGTAGTAAAGAACAGATAAATCACAACACATAAGAAACACATGTAGAACACCAGGATTTTAGGTGGAAATCCAATGTGGGAGAAAAGCATCATTGTTGTTGTCTTTTTCTTCTTTCTTATTATATAAATAAAATCTTCATTACAATTTGTACTAGCGAAAACTATTAACAATACATAGGCACCCACCTACGGGAGGCTAGAACCTCCACTCATTCTCTAGCACCCACTAGAAGGGAGCTACAACCCCTTGAACTCGTTTACTGGCTCCTATCAGAATGGAGCTCCTACACCCTTACTAAAGGTTGCAACCCTCAGCTCCTTGTGGACCAATTTTCATAATGTTTCAGACTGGATCCACTTGTCAAACAATCATCAAGCAACATGTAGGCCACCTTTCATCAAATTTTCATACTAGACCCACACCAACAATAATCCCAAACCAATATCCAAACTCATATATTGAAACACAAATATGAATCACTAAATCTCCATAAATCAACTTAATCTCTGAAGTATCAAGACACTGAACACATAATCCAACCAAAAAAAATGAACTTCATAATATATACACGACTGTTCTTAAGAGAACCTACGCATATACGTGCTTCCTCTGCATAAAACATGCGTACAGACCTTAGATTACTAAAATTTGAATCATTTATCTAACTATAACAATAAAGTACTCGTTGAATCAAGTTCTAAACCAATCACAGATAACTGAACCAATCACATATTACCACATTGTGGCATCATTACCAATCAATATTCCAATCCACAATCAACCCAACCAACACTGTCAAACATAAATAATGAAGACATCATTGATAAAAAACAGAAAATAAATTATACATCATCAATAATTATTTCTCAAGTAACACTGCAAAACCTGACCATATTCTGACTCATAATATATACATGATAGTTATTAAGCAGAAATATGTATATGCATGCTTATGCTATGGATCACCTGCATACATATCTCAACATACTAAAAAACACATCACAGAATATATACACAACTACCACTACCCAGAAACAACTCCATGCGTATATGTGACTTAAATAACTAATACATACCTTTGCTGTAACCACAACTCACATGCCTCAACCATTATTGTCACATAGTCATATCATAGCATCATTACAACCATAAATCTATCATTGTTAGCTACAAGTATAAACTGATCAAGCAAGTGTGTTCATTAGTCTTTACCACACTTCTAGATCTATCATATTTGAACCATCTCCTTTCTCCCAGGTGAACACCTATTTATGATCAATAACATATGAATAACTCATTCAATTTCACACACAAACACCTTGATCTCCATCTCCTTATATATTTTTTACCTTAGCCAATAACTTAGGTAAATCCTTTGGTAATGTCGTTAGTATTTTTTGACGAGATCAAATGAACATTTCCGCTCCAATTAAAATGGGTCAATACCATGGTAATTAACCCTAGTATCCAGATTTCCATGGTTCAGATTTTGTACGTGCCTTTTACTTCCAAGACCTGCATATGTATGCGACCTTTATTCATAGGAATCATGTATATTTTCTCAAACTTCACTTTTTTCATCCATCTATAAATGAATTGCCATTTCTCTATTCATATCGTCTGAAGCATCTGTACTAATTTGCATGAGTTCCATAATCATCATATTATCACAATGTTTACATGTTTATCAAGAAGGTTGCCATCACGAACAACACATTACACATTAGCTATAATGCCTCCCCCTTTGTAATTGATGGCAACCACTTTGGTGTTTGGGCGCCACCTGCAAACACCAATACTTCTTTCCAAACACCTCTCTCCAAGCACCAAGTCTTATCTCCCACTTTGAATTCAAGGGAAAAGGGTTGAATGAAGTAACTCCCTTGTAGTGTTGATCGTTGAAGGTCTGATGAATTGAATAAGCCCCCTATGAGCATATGTTAATCCTTTTTAATATGTTCAATAGAGTACAATACTTTATGACTCAACCAAATATGACCTTTCCCATCACCAATGACACATGATTACATCAGACACCCAACATATTAGTTTTGAATATTGGACTCAAATTTTACATCAATGTCCCAAAATAATGGGATTACATACATAACATGACTTGATTAATAACCCATACATGACTGAATTTTACAATGATTTATAACATGGGCCTTTTCATGACCTTTACATCAAGGGACATATATGACAATGATAACGAAAAACAGGAACCTCAACAATGAGTTAGCAAGACCAAAATAGTCATCAGTAACTACCATACACCATATAGGAGTCTGCAACATAGACATCTAATAGAAATAACATATATAGAAACATGATCATCCTCAATATGTAAGAAAGAAAATGTAAGCACCATTCTTTCCTCATTAAGTGTATTAAGAATTATCATCAATCAATAATGTAACTGCATCATAAGGACCCAAGCATTTTGACATAATGACAACAACATAATTATCTTCAGTAGTAATAGCAGTAAAAACCATAGAGCGTCAATGATATGTATTCATCATAAACCCATCATGCAATAAGGGGTACTCAAGAAATCATAATGCCAACAATGAACTATTAGAATCATGGCAGATGACCCCCTTGAACCCATGCCAGTTTTTCACCATCAACTTTGATCACATCCATGTCATAAATCAACATATGCACCAAACAACTATTTCATCAACAATGAGATATAACCTTATCATGAATTAACATGATTCTAAGAAATATATGGGAAGTATGCAACAGATTAATAACATAACCAGAAAGATAATAATAATTGGTGAAAGCATATGAGAAGCTCCCCCTAAATTTGTGCCACTCATTTTTCATTACTTAGAGGCATACACGACTGTCTAGATCAAAAATCACATATATGTGTGACTATCTTTCATAATATCCTCATACAGAAAGTAAATTGCAGGTGACTAAAACTACAACTCCCCCTAAAAATGGCATACCTATTAGAATGATTAACAGAGTGAAGAGGCATGAATCATGCCTAATTTCTGTCTAAGATATTCATAGGAATCACGTCGAAGAGGATTGGTAAATAAATATGCAACTTATTACTTTGAAGGAACATATTCCAACTTGAATTTTTGTTCAATCACTTGCTCTCTAAGAAAATGGTATTTGATTGGGATGTGCTTAGTTTTGGAGTGCATGATAGGATTTTTAGAGATACTTATAACAATGGTGTTGTTACAAAGAATAGGTACAGGTTGAGGGCAAGTGACTTGAATGTATTACAATTTTTCGATCATCTATAGAAGTTGCAGACAACAAGAGGAAGCAACAACATATATTGATTTAGCAATTGATAAAGCAATAGAACTTTGTTTCTTACTGAACCAAGAAAATAGGCGAGGACCCAACTAGAATGCTTCTCCACTAGTACTTTTGCGGTCATCAACATTACCTGCCCAGTCTGCATTTGTGTAAGCATGAAGTGAAAATTTTTCATTTTTGGAATACCATAGACCAAAATCTTGATTTCCTTACAGATACTTGAATATCCTCTTAACTTCTTGTATATGAGTTTCCTTAGGATTTTCTTGGAATAATCCAACTATGCCAAATACATGCATAATGTATGATCTTTTACCTGTGAGGTCGATCAAACTGCCAATCATAGATATGTATTTGAATTGATTAACTGTAGGAGAATCATCATTCTGGCTTAGAATACAACCTGTTACCATTGGTGTGCATACAGGGTTGCAATATTCCATTCCATATTTCTTCATAATTTTCTTGAGATATTTGGTTTGAGAGAGAAAGATACCATTTTTAGTTTGATGAAATTGAAGACCAAGAAGTATGTAATGTTCCAAAATTTTAGCTTCCAAGCTAAATGGAACATTAGAGTTAGCAGCAGCTATAGCCAGTAAATAAATGGGTAGAAAAGCCCATAAGTCTCCTAAGGAGGATAAAAACACTCCAAGTGTGAAAGGATACATTCTTTCTAGCTTAATAAAACACCTCCATGTGTGAACAAAGATAAAATGGAGCTGCTTTGACCAAGTCAACAACGCAGTTTTAGTGGAGGAGGAATCCTAGGAGGGATAACGCAATTTTGGAGGGAAATGTAACTTGGGTTAGAGGTAACCTAAGTGAGTGGGGCCAAGGGAAAGAAAACTCACATCTTATATAAGGAAGAGGATGGCAGCATTATTCATCATGTTGTAGATTATTATTCTTGGCTGCCAAGAATTGTTGCTGCTTTGCTGCTTAGCAAAGTTGCAGTGTTGTTTAGCACTGGGTGTACCCGAGCGAGAATCTCACCTCTTTCCTTTGAGTAGCTCCTTGGGAGAGTTTGTATTCATCACTCCACATCAGGTTTTTAGGCCAAGCTTCAGCCATCTACATCAGCACAGCTTTGCCGGAGATTGTGCAGTGTTGCTGGGTGTAGCAGTGGAAGGGATTAGAATCCCGACTTTTGAGCTAGTTTCTCATTGGAGGAAGATTTCCTTGATTTGAGGGATATGTTTGGAGAGCTCCAGAGCTTATTTCAGATCTGTGGTATCAGACCACACATTTCTCATACCCTCCCGCACTGTTTCTGCCAGGGATTGCGTTATTTTAGAGGCAGTGTTCATTGCATGGTTTAGTGGCTCCGTTGCAGTGTTTCCTTGTGATTGAGAGTTCCATCCTTTCATGGGAGGAATCCCTTGAGGTTTCTACATTAGATCAGAAATATTTCAGCATTTTTCACTCATGTGCTTCAGTTTTGCAGTGATTATTCAGTCATTTCCTAAGTATCACATTTTATATATAGAGTGTTTGACAAGAAACCCTTGCCGGGCTATCTTGTATTTTGTATAGGAGATTAGATCTTTGTAATTAAGCATTAATTATCAATATATGAGTAGATATATGATTCTACGACCATTTTATATGTAAAAACTCTCTTAAGACTGCACAGTCCCTTGAGCAGTTGCTCCGACATTTTGCAGTCTTGGGGGTTTTCACCATTTTTAGCTACACTAGTGTGGGAGGTCTGTTTAGCCCACCTAGTTTGATTTGTTTCAGCTCTATTCTTGGATTTAGAATTTATATTGAATAATATATAGGATCCAAGAGTCAATTTCATTTTTTTATTGCATTTGTTGCTATAAATTCATTTTTGATGCTTGATTTATGAGCAATCCTGAAAAAGGAATATTACAGTGGTATCGGAGCATGGTCTCTTGGAACAGCCTGTGAGATCTAGCTATTAGAAGAAGGAGAGATGGATAAAATCCATAAAGCTTCAAAATGTGCAGAAAGAAAGGGAGACAAGCTCACAAGTCCTCTTCCAAAATCTATGAAGAGCTTTCAAGGAGAGCTGAAGAAAATAAGATTGGAGATGAAATCTCCAAAGGAGGTTAATTCTAGAGCTGAATATAGATTTTCACATGGTGAGTGTGAGCATGCAGCTGCACTCCATGATGCACAGCGCAGTCAAATGCCTAGAGCTATCCTGAGATGGATGGGAGGAGGAAGAATGCCTAAGAGAATGACTCTTAGTGATTTGTTACGGGAGTCTGAATCTCAAACTGAGAAGTTTAGAGATCATACTAATTTCCAAGAGTTTTGAAAGATCCATATGGAGAAGATCCAACAGCGAGATGCAGATATATTTTTTCTATTTACTTTTTCCAAATCACCTACATGTTCAGTTGGAGTTTGGGTGAAGGAGCTAGACTCCTATTTGCAGTTGTACCATATTGTCGGAGATGAAGCTATCAGAGTTGTAGCACTGCATTTCATAGGTAAGGCTCATGCATGGTGGATCTTTGAATCTTATTCCTTAAATAATTCCAATAATTTATCTTATGCAAGATTCATAAAAACATTGATGGAGAGGTTTGGTGAGAAACTTCCTAAGACACATGAGCAAGGAAACTTGAGAAAACAAAACCCTTGCATGTGATGGATGAAACTCCATTTCAGAAAACCATGAGAAGAGCTAATGTCTTTCATTACACATTGTCGGAAGAAAAACTTCCAGTTCATATTCTTGAACAAGAAGGCATGGGGATCACTGTTTCACAAAGGGATCCAATTGTTGAGATGTTGCCTACACTCATTGATGGAGAAGAAGGCAACAACGTTTTCACATATAGAGCACATCCAGTGCCTCATGTAGAGGAGGGAGGATCACATGCTCCCACAGGAGGGATTCTTGTATCTTTGCAAGAAGTTCCCCAGGATCTCATACATAGAGGTCCAAGCACAATCAGTGAGCAGCATGATTGTGCAGCATTGCATCTGGAAGGAGGAGGAAAGGAGGAAGAGCAACATCAGTTGATGAGAGGCATATACCCTTCTCTATTTCAGAGAACCAATGCAAGGAAGAGGCAGACTAATTTTTGCTATAGAAGTAGGGGCAATATGGCCCAATCACCTATGTAGTCTACTCTTGACATTAAAGTCTCACTTCATGGAGGCATTCCACCTGGGAGGCCACCTGATCTTCAGTTGATGAGAGATATCTTGCCTTTGGGTTCACCACTCTTGGGTTTTGGAGAGGTGAAGAGTTTGGAGGAGAAATTTGGTGTGGGGGATGTCAAAGTAGCAAGAAGCAACATGAGTGGAGCTTCACATGCCAGATCACCAGCACTGTCACTGAGGAGGATTGATCCTTATTGGAGATCTCAGCTTTTTGTAGAGTACTCCAAGGATCTTGGTGCATGCATGATTCTTGATGACCCGGATGGAGTTGACAGATACATGGTAG
Organism: Pinus albicaulis; assembly: GCA_034641835.2. NCBI lineage: Eukaryota > Viridiplantae > Streptophyta > Pinopsida > Pinales > Pinaceae > Pinus > Pinus albicaulis. The sequence goes on from CM076572.1 coordinate 980,809,231, forward strand.
AAGATGTGGTCACCTACTCCTATGGGAGGATCTTCTTGACTAGGTCTTCTAGTCTCAAGGAGAAGCTGCTACGTGCAGCACATGAGGACTTCTCTTCTATGCACTTTGATGCATATTTCCAGTTGATGGAGGATTTAACTTGGGATGGCATCTAGCATGACATATATCAGCATATGGAGAGATTCATAGCCCGGATGGTGAAAGAGAGGATGTCACAGCTACCTTCCTACTCATTGGGAGTGAGGGAGAATTTCCAGTTGAGCCATTTCAACTCAAGACCTCAAGTACATAATGGAGGAGGTATCATTTCATGTTTTGTATTGTAATTCTTTCCTTTATTTGAGCAGCATGATGTAACAAGAATAAATATTTCTTTTTGCATATTATATGATGATGTACTTGCAGCTACTTGTAGCATTGATCTTGGCTATCTTTTTGATGAGCTGTGGGGGAAGCCATATGTCTCTTGGTGTGCACCAATGACACCATATTGCGACTTCATGTTTTCATCTTATGAGATGACTATGGCGCAAACAAGTGGCTGGTAAAGCACCTGTTGATTCTTATTTTGATGTAGGCCAAGGGTGCACTGCGCTGGTTCCATGGGAGGGACCAAGATTCACTCTTCGGTTGTCAATTGGAAACTTGTTTTTATTGTATCTTGCTTCCATGTATTGTTGATGTGTTCTTGTTCAAAGGAAGCTTGTATGAGGGAGAGATGAGGCATCAAAAAAAAATTTTGTTGCTATGGTTGCACTTGGGAGAGTATGGGCAAAATTCTTCACATACTTTTCATGATATTTCTGAAGAGAAGAAAGGCACATTCATGGTGTAAAGAGGCTACCCTTCAGTATTGGAGGATCATGAGAGACTTCCATGTCAGAAGATGATCTTCTCACATAGCAGCATTATGATGGATGGCTTTGGCATATGGAATGTCAAAGGGAGAAGTCATGGAGCCTTATTACAAAGGCCTACAACACTGTCACATAGGAGCATGTTCTTATGGATGAGATATTCCAAAGGGAGGAGGTATACCTTCTTCTTACAGATTTTTAGGAGTAGATTCTCATGGGAGGACTTATTGGAGGATCTCACTTTCATCCCACTCACTATGTATGGTAGAGAATGCATTTCTATACTTGTTGATTACTCTATTAAGTATTTGTACTTTCTCACCATATGTAAACAGTGCATTTCTCCATATGAGAACAAGAGTATTTTTGGGTTTCATGGTCACTTTAGGGTCAATTTTTATGATAATAGTAGCTCATATATACATGAAATTGGGCAAGTGTATTGTTATTTTATATATGTACAACTAATAGACATTGATGCTTACTTTCCCATGTTGGGAGAACATACATATCCAACTTGTAACTTGTTGCAGGAACACTTGCCATATGACATTCTCAAGCAATAGTTGGGAGAACTGCGTTAATGTATCCACCAGAGAGACCATATGTATCATCCAAACTTGCACATAACCTTAAGCCATTTTATGATTTGGATTCCATGTGGTGATGATGTGCCATTCATCTTGAATGGAATGGTTTGGGTTGGCATGACTCATGATTTTGGAGGAAGAGTCCTTAGAGACTTCATCTTCTTCTTGCCATTGGAGGGCAATCATGTTGTAGCCCAAGATCAGCATACCTTCTACACTTATCATAAGTGGAGAAGAGGACAGCATGGGATAGGCATTCTTTCCTATCATGTACATTCATTCAGCCCACCTTAATTTCAGGAGCACAAGGTGGAGGATATTTTTCACGAGTTACCATGTTGGAGGGTGACTCACTTCATTTGGATGATAGCATGGGTGAAGGAGGCACTCATTCACCATGTTTATCATCACTCCTACTTTGTGGAGGCCATGAGACAGCTAGCAGTTTTCCATACATACTTTCCACCTTCAATTGATGCAGACACTTTGGTTTTGCACACTTGGGAGGAAGCATTGGATGATAGTATATTTGCAGATTTTTTTGATGCAGTGATGGAGGCTATTGATGGAGGCCACATGAGGAAAAGGCGAGAAATTTTGTTCTCCTTATGCACTTCTTGAGGCCAAGCAAAATTTTTTGAGGGGAGGAATGTAATATTCCAAAATTTTAGCTTCCAAGCTAAATGGAACATTAGAGTTAGCAGCAGCTATAGCCGGTAAATAAATGGGTAGAAAAGCCCATAAGTCTCCTAAGGAGCATAAAAACACTCCAAGTGTGAAAGGAGACATTCTTTCTAGCTTAATAAAACACCTCCATGTGTGAACAAAGATAAAATGGAGCTGCTTTGACCAAGTCAACAACGCAGTTTTAGTGGAGGAATCCTAGGAGGGATAACGCAATTTTTTAGGGAAATGTAACTTGGGTTAGAAGAAACCTAAGTGAGTGGGGCCAAGGGCAAGAAAACTCACATATTATATAAGGAAGATGATGGCAACATTATTCATCATGTTGTAGATTATTATTTTTGGCTTCCAAGAATTGTTGCTACTTTGCTGCTTAGAAAAGTTGTAGTGTTGTTTAGCACTGGGTGTTCCTGGGCGGGAATCCCACCTCTTTCCTTTGAGTAGCTCATTGGGAGAATTTTTATTCATCATTCCACATCAGGTTTTCAAGCCAAGCTTCAACCATCTACATCAGCATAGCTTTGCCATAGATTGTGCAGTGTTGCTGGGTGCAGCAGTGAAAGGGATTGGAATCCCGGCTTCTAAGCTAGTTTCTCATTGGAGGAATATTTCCTTCACTTGAGGGATCTGTTTGGAGAGCTTCAGAGCTTATTTCAGATCTATGGTATCAGACCACGCATTTCTCATACCCTCCCAGGGTTGTTTCTTCTAGGGAGTGCGTTATTTTAGATGCAGTGTTCATTGCATGGTTTGGTGGCTCCGTTGCAGTGTTTCCTTGTGATTGAGAGGTCCATCCTTTCATGGGAGGAAGCCCTTGAGGGTTCTACATCAGATCAGACATCTTTCAACATTTTTCACTCATGTACTTCAGTTTTGCAGTGATTATTTAGTCATTTCCTGAATATCACATTTTATCATTGTACTTTGTACTTTAGCATTAATTATCAATATATGAGTAGATCTATGATTCTCCTACCATTTTATGTGTAAACCCTCTCTTAAGAATGCGCAGTCCCTTGAGTAGCTGCTCCGGGATTTTGCAGTCTTGGGGGTTTTCACCATTTTTAGCTACACTAGTGTGGGAGGTCTGTTTAGCCCACCTAGTTTGATTTGTTTCAGCTCTATTATTGGATTTAGAATGTATATTGACTAATATATAGGATCCAAGAGTCCATTTCACTGTTTTATTTCATTTGTTGCTGGAAATGTGTTTTTGATGCTTGATTTATGAGAAATCCTGAAAAAGGAATATTACAAAGTAATGTTAGCTCACCAAGTAAAGACATTTTAAAGTACTATTGCATAGCTGAAGCAAATCCTTGACTCATAGATTCAACATTGCTTCCAAATATGATGTCATCTCCACAAACCACTACTATCAAAAGTTTGTATTTGTCAAATTTCGTATATAAATTATTATCTGTAGATCCTTTCTTAAACCCTTGTTGTTGGAGATACCTATCAAGATGATAATACCATGCACAAGGAGCTTGTTTTAACCCATACAATTCCTTATTAAGTTTGAAAACAATAATTTTATCATTTTCAAGTATGAATCCTTCAGGTTGTTCAATATAAACTTCTTCTTCTAGATCCCCATTTAAAAATCCAGATTTAACATCCATTTGATATAACTTAAAGTTATGAAAGCTGGAAAATGCAAGGAAAATTCTTATGGCTTCAAGTCTAGCTACAAGAGAAAATGTTTATTCAAAGCCAATCCCTTCCTATTGAGCATAGAATTTTCAAACAAGTCTTGCTTTGTTTTGAATTACTTCTCCATTTTCATATAATTTGTTCTTAAATGCCCACTTTGTCCCAATTACATTTTTATTATGAGGCCTTGGTACAAGTTCCCATGTATGGTTATTTCTATTTGATCAAGTTCTTCATGCATTTCCTTAACCCAACATTCATTTTTACTTGATTCACATTTTGAGGTTCAATTGTGAATAGTAAGGCTACGTGACTAGATGATCCAAAAAAAATTCTTCTAGTTTGTCTTCATGCTTCCTTATCACCTAAACTTTGAGATTGAGGATTATTTTTCTGAACATACCTTCATGGAGGCTTTTCTATCATATTTGTATTTTCATTACCTTCTTTTTATGATTTTTTTTCTTCTTCTCCTACAACTTCTTGGATTTTAGTAGGGAGAGTTTCGTCATCTACTTGTACTTCATTTTTGGTACCTATGGATGCTTCATCAATCACAACATATATACTTTCAATGATATTTTGGAGCCTTTTATTATAACATTTATATCCTTTTCTCCTGGGAGAGTATCCAATTCCTTCATCATCTAAAGATTCAAACTTTCCAAGCTTATTATCATTTTTCTTTATGAAACATTTGCTTCCAAATATTCTAAAGTGTTTGACAATTTTAGGATTACCATACTAGAGTTCATTTGGAGTTTTATCACTGTTTACTTGAACATGAGCCTTGTTAAGTATATCCACGGATGTATGTACTACTTCTCCCCAAAAGGTGTGAGGTGTTCCTAACTCATCAAGCATGACACATGCCAATTATTGACCTATTTTGTTCGTTCTTTTTGCCACTCCATTTTGTTGAGGAGTTTTAGCTATGGAAAATTATCTTTTGATGCCATGTTGTTCACAAAAATTGAAAAATTCATCTAATATAAACTCTCCTTCTCTGTCAAATCTAATACATTTGATTTTTAGATCCAATTAATTTTCTACCAATGCCTTGACTATTTTAAACTTGTCAAATGCCTCATCTTTATACTTTAGTAAACTGACCCAACACATTCTTGTAAAGTCACCAATCAATAACATGAAGTATTTTTCATCATGAGGATACTTCTTTCTCATAGGCCAACATAAGTCAGTGTGAAAAAATTCAAGGGGTTTACTTGAAGTACATTCTTTAGCTTTAAATTGAACTTTGGATTGCTTACCAAATTGACATGATTTGCAAATGCTATTTTCAAGTGGATAAATGTTGGGAAATTCATTAACTGCTCCCATATTTCTTGATTTGTATAATTGGGAAAAGCCGAGGTGCCCCAAAATTTTGTGCCAAAGCCAACTTTTTTCAGATTTTCTCAAAAAACAGTGCTCTTTGCCGTCCTCTAGGATATAGACATTGCCTGGAGTTTTGGTTCCCTTGATTATTATCTTACCTATATTCAAATTTATTACCACACAATTCTTTGATACAAGAATAACATCATGCCTCTGATCACACATTTGACTAACACTTGAAAAGTCATGTCTTAGCCCATCAACAAATAATAGATTCTCAGCTTTGACCTTTTCCTTTAAAAATACATATATGTTTCCTTTAATAGTAGTAGGTGATTTATTACTAAAATTCACATTCTTTTCTTTCTTAATTTCATTATAAGAGAAAAAATTATATCTGTCACCTGCCATATGCTTTAAACACCCGTTTTCAATGTACCATAGATTCTCTTGGTCTCCTACATACAATGGTAGACCACAATTATTAGAAGTAATTTTCTTTTTCCATACGTTGGGTGGTATTGTCTTCTATTCATGTTGATAAGATGAATCCATATTTCTTCTGCATTCAATTTATTCATGACCAAATTTATTGAAAATAGAACATTCAATTTTATTTTGAAGAGGTGAGAAATAATTATAAGAATATTTCTTTGTCATGATGACATTCTGTTGTTTTCTTGCTACTCTAGTCATAAGTTTTATAAGAACCACAATGAACTGCTTTGTGACAAGTGAAGCATTGACCATTGACGTAAGAATACATGTCAGTATATTACATTCTTGAGTAGCTTGCCCTTTGTTCATGGAAATGTTGTTTTGCATGAGAAATATTTTATCCTTCATTATTTTGCTAAGTCATATAACTCTGATGATTGCTTCCTTTTACCGCATTGATATAGCTTTTTGTACCTGTTTCAGAATATTTCATAGGTTTTTATGTTTCACTATTTTGATTTGGATTGTATCCAAGACCTATCTTTATTAGTGGAGAACATTGCAATATAATGATTTCTTCTAAATTTTCAGATCCTTTAGCAAATCTAAGATTTAGAGTATTTGTTTTCTCAAGTTCCTTTCTTAGACCCACAATTTCAAGTTCTAATTTTTCATAGTGCCTTTCCTTTTCTTGGACATGTTTCTTCAAAAAATATTTAACGAATTTGGCTTCTTCTCGACAGATATTTAGCTGAGTTATTTCTTCAAAAAGGGTGTTTTCCTTATACATACAACTTCCCTTTTCTTTATTCTTATTTATGCCCCGAGTTTTATCAATTTCTTCTATAGCGTACATAAATACATCAGCAGATCCATGTACACATTGTTCTCCAAATTCCATAAGTAATTGACAATCTTGATCTGATTAATCATCCTCATTATTGGAAGAATATTCACTATCTTCATTAGTATAAAAACTTTTATTGTTATCAAAGTTTCTTTTGAGATTCTTTTGTCTAACATTTTCCCCCTTCTCATGATTTTCTTTATAAGGAAATTTAGTGACATAGTGACCTACCTTTCCACAAGAAAAACATTTAAAAGGAGGCTTACCTTTGAACCTGTCAATTCCTACTTGGAGCTTCTTCACAAAATTTTCCGCCTCTTCGTCTGAAATATAATGTGTTTCCTTAGGCTATTATTTTTATTAATCCCTTTGTTTTTGTCTTTGAATGTTGCTTCTCTAATACCTGATGTACCCCCTTTTATCATCTCATAAGCTGTCAAGATCCCATGGATCTATTCAACAGTGAGATTATTCAAATCTTGCATTTCTTCAATGGAAGAGTCTTTGGAATCGAACTTTGAGGTTAGAGATCCTAAAATATTTTCAACAATAGTAGAATCCTTTATTTTGTCACCAAGGTTTTTCATTGAGTTAACAATCACATCCACTCTAAGGAAAAATCTTGCATTACTTTCATCATCATGCATTATAAGGATCTCTTATCGAATTCTAAATGTTTGAAGTTTAGCTCTTTTTACCTTAGTGTCACCTTCATAAATTTGGAAAAGCTTACCCACAATTTCCTTTGCAGTATTTAGCTGCATGAATTTCACAAACTCAGGTTCATCCAAACTTCCTAAGATAGCATTGACGAACTTTGAATTGATATCATATTGTTTCTTCCCTGCATCATTTGTGGGAATGAAGGATGGGTATTGATATCCACCTTCAACAATTTCCCATACGTTAGCTCCTAGTGCCTACAAATATGATCTCATTTTGAATTTCCAAAATGAAAATCTAGTTCTATTAAATAAAGTTGGCTTAATACAAGACACTCCCTCTTGACTTCTCATATAGATGGATCTCCCTTTAAGTGATCAATATTTTTCAAAGAGACTTGATCTGAAACCAATTGTTATGAAAAATACTGAGTGGGTGGGGGGGTGAATCAATATTTTAAACTTTTCATTTCATATTTTGAATTTTGTACACTATTATTCTTCATGCAACCAATGAATGTACAAGACTCTTGTGAATGCAAACAACATATATCCAGTTAACTTAATTTGACATATATTTCGTTAGTGAGTTAACTTAACCAAAGAATTACTATTTCATTCACAATCCAAAATGCAGTAAAGAATATACAAATCACAACACATAAGAAAAACACATAGAACACCAGGATTTAGTTGGAAACCCAATGTGGGAGAAAACCACCATTGTCGTTGTCACTGTCTTATTTCTTATTATATAAAGAAAATATTCATTACATTTTGTACTGGTGTAAACTCTTACCAATACGAATGCACCCACCTATAGGAGGCTACAACCTCCACTTGTTCTCCAACACCTACTAGAAGGGAGATACTACACCCTTACTAAAGGTTGTAACCCTCAGCTCCTTGTGGACCACTTTTAAAAAAAATTCAGACTGAATCCACCTATAAAACAATCATCAAATAACTTGTAGGCCACCTGTCATCAAATTTTCATACTGGATCCACACCAACAATAATCCCAAACCAATATCCAAGATAAAATACTGCAACACAAATCTGAATCCTTGAATTTCTATAAATCAACTTAATCTATGAAGTATCAAGCCACTGAATACAAAACCCAACCAATAAAAATGAACTTCAGAATATATACGTGATTGTTCTTAAGAGAACCTATGTATATATGTGATTCCTCTGCATAAAACCTGCTTACATAACTCATATTACTAAACTTTGAATCATTTAGCTCACTATAACACTGAACCACTCATTGAATCAAGTACTAAACCAATCACAGATCACTGAATCGATCATATATCACCACATTGTGGCATCATTACCAATCAATATTCCAATCCACAATCAACCCAACCAACACTGTCAAACACAGATAATAGAGCACTGCAAGCCCTAACAAGATTTAACTCAGAATATGTACGTGAAAATTATTAATTAGACCAACATATATATGTGCTTATACTGTGGAACACCCATGAACAGATCTCAAAATATTGAAAAACACATTACAAAATATATACGCGACTACCCAGAAACAGCTTCGCGTATATACACGACTTAAATCACTAAGGCATACCTTCGTTGTAACCTCAACTCATGCCACAACCATTATTGTAACATATTCAGATCATAACATCATTAAAACCATATATATGTCATTGTTAGCTACAAGTATAAACATATCAAGCAAGTGTATTAATTAATATTTACTACACTATCATATCTATCAGATATGGACCATCTCCTTTCTCCCTGGTGCACATCTATTTCAGATGAAACCACATATGAATAACTCATTCACTTGAACACAAACACATCTTGATATCCAACTCCATTCATAGATTTTTCCTTAGCCAATACCTTAGGTAAATCCTTTGGTAATGTTGTGTGTATTTGTTGACAGGATCAAATGAATGTTGTCGCTCCAATGGGCCAATACCACGTAATGGCCCCTAATATCCAGATTTCCATGGTTCAAATTTTGTATGCATATTTTACTCACAATAATTGTGTATGTACATGACCTTTATTCACAGGAACCATGTATACTTTCTCAAACTTCACTTTTGTCATCCATATTTAACTTAACTACCATTTCTTTGTGCATATCATCTATAACATATGTACCAATCTATATGAGTTCCATAATCATCATATTATCACAACGTTGAAATATTTATCAAGAATATTTCCATCAAGGACAACACATTACACATTAGCCATAATGCCAACACCTCCTTCACTATCTCCTTTAACATTGGATTCATTCATCATTAAGGCTACCTTATCAGTTTTGGTTCTTTTGTATAGATCTGGTGAATTCATGTGCTAAGATGAATTCCTTACAGATATGTGTAATCCCAAGAAAATATTAAAATATTTTGTTTAATAACTATATCAATTGGTTATCCTAAGATGCTTCTAACATTGATGTGATATTTAGATTTTCGAGGTTCAATTTCAAAAAATTTACTATTTGAGTAGGTCATTGGGTTTGTAGGGAAAAAAGTTTGAAATAAAGATTGTAAAGAATTTGTTATACAATATTTTTGAAAAATGTATTCTAATAGATGAGTTTTAGCCATATATTGAGTTTCTTTTAGTTTCTCTGCAATATCTAGATTAGAAATATTTTAATCTAACAAATTTTCATTTGTTGCATACCTGAAATTAATAAATTGATTAATAGTGAATATAGGTTGAATTATTTCTTCCTTTGAGTCTATTTCTTCAAGCCATGATAATTTTTCTAATTCATTGAGTGATTTAGTAGGAGGTTATAAAAAATATATTTACTTTCATTTCCCTTTGAAATTTCCATTTCCATCCATGGTGCTCCAAGGACGAGGGGATGTCCACCCAAATTAGGTTGTAGAACTAGGAAGTCTATTGAATATTTACAGGAATGAAAGGAGACTATAAGATCTTCAATTACACTATATTGTTTTATTCTTGATCTATTAGCTAATTCAAAAATTGTAGTAGTTTTTTGCATATTATGTAAATTTAAGCATTGCATTGTATCAATCATCATTGCATTGATAGTTGCACACAAGTCAATTAAGATATTTGGAATTGAAATATTGTCGATAGTGATTGTTACCATAGGTATTCCAAGGTCAACATATTTTCAAATTAAATTTCTTTTGACATTAGGCTATCCAAGTTTCCAATAACATGAATTGCAGCTAGATCTTTCTTTCTGCTACCATATTTCTTAAAACATGATTCCTTAATTGCTTTGTATAACTTGGTATTTCCTTAATTGATTGCAATAAAGGAATTAATTTTTTTTTTCCTTATTTTATTAAATAAATCATGCTCAAGAAGGATCATTGGATTTTCCAAAATAAACTTCTCTAGAGAAGGAAATGATTTGGTTGCCAGTGATTGTTCTTTTTGAGCTTCTATGCTTTTGTGTAAGTCATTTGTGCAAGTTTTGTTAGGAATCTCCTCAATTTATTCTTATTTTTCATCTATGATTATGGGATATTCCTTTTGTAACAAATTTCCTGACGTTAAGTGGATATTTTCAACAAAGATACTTGCATAGGTGGGAAGTGTTCCTTCCTCATAGTTGTAGACATATTTTTCCACTTTGTTATTAGTATTTTCCACTAGATGGGTTGGTAGTTGTGTAGGTCCAGGTTGAGGTTGGTAATATAATAGTTGAAGTTGTTGAGGTTAAGTTATTTGTGTACATAAAATTGTTGCTAAACATAAGGATTTTGTGGTTGAAAATTTTTTTTGAGGGTTGTAGGGAGGTTGGTTTTCATAGGCTTCTTCTCGCCAACCTTGTTGATAAGGTAGGTTTGGAAATTGTTGAGGAGACAAAGCCTGCCATTGCATAGGAGCATTCTATGAATTTTTTTTAGGATATTGAGAATATTCCGAGGAAATTGTTGAGTTGGGTGTTGAGACATACCTATAGGTCAAGGCTACTAAGGCATTCTTGGTGGTGCAACATAGTAGAGTGATTTTGTTGTTTCACCTTCTCTTTTATAAGTTGTATTTAGTTTCGATAATGTTGGAAAATTCTCCATTGAATGTTTATATGCACAAATTTCACATAAAGGATGCTTATTTTTACATCTAGGAAAAATATAGATAATACTTCACTCTATTTTCCTTGCCCCTTTTTAATTTTTAATGTATCAATTTGAGAATTAAGAGTATTTAAGATATCAATTTTAAAATTTTCTAAAATATTTCCAAATTTTAGTCTTGTAAATCCTTCTGAAACTGACATGGTCAATTTTGAGAGAGAATTTTTTTGTCCCTTACCATATATAGCTCTTCTTCTGGAGTATTTCTTGTACAATTCAATAATTTGATCATAAGGTAAACGAGAAATATCACTTGCCCCCATAATATTAAGGAAATTTGTATAATCATCATGGATTCCTTTTAAGAAATTTCTTCAAGTAAACTCAAGACTTAGGTTAATTTGCTTATATTTTTGTAGATTATATGCCAATTAGAGGAAATTTCAGCCTAAAAGTGCCCACGAAATTTTCACGTACATAATATGTAAACCAAAATATCTTCATTTTTTATCAAGGTGGATCTTCTCAGAAGTATGCATAATGGGTACTCGTTGGACGTGGAATTTAATTTTGCATCCAACGAGTGTATACACTTGAAATTTGAGTAAACCTATATGGATATAAGCCAAAAATACAATTAAAAAAAGTACTTTTCGTCTTTTCCCTCCAAAATTTATAACTTTTATTTTATTATTTTACTTTTATTTTATGATTTTTCCTTATGAGACGAATTTTAGGTTGAAATTTCCTCTAATTATTAAATCTCTCTGAGTAATCTTCAGGAATTTCATCCACTTGTTGACTCATCTTAAAAATTTCTTCTTTAGAATTTCAAGATCTCTAATAAGGTCGATATTTCAAAAATGTATTTCTCATATCCCCAATATAATATAGTGGATTCTCCTAATCCCATAAACCATTTTAATGTAGAACCTTTTAAAGTAGCAAGGAATAGACAACACTTTTTTTATTACTTGTGTATCCATATGTGTGAAATAAAAAATCAAATTCAAATAAGAGAGCATTGGGACCTCTAGTAGGCATGTCATAAAATTTTGGAGGAATAGAAGGAGGGATATTCTTCATTTTTACCTCAGTTCCCAAGCTTACATGTGAATATAGGATGGGAAATCCAAAATTAGTTTCATCTTCTTGGTATTCTTCTTCATCTCCAACACTTCTTCCTCCTACATTTGATCCTGTCTCATCATGATCTTCCTTTTCTTTTCTTTCTCTTTCATTTTTCCCCCATTCTTCTCGTCTTTCCCTTTCTCTTTCTCACCTTTATTATTGTCATGTGTCTCTATTTTCTCATTCTCCATTTACATTTTTTGTTTCTCCATCAAAAAAATTTGAAATATCTTCAGTCCAATGAAAATCATCCTCTAATATCTCACTAGGAAATTGTGGTTGTTCTTAGACATCCCTAGTTCTTCAAGGATTGGTTGAGGAATCGATTTCCTTGGTTGTTCCTATCTTACTTTTTAGTTTTTCTATGGAGCATGTTTCTCGTTGTACTTGATTTTTCTCTATTAGTTGAGCCAATGATATTTATCTTTCTACAAGTGTCAACCTCTTACCTATTGATTGTTTTTATTCCAATTATTCAATAGTTATTATTCCAACTCTTGGTGTAGTTTTTTCTTATGATTATTTTTCAATTTTTGATATTCTTGGTACCACTAGAGGTTGGTTAGAAGTGGGGGGTTTTCATTTTATGTACCTACCTTTTTATCCCTAGGTCTAGTGTAAAAATGCAAAAATAAGCATAATTAAAAATTAAATCTAATACAAAATTGCATATATAAGCATGATTAGGATTCATGAAGACTCAACCAAATTGAAAGTGTAGGTTCACACCTCTTGTCTTACCACCTTCACTCCTCCATGTCTTAAATGTCTATATCTTGAAAGAAGTTGAATGCAAAGATTCAAGAAAATCTTCTAAGTATAAATCTAACTTGACATGTTCTTCCATAACAATGACGCCAAAAATGTCAAAATAATTTATCGGCATAAATTTGGACATGGTATTTTAATAAATTTTGGTGTTCATAAACTTAGAAGCACACTATTCTATGTAGAGAATTTGGCTTTATTTATTTTCACGTTAAGAAATGGAATTTTATTTTATTTATTTATTTATTTATTTTAATCGTAAAGGTTAGAGCTAGGTTTCTTAAGTTAACTAGTAGGAAATTTAGAAAATTAAAATCTAAAACTCTAAACTGAAAAATTCAAGAAAGCATGAAACAAAACTATAATTTAACAACCCAAACGACTAAAAGAAATTAATTTCACTTATAGAAGAGAGGAATAACCTGTTTTTGATTTTTTCTAATAACCCAACGTTTCGGACTGTCTAAGTGAGTCCATCATCAGGGGTAGACGTTAAAAGTTCTTTGAAAAGTTGAGGGAATAGGGCAAAAGAATGGAGGAACAAATAGTGAATAATGTGGATTTCATGAAAGTCGGCTTATGTTGGGAGATAATTTAGGAAAAATATCTTATTAATTTATTTGATTTATGGATAAAAATTAAGTTGTAATATGAAATAGTTTTTTAAATAGTTGACCTACTATCTTCTTTTAAAATAAAATAATTTAGTTAATGTATTTTAAAATAGCATATATAGTTAAATAATCTATTATTTTATTTTGTTTATTATTAAATTATATTGTTAAATCTTTGATTTAAAAACTAATAGTTTATTTATTGATTTGTTAATTTGTTTAATTTATTTATCTAAATAATTTTTAATAGTTGACCTGCTATCTTCTTAAAAAAATTTAAGATAACCTATATAACTAAATAATCTTATTAGTTTAATTTAATTTGTTTATTATTAAAATATATTTTTATTTCTTTGAATAGAAAATTAATATTTTTTATTTTTTATTTTTTTTTAAGATAACCTATATAACTAAATTTAAAAATGTTTTAAGATAACCTATATAACTAAATAATCTTATTAGTTTAATTTAATTTGTTTATTATTAAAATATATTGTTATTTCTTAGATTAGAAAATTAATAATTAATTAATTAATTAATTTATATTATTAATTAATTAATTTAATTATTTATTATTATTTTATTTTATTTTTATTTTTTGGTCATGTTGCATTTCTACCAGATTTTTATTTGTTTTTAATGTCTTGAGAGGTTTTGATGTATTAAGGGTTTCCATGTGTTACTAATAATAAGACCATCATCACGATTTAAGTTGTTCCCTCTTTTCTCAATTTCTATAGCTTCTTTGATTTTTCTCTTTAGGTAATGGTCCTCTTTAGAGACAAGTTTGGCATCCTCCATTCGTATGTAATGTGAGGATGAGAAGGCATGTTCTGCTAAGGCGGATTTGTTTGTTCGGTTATGAGATAAGTCAGCGGCATGTTCTTTTAGTCTAATGTTAAGGGATTAACCTGTTTCACCAATGTATTCTTTACCACAAGAGCAAGGTATGATGTAAACTCCTTTTTGTAGCCTAGGGTTTATCGGGTCTTTAGCAAAGTCTACCATATTTAAAATAGTGTTAGGGGGAGTGAAGGCAATCTTAATGTTATGTTTGTTAAGCATTCTAGAGATTTTGTCAGTGGTTCCTTTTATGTAAGGTAAGGAGATTTTAGGGATGTCAAGGGCTCTTTTTAAGTTATTTTTATTAAGGGTTTGGTGAATGGTTTTGTTGATGACATGTTTATTATATCCATTCTGTTGAAAGACATGGCGGAGATGGTTTATCTCATGTTCTAGGTGGTGGGAGTCTGAGATTCTGGATGCCCTTGTTGTAAGGGTTTTGATGATGCCAATTTTCTGGTTCGGGTGGTGAAGTGAGTCAGCATGAAGGTATCTATCTGTGTGAGTCTTTTTTCTATAAACCTCGGTGCTGAGTTTTCCATCTTTCTTGGTTAAAAGGATGTCTAGGAAGGTTAATTGGTTGTCCTTTTCAATTTCAATGCTAAATTTGATGTGATTCGAGAGACTATTAATGTGGGCTAAGAAATCATGCAATTTTAATATCCCATGGGTCCATTTTGCAAATATATCATCTACATATCTTTTTCATTCTTCATGGGTGAATGGAAAGGATTTAAGGGCCATTTGTTCAAAATTTTCCATGTATATGTTGTTAATAATAGGAGATAGAGGCGAGCCCATAGCAACTCCATGAGTTTGTTCATAAATTATTCCATTGAAGCTGAAGAACGAAGATTTTACACATAACTTTAAGAGGTCTATAGTCTTATTATCAGTTATAGTTTTTAAAATGTTGATGTCTTCATCTATAGGTATCATAGTGTAAAGGGAGACAATGTCAAAACTCACCATGAGATCATCGTTATGCATGTCAAGGTTTTTGGTCCATTGAACAAAGGATGCAGAGTCTTTGATATGTGATGAGGTGTTTCCGGCAAGGGGGCGAATTTTTTTGGCCAGATATTGAGTGAGGAGGTAAGTAGGTGAGCCAATGGTGTTGACTATGGGTCTTAGGGGAATGCCTGCTTTATGAATTTTGGGAGCACCATATATTCTAGGGGTGATGGAGCTGGAAGGGGTGATTCTCTTTTTTATGATGTTATCAAGAGAAGAGTCTTTGATATGTGATGAGGTGTTTCCGGCAAGGGGGCGAAGTTTTTTGGCCAGATATTGAGCGAGGAGGTAAGTAGGTGAGCCAATGGTGTTGAATATGGGTCTTAGGGGAATGTCTGCTTTATGAATTTTGGGAGCACCATATATTCTAGGGGTGATGGAGCTGGAAGGGGTGATTCTCTTTTTTATGATGATGGTCTTATTATTAGTAACACATGGAAACCCTTAATACATCAAAACCTCTCAAGACATTAAAAACAAATAAAAATCTGGTAGAAATGCAACATGACCAAAAAAAATAAAATAAAATAAAATAATAATAAATAATTATAAATAAATAAATAAATAAATTAATAATATAAATAAATAAATTATTAATTTTCTAATCTAAGAAATAACAATATATTTTAATAATAAACAAATTAAATTAAACTAATAAGATTATTGAGTTATATAGGTTATCTTAAAACATTTTTAAATTTAGTTATATAGGTTATTTTAAAAATAAAAAATAAAAAAATAAATTTTTATTAATTTTCTATTCAAAGAAATAACAATATATTTTAATAATAAACAAATTAAATTAAACTAATAAGATTATTTAGTTATATAGGTTATCTTAAAATTTTTTAAGAAGATAGTAGGTCAACTATTAAAAATTATTTAGATAAATAAATTAAACACATTAACAAATCAATAAATAAACTATTAGTTTTTAAATCAAAGATTTAACAATATAATTTAATAATAAACAAAATAAAGTAATAGATTATTTAACTATATATGTTATTTTAAAATACATTAACTAAATTATTTTATTTTAAAAGAAGATAGTAGGTCAACTATTTAAAAAAATATTTCATATTACAACTTAATTTTTATCCGTAAATCAAATAAATTAACTAGATATTTTCCCTAAATTATCTCCCAACATAAGCCAACTTTCATGAAATCCACATTATTCACTATTTATTCCTCCATTCTTTTGCCCTATTCCCTCAAATTTTCTAAGAACTTTTGATGTCTACCCCTGATGATGGACTCACTTAGACAGTCTGAAACGTTGGGTTATTAGAAAAACTCAAAAACAGGTTATTCCTCTCTTCTATAATCTATTTCACCTGTATGGATTCTCTCCTTAAAAAAATTAATTTCACTTCTTGAATGTTAAAGCATATAACTCACTTAAAATATTTTGGATGATCAGGCTTGCATGAGTGTCCTACAATGTAGTTTCTTTTGGTTCAAATGTTTACAATGGTTGACTCCTTAGTCTTGTACTCTTATCGTCATGGTTGATTTCAAGTGTCAAGATGAAAGTAAATTCTCAGTAATGCAAGCAATGCTAGTTTGGTTGATTATGCATGCATTAGGGCCTTTTCTTGAGAAAGTGGATATCCTGATCTTTTACCTAGTCTATCAATAAGCTTGTTTCTAAAAAAAAATGAATAATCTATGATAAAAAGACTTGATTTGTTCATGATCACTAGTAAAGTTATGATGAATAATAAATTAAAAGGCTGATAATTCAAAACATGGAGTTGTGAAAAGTTATGGATAAGAAAAGCATGAAAATGAATGTATGGAAAAGATAATTGGAATATATTAGGTCCCTATAATACTAGTGCAACCCCTGTATTGTTACTTTTGTGCCCCATAGAATCCCACTATTGATATTATTGTGCCCTTACAGTATTATTGTTAAGTAGGCCCTAATTATATTTTGATACTTTATACTCCTATATATACCAAGGAGGTATTTTCATTTGAATCATCGAAGAATTATTTATTTATGTGATGTAAAGGGAGATTTCCCCCTCGAATTGGCTTATTTCCAAGTCGTTGATCTATCTTTTCTTATATTTATGCATTATTTTGATATGGATACATAAAAAAATCTCATGAAAGTAAATACTTTCTTGCATATATAAATGTAAACATGAAATAAAAATACACAGAAATATATGTTAGTATCCATAGATATGAGAAACAATGAAAATAAGTGCATATGTTGAAACATTGGGGGCCCTCCATGCCTTATATTGTACATGGAAGATTACCAGTTAGTAAAAACTCACAAGGACTGCATATGTTACTGATAATAAAGCTTGAATTAGAGCTTCAATGATGAAATTTCTAAGGATTAAGATCACAATAGAAATCTAAAAGTGATTTCAAAGCTTCATTGGATTATCATTTATATCTAAAAAATAAAACCAACCACTGAAAAATCTATTTAGTCTAACCAAATACTAATATGAGCCTTCTTCTAGATGCAATTTGACTTTCCCCATGGCCAAAATCATGGGAGAATTGTGTTTGATCAAATTTGGGTGAAATTCCTCAATAAATATACATTTTAATAGGCAAATTGGCCATGTTGACCAAGCCTATGCATAAATTTTCTCACAAAACTAGAGGGAAAATAACTATCTCAAGGTCATGGGAAACAAAACCCATGTCCTCAATTTCGCCCAAATAGCCTGAAAATAGCTAAACAAATGAGTAATTACGAAAACAAAGTATTTCCTATAAAAATATAATAAACTTGATTTACAATTCATAAATTTTCATGAAATTCGAAAGATAAAAATTAATGACAAAATACCATGGGAAGTGTTTTATTAATGAAAATGTTATGTAAGCAATTTAGAAAACAAAACAAAAGATAGATCAACGACTTGAAAATAAGCCTCTTCGAGGGGACAACCTCCTTTACATCACATAAAGGAACAATTCTTGGATGATTCAAATGACAAGACCTCTTTGGTATATATAGGAGTCTAAAGGGTCAAAATATAAGTAGGGCCTACATAAAAAAAATAATGTAAGGGATCTACAATAATAATAGTGGGTTTCTATGGGGCACAACAATATCAATATGGGAGTTCTATGGTGCACATCAATAACAATAAAGGGCTATACTAGTATTATAGGGACGTAACATGCCCCTCTCCTTCAAAAAAATGTTGTAATAAATGCTTGAGAAGTTATGGATGCTTCTATATGAAACACTCATCCTATCATGTGGAATTTTTTGCAGGTAAGTTCTTCCATTTAATGAGATACTCTCAAATTGATCAATTTTGTAGTTTCTGAATTCTTGTTTTTGTGATTGCTTCAAGTTCCAATATGATTTTTCCTTCCTCGTCAAGTTCTGGAAATATAGTTTGAACTAGGATATTTCACTTATAACCTTCTTTAAGCATGAAACATGGAAAATTGGGTGTACTCATGAAGATGCAAGCAACTCCAATTTGTATTCCATAGCACCAATCCTTTGCAATACCTTATAAGGGCCATAATACTTGGGTGATAATTTATTAACCTTATTGGATTTCTTGAGGGACTTTTTTTTGTATGGTTGTAGCTGTAAAAATACCCAATAACCCACATCAAAACTTCTTTCACTACGATGATGATCTTCATGTTGTTTCATTCGATTATGTGTCATAGTTAGGTTACCTTTTAGGAGTTGGGGATGTGTTATTGATGGTCAATATGATAATCCACTTCTTGAAACTTACAATTGTATCTTAAATATGATGTGATGGATGGTGGATGATATCCATAAAGCGCCATAAATGGGGTCATTTTTGGTGCGGTATGAAAGGAAATTTTAAGCCACCATTCTATCAGTGGTAACCACTTTATCCATTGTGTTTGTTTATCATATACAAAGCAATGAAGATATCTTTCCAAAAATTTATTCACTATCTCAATTTTCCCATCAGATTGAGGATAATAAGATGAGTTATGAGCTAATGGATAAGAAAATAATTATGTCTAAAAATTTCAATTGAAAATGAAATCTCTATCACTTACAATAATATTTGGGTTTCCATGTAGCTTTTGAAATATTTCCACAACTGTAGTAGCGACTCTACTGGCTTTGCAAGGATGAGATAGTGCACAAAAGTGTGCATATTTGTTAATTATATCAACTACCACCATGATAACACTCTTTCCTTACTACCAACGTTGACTTGGAATGGCCAATGGTTGTAAAATACACAGGCTCTTAATTGTCGCTACTTTATTTTGTTGGAAAACTAGACATTATGCCACAAATTTCTGAATATCAGATTTAAGACGATCCCAAAAAAATCCTTCTTGATCTTGTGGTAAGTTTTTAAAAATCCCGATTTCCCTCCTACAGGATACGTGTGCAATTCCAAAAGGACCTTTTATTTGAGTTGGGATTTCTTACATAGATATAAGTGATATTTGTACCATAATGAATAATATTTCTAGATAAATGTATCATATGCACTAGGATCTTGTTGCAACTTTTAAATGAGTGTCCATACCTCTTCATCATTCTTCCATTCAACCCTTTCTTCGGTTATCCAATTAGGTTGCATAATAGAAATGGAAGAGAGCAATGCTTCCACATCCTCATCCCTTCTTGAGAGTGCATATGCAACAACATTTTTCTTCCATTTTTTGTGAATTATTTCATTGTCATAACCCAACATCATTGTGACCCATTTTTTTTGCTCCTCTAAAGATAATCTTTGTTCCAAGAAGTATTTAAGACTATCATGATATGTTTTTACCTTGAAGTGACTTCCCATTAGGTAAGGATGCCATTTCTTCAGAGCATGTAGTATTGCCAACATTTCCTTCTTATAAATAGGTTTGTGTAAATACTTTCCCTTGATTGGATTACTTTCAAAAGTAATGGGTCTTCCTTCTTGCATTAAAACAACACCAATTCCATTTCCTGAGGCATCACATTCCACAATAAATATTTTTGTGAAGTTTGGTGTAGCTAAGATCGATGATTGGCACATTACCTCTTTAAGATGTTCAAGGCATTAATTGCTTCTAGAGCCCAAAAAATGCATCTTTCTTAAGTAATGTTGTTAGTGGTGTTGCTATTTCCCATAATACTTAACAAACTTGTGATACTACCCTTTCACCCCGCGAAATCCTTAAATATGCCTTAAGGTTGTGGTGATTTTCCATTCCTTTATGGCTTTAATTTTGTTAGTGTTTACCTTAACACCCTCATGAGCTAAAATATGATCCAAATATTCCACTTCTTGTACCCCAAAGAAACATTTGGAGGTTTTTTCATACAATTTTTTCTCCTCCAATAGTTTGAGCACCCTGCCAACATGTTGAAGATGATATTTCCAAGACTTGTTATAGATTAGTATATCATCAAAAAATACTAACACACATTTTCTAAGCAAGGGTTTGAAAATATAATTCATCAAACCTTGAAATGTGGAAGGTGAATTAGTAATACTAAAAGGCATGGCCACAAATTCATAATGACCTTCATGAGTTTTGAATGTCATTTTAAGAATGTATTTTGTCTTCATTCTAATTTGATGACATCCTGAGCAAAGATATTGCTTGGTGAAGGAAATTTCTCCATGAAGTTCATCCAACAATTTAGCAATGACAAAAATGGGAAATTTATCTTTAATAGTGAGCTTATTTATCTCTCTATAATTCAGACACATACGCCATGATCCATCCTTCTTGTGCACCAACACTACTAGAGAAGAGAAGGAAAATTTTCTAGGTTGAATTATACATGCCTCTAACATTTTTGCAACCATACATTAAATTCCACTCTTCTGGGCATAAGGATATCTATAAGGTTTGATGTTTTGAGGAACAATTACAGGAATCACGTGAATAGCATGATCCTGATCATGAATAGGTGGAATACCTTTGGGAGTCTCAAATACCTTGTAATGATATTCAAGGTCTCTTTAGAGATCTAGAGAAAGGGACGAGTAAAATGTTTGAACATCTAGTGAGCATAATTGTGCAATTAACCCTCGTTGTTCCTTCTTCAAAATATTTGTCATGCCATTAGAGAAAATTATCTCTCTAGGTTTCCTTGCCATACCCCTTAATTCAATTTCATTTCCTTCCCATAAAATGTTCAAGAAAAGTTCTTGAAAACTAAAAGCTATTGTCCCCAAATATTGTAACCATTTCAATCCTAATACAACATCAATACCACCCATTGGAATTGAAATAATTGGACTATTCAATACATATTCCCCCGTGGTTAGATTGATATTATGTCACTTCCCTAAGAAATTTATAGTTCCTCCATTTTCAACCATCACTTGACACTCTAGTTTTGGATATAGGAATCAATTCAACTCCTTGGCTATCTTAAAATGAATAAAATTATGAGTACTTCCTGAATCAATAAGCATTATTACCTTTTTCTTCTTGATATATCCTTTTATCTTGAGACTTTGAGGAGTGATAATTCTCGCCAATGCATTACAATATATGGTTAGATTCATTTCTTCTTTTTCAATCCCTGGGTTTGGTTCTTGGTGTATGTCTTCTTCTTTTGATGTTTCTTGTTCTTTTAATTCATCCTCTTCACAATCCATATAAAATAATTTTTTCTCAACATACTGATGACCTTTAGTATACTTTATATCACAACTATAACAAATCCAATTTTCTTTTTTCTCCTCCAGTTGTTGTGGTGTCAACCTTGTAGGTCTTGGGAGGCTAGGAGAAACAACACTTCCATCTTTATAGTTATGAGTTGTAGTGATATGGGTCCGTCAACGACTGGATTTACCCATAATATTTTACTTTGTGAGGTATTAGAATTTCATTTTATCAAAGAATTAATGAACACACATGCAGATATAATTAAGAATAAAACATGTCAACAATCACACAACAAAATGCAAGATGTTTAATAACGAAGTTCGTCCAGTGTGGACTACGTCTTCAGGCCTCGGTGTCTCGATGGTGTTGGTCGCTTCATTTGGTGCTGAAAAATGTGATGATGTACGTGGACGCTGTTTACTTTATCATACAAGGAAGTGTGCCCTCGACATGAGTGGAAAATTCTCTCCACGAGATGTTCCCTACAAGGAACTCTCACTCATAAACAAACCTCCTATCAGCATGAAAACCTCACACATGGTGACAAAGAGTATCTCGCCATCAAGGCAACAAAGTAATCTTAGAACATAAATGACCATCCATGATAAATACATATCACATGACATAAACATCAATATTCTGCATCTTACATCAAGCAAGAATTGACATGACATAAAACATCTCACAACAATAATCAATGAAGTACATGGCAACAACACTTAATATACCTAAACTCTGATGCTGGATGAAGAATAGGCTGCTCAGCTGCTAGATTTGAATACCCCATCAAAATTTTGGCATCGAATGGCTTGAAATCGACTGTCCACACTCTGAATTTTGACACCGTCATTCCAAGCTGGAAAATGGCCGAAAAATCGAGACATATGTTGCAAAAACTGAGATCTCCATCAGATTACCATCACTGAGAGGTGTAAAATCCATACAAAATTTGCCCAATTTGGACACAGTACAATTTTGGCCCCTCTAAAAATGTGGCTCAGTTCATGGTTCCACTGCCTCCCTAAATGGCTCAGGGTTCCACCTTCAATAAAAATAATATTTTGTCTCGAGCTCCGTGCTCCTCCTTCTGTTGAGTGCACTGCAGAATCGAGCTTATATGTATGAAGTTGGGCGGATTTTACCAAGTGATAGTGTGGCGCGTTGGTTGTGGGCGGATTTGATAATGCGAAGGTCGAGGGTTCCAACCCCACAGACCTTTTGCATTTGGAAAATGGTGCGGTGTTATATATTTTTTGAAACCGCATCATTTTTGTAGCGGCAGCCCTAACCGTGTTGTCGAGGCCTTGGGAGGAGGCGTAGGGTGCAGTGGCATTGTTTGAATATGGGTTGGGTTCATTGTATTGTATGGCATATAATATATATTCTTTGATTGTTTTAATGTATATTTTAATTTGTTTGATGTTGGTTTTAATACATTGTAACATGTGCATTGGAGTTGTGGTTCTGCCGTTGCGTATTGGGTTGGGTTGCCCGTGGAGTGAGCCAACCTACGTGGTTGAGCGGGTTCGATTCCCACTGGCTCACATTAACGTATGGCTATATATGTGTGTCATTTTTTATAATGGTCATGGTAGAGGGTGCGAGGTCTGATCCACACGGCACCGACCCAAAATTTGTGATTACCATATGTATTTGATGTGGCTTGTGGGTTCTGGCAGGGGTGGCGGGGTTGACAGCCCGCCCCCCAACAAAATTTTTAATTTTGTTTCATAATATGACATTGTTGGAACTTCGACTGGGGGTGGCGGGGGTCATGTCCTGCCACCCTTAATTTAATATATATATTTTATCTTTTAAACCAAATTGGCCTTTTTTTTTATTTTAACGAGAGTAAGGGTCATTGGGAAAATTAATGAGGCCACAATTTTGCCTATTTTCGGGAGTTGGGTTCCTTTTCGGTTGAAGGTAAATTTGTGGGACGGTTAAACCTAGCCCCTACCCAACTTTGACCAAAACTTTGACTAGCTCTAACTTCTCCATACGTGCTCGGATTGGAGATCCGTTCACACCGTTGGAATCAGGATAATGAGTAATTTAATATGAACCTAGTTCGAGAGCAATCCTACCACTTTGAATTTTGACCTATCATTGGCCCTTTTGGTCTCCTGAGGGTGTTTAGAGCCACCTAGATCATGTTGACTTCTTTGTTGCCATAAATTTTCTTTCAAATTTTCTTGCCACCCTAAATGCATTCTACAATGACTTAGGTTCCCAAAGGCAAACCTCATCTTGGATGTTATCATTTAAATTCCCTATGAAGACATCAATCATACTCTCCTTTGGAATATAATTTACCTTGATATTCAATCTTTGGAAGTCCTCAATGTGCTCCCCAACTAAACCCTTATGTTTGAGATTTATCAATTGACTAAAGAAGGTATTACTCTTTGTACCTCATAATGTGCTATAAATTCCCTAATAAAAACTTTCCAAGTGACAAATGGTTTACTAGAACAAAGCCATTGATACCACACAAATTAATTGAGTTCTAAATATAAAGTTTTAATGCAGACCTTTTGTGTGTGTTGCACATCATGTAGATCAAAGTATTGTTCCATTTGTAGTATCCATGTTTCTGGATCCTTTCCATCAAACTTCCTCATATAAATCTTCAGAATTTGGTTGGTATTCAACCCAAAGTTGGAGTCTCTTAAATCATGATTCACAATCTTTTTTTTTAATCACAAGTCTCATGGGATACCTTGTCACCACTACGAATCCTTTCTTGCGGAAATTTTGTTAAACCTTCCTTCAACCCTTCCACCTTGACATTCGTCATTACTTCCATGTCTGCTTTTAAAACATCCATGTTCCCTTTTAAACCATCAATATTCACATTCATCATCTCTTCCAATTATTTTTTGGTTACTCTATGCGAAAGCTAAATTTGTTGCACTTGGTCTTGTAATTTTGATATATCATGTTGTGTTTCTTCCTCTTCTTCATTCGTCATAGTAGAGATTTCTAGTTGCTTACTGGGTGTATCCATTTTTTTATTGTGAGGCATATTGGGACTAAATAATGATATATATGCTTCACTATGCCCTTTGAATCACTTCAAACTAATTTTTCAAACAAAAATTATGCCAACACAAGTCAGAATAAGATTGGATTATTCAAGATGAAGTTATGCTAAATCTCGCACAATGATCGGATTGGACTATTTTAGTATAAAAAACTTGTACGAAATGTCATGTGTCATTGTTTCATCCTTAAAACCTAAAAATGATATCCAATAAACTGAAGTTCGTTCACTTTCAACCATTTTTTACGAAATTAATTTTGGATGCCCGAAATGAAAGTTATAATGATTTTCCTCGAGACACCTATTTGAGACAGAATTTTGGACAATGCAGAAACCATAGCTTCTCCGGACCATATCTCAAAAAATCTAGTGAACTAATATATTAAATTTTTACATGATTTTCACCAAGATTTTGGATCCACATGGTCAAAATTTAAGCTTTTGAAGCCTCATCTAGAAAATTTATAATGAAAATTCCAAGATGACCTATTTGAAGCAGCGAAACCCTAGAATTCAAAGCTTTGATACCAATTGATTCGTAAACTACCATGGATATTCCTATGGAAAATTCGTCACGACAAATCTAATAATAATATATTAAAATACTGAAATTTTACACTATTACAATTTTATTAAAATTCTAGATTTGTAGATTTAATTGTAGTTAGTGCATGCATGTGAATGGAAATTATGCAAAAAAGTAGAGAATGACAAAATAATCTCACACACACACACAAGACACAAGATATTCTCTCGGGGAAACCCTTTCGAGAGAAAACCCAACTTGAAGGTAAGGTCGCTTCACTCTCTTTCTCTGTCTGGAAATATGGTTACATATACAAAGAAGTAATGTATGTGGCCCATGGACTGCTACAATGCACATATCCTCTCTGTGTGCTCTACCCCCATCTCTCCTGGGTATCTTTTCTTATCTATGGAACAAAATTCTCTCGAAAGAATGGAATGCCTCTTCCTCTTAGTGGCACGATTATAACACAACTTGATAGCCTACTAGTGGTCATGTTTGACTACATCAACTCTTAACTAAAGTTACAATATAGACTATTCTAAAGTATTTTAAATCATAATCATGTGTCTATCCCATTTTCCATGAATAATGTGGGTTGACGCGATATCCTCTCAAACTATAGGTGTGAAAACAGGAAGGTCAACTTCTAAGTGGCATAACTTTTGCATACAGACTCTGATTGATGCACTTCTTGCGCCATTGGAAAAATCGATGTGTGTATAATAACATGAAATGGTGCTTGATAGTGAGACAAATTTTTACCCCCAAAAAACGTCGTTTGATGCCTCAAAATGCTCCAAGAAGGTTTCAAACCTCATTTTTCCAAACTGGGTCCCACCGTTAAAAATAGTCTCATGAGCTGAATCCTCCACTTTTTCCACTCCAAATGCATCGAGATGGATGAAAAAAAATATAATGATATAATCTGGATCACACTTCCCTATTTTTGGATGCTTTTGGTCCCGAAAATCTTCTACTGAATGAGGTGAGGAAAATTTTCATCCACTTTCTCTTTGGTGTACCATTTAGTTTGCTTGGAGGTTGTCCTTCAACCAAATATGTCAAAGGTCATGCTACCCCTTTATTATAGTTAGACCTCTTCTTTAAAATTGTATCTTCTGTCAACTTTGCCTGAGCATCTGGTTTCAAATCCTCCATGGATGGTAGGACCTGTTCCTCTTCCTGATCTAGCATGGAAGGCTCATAGAGTTTAAAATTCTCTACATTCACAACTGAGTAAATGTGCATATATGGTAGTAAACTAAGTCGATAGGAATTATCACCCACCTTTTCCAGTATCTCAAAAGGACCATACCTCAAAGCCTTGATTTTATTACCAGGCCACTGCAACCTCTCCTTGTTCAACTGTACCCATGCTCTTTCTCCCACCTTGAATGATTTATCTTTTATGTGCTCATCATGCCTAGCGTTATACTTATCCTCCAACTTATGCAGTGTTTCTTATACCTGTAGATGGATCTGCCTCATCTTCTCTATAAAAAAAATTTCCCTCAAAGCATCTCCTGTAAGATCTTCCCTCACTCCTCCTTGTTTCTCATATGCAACTTCCAACGGTGAAGGCGATAAGTATCCAAAACAAGTTACATATGGGGACTTTTCTGTAGAAGTGTGGACTACTTTGTTGTAATAATGTTGTATATATACCATATTTTCATCGTAGTTGTTGAGATTATTATGGTTATATCCCCTTATAAGTTGCACCAAATTCATGTTGACTACTTTTTTTACCCATATGTCTGTGGATGGAATGTTGTAGATCTATTCAAATTTTTGTCCATATTCTCCCACAATGTAGTTAAGAATGCACTGATAAATCTGGTATCCTTATTTGAAATGATGCTCCTTGGTATCCCAAAGTGCACCCAGACCTGTCCATAGAACAATTTTGTTGCTTCTTGCCTGTTGATGGTCTTTTTACAGGGCATTGGAACACACATATTTTTTAACCTGTCAATTACCACGAACAGGTAGTCATGTCCCTTCCTGGTTATCAGTAAAACTCCCACAAAGTCCATGGAAATGCTTTCCCTAGGACGAGTAGGTACACGTAAGGGATTATATAGAACATGTTTCCTATTGATATTCTTGATGGTACATTAAATAATGCATCCTATTATGAACCTAGCTACCTTCTCTTGCATCTTGGACCAAAACACATACCTTTTCAAGTTAGCCACAATCTTCCCTACACCAAAGTGCCCTACAATGTTAGAGGTGTGAGCTTCTCTAATCAACTACAGTAATTCACCTTTAGGAACACATAGCTTATCCAACCTGTAGAGTAATCCATCCTGGAGATGGTAGTCAACTATCTTGTTTCCATCGTGCACATGACTTTGAATTTGAAACTATTGATACACCTCCTTGAAGTCCTCATTCTTTGAATATTCCCCTATATATACATCATGACTGAATTCCTCGATGTGCATAAGAGTCCCCAAAGTTGTAATATTCAATGTGGGTGGCCTTGAAAGTGTGTCGAATAACTTGTTGGTGTTTCCCTGCTTATACTTGATCACCAAATGAAACTGCTATAAAAACCCCATCCACTTGTAATGCCCGGTCCGTTTTAGCTTACTCTGGGCCTACTAGTACTACAATGGCTAGTTTTTGTGTGGATTATTGCCTCCTTTTCCATCAGATAGTGCTTCCACTTCTTCACAAATTGCACCATGGAACATAGATCCTTGTCATAGGTAGGGTAATTAAGAACTGCCCCATGAAAAAAATCATAATGGTAGCATAAAATCCTTCCCCCCTGCATCAAGACAACTCCCATAACATACCCACTTGCATCTGTCTCCACTTCAAAGGGTCACTACAATTTTGGTAATGTCAGAATTGGTGCTTGACTAATCTTGTTCTTTAGCTCTTCGAAAGCCCCTTTTTGACCTTTTCCCCACTGGAAAATCTTTCCACTTGTTGTTATGGCATGGATAAGTTTTGCTACCGCTGAAAATGAGGCTGTGAACTTCCTCAGGTACTGTGTTGCCCAAATGAAATTCCTGACCTTAGAAACATAAATAGGCACCGACCATTTCATGATGTCTGCCATATTGGAATGATCTATCTTCAGTTCTCCTCCACCAATCACATACCCCAAATACACCAAATACTACTGCGTAAACTTGCACTTCTTGAGATTTAATAGTAGCTAGTGATTCTTCAATGTTTCTAACACCTGCGTCAAATGTGAAATATGCTCCTCCCAGTTAGAAATATATACCAATATATCATCCAGATATACAATAGAAAATGAATCTATAAAAGGGCACAATACATGATTCATTAATCTCATAAATGTAATTGATGCATTCCATATTCCATATGGCATAGCTAGCCACTCATACAAACCTTGCCTGATTTTGAAGGTGGTCCATGTATATTATTCTTTGACTCGAACCTGGTGATATCTAGACTTCAAGTCCAACTTGGTGAAGTAATTTTCTTGTTGCAATTGATCTAGCAGATCATCTATCATGGGCAGGGGGTAACTGTTCTTGAGCATGATTTTGTTCATTACCCTATGATCTATACACATCCGCCAAGTCCCATCCTTCTTCAGCGCAATGATGATGGGTGACCCACATGGTGATGTACTCGGTAGAAATACATTGTGTTTCAGTAGCTGCTGCAACTTTTTATTCACCTCACTTGCTTCTATAACAAAATTCATGTACAACCCAATATTTGGAAACAGGTATTCTAGCAATAGCTGGATCTCATGCTCCACTTCTCTCTTAGGTGGTAGCCATTTAGGATCTTGGATCACATCCTTGTATGCCTATAACAACTCCAATTATTTTTTATGTTTCTTAGTGCACCCCTCCAAGGATTCTTTACCTCTTATTGATTTCACTTCATACTAACTTTCTCTTAAAAACAATAAAACATACTTCTTGTTGGAACTGGTCAATTTCTTAGCTTGGTTGGCACTTACTAGTGATATTTTTGACTTTCCTTTGTGTGTGTTGATGATGAATTATTTTCCATCCTTAACAAGTTGATACTAGTTGGTTCTCCTCATGAATGTTTCATCATGCATTTACATATATGGACTCCCAAACACGACTCCACATACATAAAGGGGAACCACATCTAGATCTACTTCATAAATAAAATCAACACTGATAGCAAATCTAATTTTTCACAGCTTATTTACCTTCAAATTTGCATCCTTATTTACCCATCCCAGTGGATATGGGTTTGGATGATCACGAAATTCTAGCCCTAACTTCTTGACTAACTTTGTTGCAATGAGATTCGCCTGCGATCTTGATTAAAATAGAGCATCAATCTTTGTCTTCTTGACCTATATCTTTATATGGAAGAGTTTGTTCATTTATTTCTCTTCATGTTGCTAAAGGCTTCTCATATTCACCTCCTCCTTCACTAAAGTACAAACGATTTTCTCATCCACATCCTAGTTTCTTTCAACTTGGTTGCTCGAATTAGTGGCCATGAGATTCTTCTTGTTGTTCTCTTTCTTCTTTCTCTTTGGGTTTATCTCTGGATGCAACTTCTAGCACTTCTCCTCTATATGGCCATCAATGTTGTAGTGGTTGTTGGGATATTTACACTGGTTGTCATATTTTTATCATTTCCCCCTTTTTGCTTCTTATTCCCCTCCTTATAATCATCTTGTTGATCCTTCTTCTTCGATCCACTTGATTGCGCTCTCTTCAAGCTTATGTTATCTAGGTATTGTGCTTATACACAAGCCTCATACACCGATTTGGGCTTGAATACAATCACTTGTTCTTGAAGATGGCGGTGCATACCCCCTAGATACTTGAGTAGTACATATGGGTTCTTTGGAGAGATACCCAAAATTATAGCCATCTTTATGAATTTTGTGGTGTACTCCTGCACGCTTTGGCCCAGATTTTTCCTGAAGTAATGCCAACCGATCCACTAGTCCTCCACGTACCAAATGGGATAAAATTGTGACTTAATGATGGTTTTGAAATCATCCCACTTAGTCACTAGAGGTTTTGCCTCCAACCTCAGGTTTTACTTGTGTCTCTCCCACCAATTCAATGCATGGCCCTCTAATTTCAGCTGCAAAAATGAGATATTTTTCCCTTCCTCGATGTGATAGACACTGAAATAAACTTCTAGTTGCTACAACTAGTGGTTCATATTCAGAGCATAGATATCACCATGGTACGACTTGATATAGAATTTTTCTTCCATTTTAAATAGGGACTGATTCACGACATTCGAACTGAGTTGATATTTTTCAGGATTGTTCTTCGATTGATTCTCCATTTCTCCCCAATATTCTGATCCCCGTTATTATTTATCCTCTGTATTCGAACCTCCATCTTCTCCAAGTCTCCCCAGCTTGTTATTCAAGGCCGCCATGAGGAGGTTTAGATTGTGGTTGATATCTATGACTTGTTGTTCCAGCCGCGTAAACCTCATCGCTGCAAGATCACAAGTTTTGTTTACAAATTTTTCGCCCACGATTAGGGTTTTACGATTTTTGGCCCCTTCGATCTAGATCCCTGCAATCTCCAGAAAATAACCAAAGAAACTCACTATGATACCAAATTATTTGTAAAATTTCGTGCATATTCCACTGGATATTTTGACACAACAGATCTGATAATAATATCTTAAAATATTGAAATTTTACATTATTACAGATTTATTAAAATTCTATATTTGTATATTTAGTTGTAGTTAGTGCATGCATGCAAGTGGAAATTATTAAAAAATTAAAGAACGAAAAAATAAACTCACAAAGACACATAAGACACAAGATATTCTCTCTGGGAAACCCCTTCGGGAGAAAACCCAATTGGAAGGTTAGGCTACTTCGCTCTATTTCTCTGTTTGGAAATATGGATGCTTATACAAAGAAGTAATGTATGTGGCCCTTGGGATATTACAGTGTACATATCCTCTCTTTTATCTCTACCTCATATCTCTCTTGGATATATTTTCTCAGCTATGGAACAAAATTCTCTTGAAAAAATGGAATGTCTCTTCCTCCTAGTGGCCCGATTATAACACAACCTGATAGCCTACTAGTGGTTAAGTTTGACTACATAAAATCTTAACTTAAGTTACAATATAGAAGGTTATAGATTAATTTATATAATACTCATGTGGCTAGCCCCTTTTACATGAATAATGGTGGCTAACGCAATATCATCCTGAATTATAGATGTGAAAATAGGAAGGTCAACTTCTGAGTGGCATAACTTTTGCATACAGATTCTAATTGACGCGCTTCTTACACTGTTGGAAATATATGTATGTGTAGAATAGAATGAAATGATGTTTCACAAAAGAGGGAAATATTTACCCCCAAAAAAATTCATTTTATGCCTCAAAACTCTCCCAGAAGTTTTCAAACCCTATTTTTCCAAACTGGGTCTCGACGGTGAATACGGTCCCGTGAGGAGATTCTTCCAGTTTTACCACTCCAAATGCATCGAGATGGATGAAAAACAGTATAATGATCCAATCTGGATAACCAATTCACAAAATAGAAGAAAATATAGATCAATGACTTGAAAATAAGCTCTTCAAGGGGGAAACCTCCTT
This sequence comes from Pinus albicaulis, assembly GCA_034641835.2. Taxonomy (NCBI): domain Eukaryota; kingdom Viridiplantae; phylum Streptophyta; class Pinopsida; order Pinales; family Pinaceae; genus Pinus; species Pinus albicaulis. The sequence goes on from CM076572.1 coordinate 980,841,500, forward strand.
TACATCACATAAATGAACAATTCTTGGATTATTCAAATGACAATACCACCTTGGTATATATAGGAGTCTAAAGAGTAAAAATGTAATTAGGGCGTACATAAAAATAATAATGTAATGGATCTACAATAACAATAGTGGATTTCTATGGGACTCAACAATAACAATATGAAGGTTCTATGGTGCACAGCAATAACAATCAAGGGGCTATACTAGTATTATAGGGACCTAAAAATAAATAAGTGAAAAACGTAGTAAAAGTGGCATAATATAGGCTTATTTAGGTCGAGATGTGGTATATCATCATGGAAAAATATTGTCAAAATAGGGTACTGACATCATTGATCCTAAATGATCCATTTCGAACATTCCCACAAATGGATTAAGATGAGATATTTTGTGTATAACCCCAACAACCAACCCTTTCTTGTTTTCCAGTTTCACTATTCTTTCATGTAGAATACCATTTCTCTCTCTCGTTCTTTCAATCATCTTACTATTATTTTCCATGAATATTTCAAACTAAATACGCTTATTTTTTTGTTAATTCAACCTATAAGTTTGAGCCTATAATTTTCCTTTGGATTACTTCGACCTACATTACGTAAATTCTCTCCCAATATTTCTCCCATCCATCCCTCTTTATGACATATAAAAAGCAACAATAATGGAATTCACTATCATGTCTTTCACAAGTCCCATTTCCTCTATACATATTTCAAATCTCACATATAGTACAACATTTAACATGTCTATGATGGCTAGCTATAATTTCAAACATAAATGAAGCCTTCTAGTTGAATTCTAGGTTTAACACATAACCTATACCAAGCTATATGTAGCCCCAAATCTCCCACTCTTGGATGATGGAAATCAATAAGGAGGATGGACCTTAAAACGAGATTAAAATTTCAGTCTTTCCCAAGCATAATACCACAAGAATGTGTGTGTCCCATCCTCAAAAAGTTGATTAATGGAGGTTGCTACAACATAAAATAAGGAAGCACATAAGGGAAGGGCCTCTTAAATGCCCAATTGCATGCTTCCATTGCAAAATGCCTCTTGTCCCATGTTTAAATATGATGTATCCTTGTAATTGATATCAAATAATACATCATGGGAGGTGAAAACGAATTAATTTACCACCCCATCAACCTACACCCTCCCTCCCTTACCCACACTTTGTTGAGAATTAAATGGGGTAATGATTATATTTAATTATGTTCTACTTGATGACTGCTTGTGTTTCCTTTTTACTTATTAGCTTTTTTCCTTATTATTATATGTGTGAAGCATCAAACAACTACCAAAACAAGAAGAACAATGAAAAAATATATAGGTTGGAAGTCAGGGCAAAAACCTCTCCTCTTGAGAGGAAAACCCGTGAATCTATTCTCTTCCTTATAGATTCTTCAATTGACGAAATCCATGACGTTAAGACTAAGATCAATACCCTCCAATACGAAGACCAACCTCTTGATATGATGTGCTAACCTCGATCTAGTCAAACCCAGTCAAATCTTTTCCAATATTACTTCTTCGACCTCCTGTTGAAATATTTTCAACCTCCTACTGTAGATCTGAAATTTTGGCCCCCATGCAACTATTGCTACCACACATGGGAGCTTTGATATTCTTCTAGAGATCTCCTCTGACCTTTACTTTCCTTTCCCTAACTTTTGGAGCTTGAGAGAGACCCTTGGTGACCTTCACTTAACCTCTTTTCCTTCCTTTCTCCAAGACTGAACTTTTAGATGGATGCCCTAGGCCTACTGTAGAAACTCTAGTCCTCTTTAGCATGCGTGAGATAAAATAATCCAAAACATAAGTCTCCTTCATCCTCCTTCTTCTTTGTTTCATCCTCCTTCCTCTTCCTTCATTATAATGAATGGTGAGTGAGTGTGCATCAGGTAGGACGAGTCCTATTCTATTTATAGGCTTCTTCAAGGGTGGATGTGGCTCTTCCTTTAGGTCGACTTGCCAAATGCCATGATAAATTTGTCTTGGAGGGTATTTTGACACTTTTAAGACAAAAATAATTTTATTTTTCAAGTTACAATGTGCCCAGTGGGGATTTCAACTTATGACAATAAATATTTTGACTTATTGACCTAGGAAAACCCTAGAAGCAATCAATGGATGCTTGACCTATAAAATAAAATACCTTCAGCATGAAACCTATGCTCCAAAATAATAATAATAAATTTTCTTCATTTTATAATTTACAAGAATAAAAAATAATTTTCATACTTATGAAGATCGAACCTAGTTACACATTTTTCAACACTCACTCTTAACTAGGGAGGTATTCATAAGAGGTACATGGACATTCTCAATCTAAAGAGATCTCATAAGAAGATTCAGATTGGTAACCCATCTGTCTAGCATCATATCAACCAGCATTGTCACATAGCAAGGCCTTGAATAAAATCTCTATCTCTCCACAGTATCATAGCACAATGATGGCGAGACCAATGATTTATAAACACCATCATCATTGTCTCTCAAGGTACATACTCCACCCGGGTGTTCACCGAGTATGACCTTATTTGGAATATTCTTGTCTTGGATAGCTAGTACTCAAAGAATAACGGTCCATGAATTATATTATCTTGGATGCCCTACCACATCCTCAAAGAGTATCAGATGCCAGATGGTTACCCAATCCTCCATTATGTCTTCCCAAGTGAAGACAAGAATGATGTGCCTATCTCTCCCTCTCAACTAGAGAGGATATATCAATCAAGCCAAGCTTGTCTCTCAAGTACACAAGCTTCTTGTTAGGAAGGGATTTCATCAATATGTCAGCTACATGTTCATCAGTGGAGATATATTGTAGTTGCAGCACACCAATTTGTACTAGATCCTGAATGTAGTGATACTTGTTTTTTATATGCTTTGTCTTTCCATGAAATATTGGGTCTTCAGACAATAACATACAACTGGTGTTGTCACAATGTATCACTATAGGGTCCATCGGTCCTTCGAATAGTTTGGATAACATCTTCCTTAACCATATTACTTTTCTGCTTACTTCACAGGCTGCAACATATTCAGCCTCAACAATACTTAAAGCAATTATGTCTTGATTTCTACTCATCCATGAGATCATGGAGGATCCCAAAATGAAACATCCTCCTGTAGTTCTTCTTCCATCTTGCTCACTTCCTCCCCAGTCAAAATCTGTATATCCAACCAAGTAGACATCATTCTTCCTATCATATTTCAGGAAGTAGTGGATAGTTCCTCACAAATATCTAAGTGTATGTTTTGTTGCTTTTCAATGATCATGTTTTGGCTCTACTTGGAATTGACTGAGAATTTTTACTGCAAAACATATGTTTGGTTGAGTATTCACCAAGTACATCAGTGAGCCAATCAGTTTCCTATATTTGGAAGGATCCACGGGGCTCGATTCAGAACTCCTTAGTCTCTTCAAGTTTGTGATCATCGAAGGGGTCATATGTTTGCTATCCATCATGTCAAACCTCTTCAACATCTTGATCACATACTTCCCTTGACCTAGATCAATTTTATTAGGTCCTTGCCAGAATTCTAGTCCCAAATAGTAATGCATCAACCCTAGATCCTTCATGTAAATTCTGTTGCTAGTTGCTTCTTACATTCTTCAATTTATACACATTCTAAGAGAATATCATCTACACACAAAAGAATGATTACGGGTTCTCCATATACATCCTTGATATAAACGTTTGAATCAACATAATTTTTTGTGAAGCCAATTCTTTGTAGGTATGCATCCATTCTATCATACCATGCCCTTGGTGCTTTCTTGAGGCCATATAATGCTTTCTTCAATCTGCAAACATATTAATTCTTAGAAATTATACAAAAAATATGTATACCAATGGATTCAGTGTGATCATGCAATATACTAGAGCAAGAGACTGAATCCTTCTACAATTAATTCTACAAAAATTAAAAATGATCGCAAAATCACACCAAGTAAAAGAAAGAAGAAATTCAATCCACAACACGGATTTTTTTCCTGGGGAAAACTTTCTGCTCAAAACCCCTCTATCTCTATTGCATAATGAACCAAGGAATCATGAAACAATTACAATGCATTCTTCTCATAAGAGTTTGATGCACTCTGCTAACTTTCTCACACTGAGCCTTCCTTGCTCACTCAATCCCTAGGCAATTAATCCCTATTAATTAGGATAATTAGCCTTCCTTGACTGCGCAATACATCATGGGCATCCTATGGTGTATATAATTGCGCCCAAGAAATTTTCTATAAATACAACTGATAGATAACTTCCCTTTAACCTCTGTCTCAACTTGGTCTTCATCAGAACTGACATGCATGAAGCTATTAATAGTAAATCATCAGTCACTTTACAGATCAATGCATGTGAATTAAATCTGATTTAATTCACTTAACCTCTCACTAGTGCAACAATCAATTACAACTAGTTAAACCAACTTTAACTCACTTAATTGAGTTAACTGATTTCTCATGCATTAAACTAATACACTAACTACAACTTGGACTCTAAAACAAATAGAATCACTCTACATGCCTCACCAACCACCCTCAACTCGAATTTCATGAGCTAAGTGAGTCTATCACACTTAGTTAACTATTACAGGTGATTATGAGATAAGATTACAATTTATTATTCAATTTATTTAAGGGATAAATAAATTTGACACACATTTCTTCTAATTAATTAAGAAATAATTAAATCAAAAGCCTCGCATGGTAGTCATTTCTGGGTGCCATTTTCTAGATGTTTCTGGATGCCAATTTCATTGTTTCTTGTTGCAAATTTCAACACCTTCTTGTATTTAACTTCAAATTCCAAGGGTTTCTATATATATAATTCCTCATCAATTATTCCATTCAGAAATGCAGTCTTGAAATCCATTTGATAGGTGTTCCATCCTGTCGTTGTTGCCAAAGAGACCAATGAACGAATCATTGTATACCTTGTTTTCAGAGCAAATGTATCTTCATAGTTGATGCCTTCTTGTTGAGAGAAACCACTAGCCACAAATACTGCCTTATATTTATTGATACTTCCATCTACCGCATGTTTGATATTGTAGATCTATTTGGAAGCTACCAAATATTTGTCTTCAGGCCTAGGTACAATCTCCCAAACTCCATTCTTCATTATAGATTGATACTCTTCATCCATGGCATCCTTTCATTCCTGATGATTGACAACCTCTTCAAAAGTGGATGGCTCTTCTTCTATTAGTTTTGTCATGTATGCAACAGACCCAAAATATCTCTTGGTTTTCTTGCTTTCTCTAAATGATCATTTCACTACACCATGACCTTCTGCATCAAGTAGTGTATATTTCAACTAGTTTGGTCTCTTTCTTGATTCGAGAAGGACCACAGGTTGAATGGTTTCACTAAGACCCTCGTCTTTGTTGAAGTTTGCAACAAGAAACAGTGAAATCGGCATATGGAAGCAACATTCAACACCCATGCCTAATGCATTAATCACCTAGTGCATTAAGCACCTACACTAGGGTGAGACCCATAGGACTAAATTTGGTGCACGTCTATTTTAGTTATCCCTTAATTAAGATGGACAATAAACTGTAATATATTTTGAATGATAACTTGTAATAGTTAACTGAGAGTTATAAACTTAGTTAGCTAGTGGATTTCGAGTTAGAGGTAGTTGGTGAGGCATGCAGATTAATTATAGTTGTAAAAGAGTTTGAAGTGCAGTGGTGCATTAGTTAATGCAAGTTGTAATTAGTTTAACTCAGTTAAGTGAGTTAAACTCAGTTGTGCTAGTTGTAACTGTTTGATACACTAGTGAGAGATCAAGTGAATTAAATATTAATTAATTCACAATCAGTGATCTCACATGCAACTGAGGATTTATTATTATTAGCTACATGCATGTCAGTTCTAGTGGAGACCCAGTTGAGTTCTAGGTGAAAGGGAAGTGTAACTATCAGTTGTGATATTAGCAAGCTACCCAGGTGTAGTTAAAACACCATAGGATTCCAATGATACTCAGCGTATTTGAGGAAGGATGAAATTCCTTGTGAATAGGGATTGCATTCATTAGGGATTGTGTGAGTAAGGCAGGCTGAAGACGGGTTGAGAATTGGTTGTGTATTGGCCCGATTTTTTCTGGATCAGTATGAGACAATTAGCTGAATACAAGAGGACTCTTGTGAGAAGAGTTGTATGTAATTGTTTCGTGATTCCTTATGGAATATACAATATATGATAGAGGGATTTTGATCAGCAAGCTTTCTTCGGGAAATTATCGGTGTTGTGTGTGATTGATCTTTCTTCATGTTCATGTGATTAGAGTTTGTGTTTTTAATTCCGCAAGAGATTTGTAGAAGCGATTTAGTATTTAAATTTAGTACATTGTTAGATCGGGTGAATCCAAGATATACATGCATGTTGTGTAATTTCTACATTCTTCATGATGAGGTTCTTCTTCTTCCCTGCTAACTTCTTCTTCAAATACTACAAGTTATTCGTCATCAAAGTCCATGGGAAGTTCCTTATATTTCTTGAATGTGATACTCTTGTCAAATATGACATCACGACTTACTTCTATATGGTGTCCTTCCTTTATATAGATTCTATAGGCATTAAAGAAATATTTGTAAGCAAAAAATGTTGCTCTCGTGCTTGATGGATCCAACTTCTTTCTTTTGTCCTTTGGTATATGAATATAAATGGGACACTCAAAGATACATAGATGGCCTACAGTTGGTTTCTCCCCAATGAATACATATTTAAGGGTCTTGTTATGTAGTGACATGTGGGGACTTTGATTTTGAATATATACTGATGTCTTTGTAGCTTCTCCCCACAAAAAATTTAATATATCTTGATCATGTAACATCTCTTTTACACTTTCTTCAATGGATCTATTTTTCCTTTTTGCAACTCCATTTTGGTCGGGATTGTATGGGACTATCAACTCCCTCTTAATACCAAAATACTTACATAATGATATAATCTCCTTGGATGTATACTCTCCTCCATTATCAGATCTTAGTATCTTGATTCTTCTTTATGTAAGGTTCTCCACTTCAAATTTGAAATCTTGAAATTTTGTGAATACTTCGTCCTTGGTTTTCATTAATTAAACCCAGGTATTTATTGAATTATAATATATAAAAGTGACTAAATATAGATGACCTCAAAGTGATTTAGGAGTCATATGGCCACATACATCGGAGTGAATGAGATCCAAGGTTTCTTTTGATCGTGAAGCATTGCTTACAAATGGTCTCTTGGTATTATTACCCAATGCACATCCCTTACATAATCCTTCATGATCTTCATTTAGTTTAGGTATTCCATCTACTATGAAACTTAGATTTGGGAGGATATTGAAATGAATATGACCAAATATTCTATGCCATAGTTCACATGGGATAATTTCAATGTGAACCAAGGCTTGATCTAGAGGAGATATCAGTCTGTAAAGTCTACCTTCTCAAATACCAATTACTCTAGCATTCTCTATACTTGAGTTTTTACTACATACAACAACCTTTCCATCAATGAAAGCTACTCTATCACCCTTATCCTCTAGACTTGAAATGGAAAGTAAGTTCTTATACAAACCTAGAACAAATAGGATGTCGTTGAAGTGAATGTTGCTTCCATTCTCCATCTCTATAGAAGTTGATCCAATACCTCCAAGGGATAGCTTTTTTTATCTCCAAGTTCCACTGAATAAGAAGATTTTTCCTTTGATAAAGTCTTTAATTGTTTGTGATGACCTATCATGTGCCTAGATGCACCACTATCAATTACCCAAATGATTTCATCTTGAAATGTGTGAGTGAGTGCCAATAAAAGACCCTCATCCTTTTCCTTGATTACTTCTTTTATTGTAGAGAATAAGAGACTTCATGCTTCCTTGATTATTTTATTGAAATAAGGCTTGCTACCTTTAACACTACTTGATGAAATTCTTCAATGTAGTGGAGATCTTCATGATGCCCTTAGCCAACCTTAGCTTTGATCCTATGTTGAGAATTCAATAGGGCAATGATTATATTTAATTCTCTTTTACTTGATAACTTCTTGTGTTTGATTTTTACTTATTAGTTTTTTTCCTTATTATTATATGTGTGAAGCATAAAACAACTACCAAAACAAGAAGAACAATGACACGATATATATGATGCAAGCCAGGGCAAAAACCTCTCCTCTTAAGAGGAAAACCTGTAGATCCCTTCTCTTCCTATAGATTCTTCAATTGAAGAATTCCATAACCTTAAGACTGAGACCAATACCCTGCAATACCAATACCAACCTCTTGAGATGATGTGCCAACCTCGATCTAGTCAAACCCAATCAAATCTCTTCCAGTAGCACTTCTTCAACCTTCTGCTGCAAGATTTTCAGCTTCCTTCTGCAGATATGAAATTTCAACCCCCCTTCAACTATTGTTGCCACACGTGGGAGCTTCGATCTTCTTCTAGAGCCCTCCTCTGACCTTCACTTGTATTTCCTTGACTTTTGGAGCTTGAGAGAGACCCTTGGTGACCTTCCCTTGACGTCTTTTCTTTCCTTTCTCCAAGATCGAACTTGTAGATGGATACCTTAGGTCTGCTACAAAAACCCTAGTCCTCTTTAGCACGTGTGAGAGAAAATAATACCAAACATAAGTATCCTTTGTCCTCCGTCTTCTTCGTTGCTTCCTCCTTCCTCTTCCTTTACTAGAATGAGTGGTAAGTGAGTGTGCTTCAAATAGGACGAGTCCTCTTCTATTTATTGGCTTCTTCAAGGGCGGATGTGGCTCTTCCTTTAGGTTGACTTGCTAGTTGCCATGTCGACTTGGTCTTGGAGGGTATTCTGACACTTTTAAAGACACAAATAATTTTATTTTACAAGTTACAATGTTCCTAGTGGGGTCTTCAACTTATGACAATAACTCTTTTGACTTCTTGACCTAAGACAAACCCTAGAAGCATTCAATGGGTTCTTGAACTATAAAATAAAATACCTTGAGCATGGAACCATGCTCCAAAATAACAATAATAATAAATTTTCTTTCATTTTATAATTTACAAGAATAAAAAATACATTTCATACTTATGAAGACAGAACCTAGTTACACATTTTTCAACACCCTTGACTCTACCTTCATTTACCCTTAACCATTTCCACAATTAAGTTGGTTTCTTCATTTGCTTATTTATTTAGAGAAGAGTTATGCCACTTCAAAATTTGGAAAAAGATTATGGATTCAAAAAAAAATTAATAGTCATTGTGCTTTGATTACTCTTTCTCAACTAAATGTCAAAGAAACAAATAAATCAAACATTATAACAAATTATTACTCTATAGTTCCCAACTATTCAAAATTAAGTAACCCTTCTCCAATTTATAATCGCCAACCATTAAATCAATACTAATACCTCAACTTAATTACATTGAAGGTGTTTATAAGGGGGAGTTTCTCTTGGGACTTTCAGCGTCTGTCGAGAGCATATAGGAATACGTCACGCGCCTATGTATTTCTTGCAAGTCCTTTCTTATCACATTAAGAAGAAGAAGAAGAAGTTATTTTAATGTCCATGAGGCTAAAGATACTTGATGGGATAGACTGTTTCTCTATCTGGATCTTGTATTATGTTTTTTTCCTGTGAAGTTTCACAATAAACTCTACCATCTTCTTGACAAAGCCCTTGCTAAATAGAATATCCCAAGAGCTAGCTGCCAATATATATGCATAACTTTCCCTGCTGTCTTTGAAGGCCTTACATTCTAAAATGAAATGCTTTTTGTTTCCACTTTTCCAGAAGAGAAAAAAATACATACTCTTGCCTCCCATACTTCTTTTGGCCTTTTCCAGCGCCATGTTTCACAACGAAGTTGATGCGAATTAGTCCTTAATTGAGTGATAATAATTTTGGATTAATGAAAAAAAAATTGATTGCATGTAGCTTATGAGATTTTACATTGTGCAACTCTCTGACCAATTCGGTCTATATCAGGGCCCATACGATAATGTTAGAATATAAACTCTCAGGCTAGTGAAACCTAACCCCAATTCAGGTTGGGTTCCCTTGTTTGAATGGGTTAGTGTTTCTTTGTTGTTGTTTGAAGAGAATGAATTGATATTTATCTCAACTAACCAAACCTATTGAAACCATATCCAGGAATATGTCTTGTACCTCGTAAACCAATATCAGTGGAAATCTTAGAGAAACCAACCCACGCTGCAAAGACATCTCCAGCGCCCTGGGCATAAAAAGGTTTAAACTAGATCTATCAGTGTTTAAATTAGATCTATTAGTCGTCGAAAGAGAGAAGACGTGAATCACTACAATGTCTTCGATTGTTTTCATGTGTAATGGTGTTACATGTAAACATATATGTTTGAAATTTTTAACATTGGTGTTAATATTTTATTTTTGATTTTTTATATTTATTATTAGAATTAAATAATTTTATAGTTCTCAAAATTATATATTTTTATTGTTCAATTTTTATTTTTTTTAATTTAAATAAATTTAACATCTAACATTTTTTATTACTTTAAATTATCTAACCTAAACCATGTAAACTATTCTATTAAAGCCTATAACAAGAAATAGTAAAAAATTTAGCCTGCTATAAAAATATGGCAAAAAATGATTAAACAATCTTAACTATTCTTTAACAAAACTCATAAAATATATTTAAAAAGATTAGAAACACTACGGTATCGTGTATTGAATAAATATGTCAATTTTTTACAACTAGCACACTCATATTAACATGTGGTTATGGCTGATATACTTCCATCTGTGTCATATATGAATCAAAATATCTTTACACACAATAATGATGGGAGTCATGTAATCAAATGTATTATGTTGTAATCCAACTCATTTAATAATGTTATAAATAATATGAAAATATTTATTTGAATTTAATTGTGGATACAATTTTAAGATATAATTAAAAACAAATTAATCAATTTAAATTAAATTATATAACATATTTTAAATAGTTAAATCATTATATATTTATCATTTTTTTAGTGTGGTTTACAGATTTGAGATCAGTGATTGCTATGTTCATGGAATGTTTGTATCAGGAAATTCACCCAAAGAGATCACTTCTTATTGGCTCAACCACGAAGCTAGGCCCTGAGAGCATCGAGAGAATTGAATCCATGACCTCCCAATAGCAAAGGTGCTTTAATGACAGGGATCGTGCATTGAATATTTGTACCAAGAAGATCCACCTGAAGGGATCACTTATTGTCGGCTCAACCACAAAGCCCGACCCCAAGAGTGTCGAGAGAATTGAACCCATGACCTCCCAATAGAAAAGGTGCTTTAACGACAAGGAATTGACCAACTGAGTTAACCCTCGGGGCTACCTACCATCCATTTATTACTGATTGATAATGAAATAAAAAATTCTTAAACTTAATTTATATTTACCATCAGTTACTTTCCACCATAATTTAAGCAAATTTTTGCAATAAACAAAAAGATAAAATAAGATGTAAATAAATACACTTACAAAGAATTACTTCCCATCATTATTTATATTTCCATTATTTATAATATTTTATGCAATTGTTTTTTAAATCATAATTTCTAACATAAATGACAATCACTAAAACTGCCACTTATTTTAAATAAATCAATAATTTTACATTAATAGATTTACATATAATTAACATTTAAGTTATTCTTCTTCAATATCCCCTTCCCTACTACAAAGTTATGCTAATTATTAATAGTTTTACATAACAACTAAATAAATACAATTTCTCATTTTCTTTTAAAGTAAAAAACAATACCAAAAGTTGTTACCCTTATCCAAAACCTATTACCCCTATCCAATAAAGTTTTAAATCAAAATCACATTATCAATCAAATAAACTCTATGAAAAAAAATGCAACAAAATACTTAATAATGACATTAATATATTAACTTATTAAATGTACTTTACAAAATAAATTCTATAAAGCACATTGCAACAAAATATTCAATAATGACATTAAGATATTAAATTTACTTTACAAGTGTGGCTTCATAATTACATAAGTGGGAATCGATGGGCATCGATTATATTTTAAAGTTTTAGTAGGCGTTGTATGTGGTTAGGAATCAAATGTCGCCTTGATGCAAGTAACTTATGGCTTCTTGTCCATCATTAAGCACACTTCAATCGAGAAAAAGGAAAGGCAATAATCATTATTCATATTACTTAATAAATTATTACAATTATAATCATAATATGCTGTTTTTAGTATAAACTAAGTAAACGAGGGGGCGTGGAAATTCTTGTAATTATGAAAATGAGGGAAGCGTAATACTTCTCTTATGATCATGAAAATGAGGGACGAAAGAATAGCATTGTTTACATGGTAAACATGGAGCACATTAAAGGCAATAAGTTTACATCTCACTTTGTTATCTTTTTATATGGTAGGTCATAATTAATATTTTCAAAAATGGAATATGTAAATTATTATTATTATTTTAAAATTTTATTATATGGTAAAAAAAATTTATTGTGTATGTAAAGTTTGGTCTTAATTAGATTAGATTTATTGATCAGTGATTAGAGTTTAAGTAATGCAAAATAAAAATATTTATTGTTGATAAATTACTAATAACTATTATAAATTTGACTATGTAAAGAAGTAAAATAATGGTAAAGAGGGAGAGCGATGTCGAGTTAAAAGACGGTTGTGCTAATTTAGCTGACCTAAAAACCACAGTGCCAATTTCTTGATTGAAAAGACGCTTCCTTACCTCAACCTAGGGAGATAATTTCATTCTTTTCTTTTTCGTTTAAATTTAAGTGGGACGACCCCAAGGCTAATACAAAAACCATTGAGTTTAAGCCTTAGGGAGATAATTTCATTCTTTTCTTTTTCGTTTAAATTTAAGTGGGACGACCCCAAGGCTAATACAAAAACCATTGAGTTTAAGCCTTGTTCAAATATAGCCATTAGAGCCAAAAGCTTCCCATATAATATGTGCAACCCAACTTAAACATAATTATTGTGGCCTCGGCTCTTCTATAAAACAAGTGCACAGAAAGAAATTATAATATATGCCCCTTTACCTTCGTAATAGATGTCGGTGTTCTTCCTTTGTAATATTCCAGCTCTCGACGCTCATATGCTTTCCTCCCATTCTGCATGATATGACTAAGCCTCAAGAATTGTGTCCAACCTATTTAACATTGGTCTGCAACCTTTATCTGTCGGGGCAACTCAACAATTACGCAGCACACACTTTGTCCACAAGGCCCACTTTCTATGTTTCCTATTGGGAATTTGTTCATGCTTTTCCATGTAATCTTGGGTTCATTTCATCCCGACCTTTCCTTTGGGAACGCTCTTGGTTTCCTTTTGGAATTCTCTTCGAGGATTATAAGCGGTACGATAAAAAAAATAGGGCCAATCTCCACTTGGCTTTCCTCTATTGTCGCTCTCATATACTCGTCTTGGCCCACATTCCACATTCTCCCAGTCCTTGTCACCTCAACTCTTCAAACCGATGAAGAGAGGCTTCACCTTCTAGGAAGCGGACTCCGGCAAACAAAAATATTTTTTTTCAAATGTTGTTTCCGCCTTCCAATAGTTTTTGTCCCTGGGCCTTTTTCAAAGTGTGCATATCTTGTCCTTCTGTGAGGAGTCAACATCACTCACGGGTCCCTTCTCAGTCTCGTTGTCTAATGAAAGCACTCCACATCACCCCGACCTATTTTATGTTAGTTGGCTTCCATGTCAGCCTGGTGCCTACTCATCCTGGTTTCTCCTTTGTATGTTCCTCCCTTGATCTTCCGGGGAAGAACCTTCGGGACACATCAGCGCAACGATTGTTAAATGACGACTTCTTCTAACATAAGTTTAATTTTTGTTTCCCCAGCCTTCGTCAATTAACGTTTTCTTGTCGAAGCTTCAATAGAATAAGTATTTTTCTCCTCTCTGTTATACTTCATGCTTATATTATACTAAAGGCTCACACTTTATACTCGACCCATTATTCTCTAATCTTGGCCTTCTATTCTCAACCCTTAACACAATGATCCACCATGCTTTCATTGTGCCTCTAATTTTCTCTAACTCAAAGGAAATTGTTTCCTTCATGGTTTTTAACACCTCTACAATTTCTCTAAAATGAACATGCTTTCCACCAAATCCTTTATGGAATCTCAATCATTGATCACAACATTGATCAATGATTGCAACCTTAATCTCTTCAACTGTGAAGAGAAGGCTTCAACTTTGTTCTCAAGGTTTTGGCCTCCTTTGAATTAAATCTGATGTGTGTTCTTGAAACACTCTCCCTCCTGATTTTTCTGTTATAATCTTGCAACACAGTCATGCATAATAATAGAAACACAACTCCATATAATAATAAAGAGAGGCTTGGCACACACAAATTCTAAACACTTGAACATGGTGTCTTTTCATATTATATATAGATAGTTACACAAGCCTTTATTCCTTCTTAGGCTTGATTTACAATGAATTGGCCCCTTTTTGGCCTCTTTGGCCCGCTTAACCTTACTCATGTACTCTCGACCTTCATCTCCACACTTGTTACCTACACATTACATGCTTTGGTTACATAATTATAAGAAAGGGATTTTGAACCATAATTAGTTTAGATCCACTAATTATGTAACAACCCCCATTTCTAGATCCCCTAGATCGACCTATCCTCCAAGAGATCTAACTAACTTTAAAATATATCTCATAAAGAGTAGATCTGATTACAATATTCCTCATTCTCATCACTTATGTACAATTCTTTTAAAAACATAGGAAAAACATTTAAATTAAAGCATTTAAATCCAATTTAGGGAACCAAATCCCTTGGTAAATGAAATCCCTAGGTCTAGTCAAAAAGTGTTTTGACTTGGAGGTTAGATGCTCCTACATCATACTCCCAAGGTGAAAACAAATTCATGGCCTCTTGACCATGTTCTTTAATAGACTGATGAAAATCCTCCTGGATCCCAAACTTTTTTATGTAACTAATCATTTGTTTTGTCATGTTGTTGTTGCTATGTTGGCTTCCAAACTTTATGTTGTAGTTTTCCTCCTTCTTTGTTGATATAAACCTATTAAGTCATATGCAATCTACTATCAACCTTCCTTCTTTCTACGATATGCCTCATCTGAGACACCTTCATCATTTCTTCAATCTCTATGTCCAACTTGTCCTCTGGCCGGTATATATTCTACAAAACTCTATTGTTTTCTTGTTGAAATTTGTTGTTGATATTCCTCCTTGGTTTTTGTTGTATCTTCACCTCATATTCCTTCAAATTGTTGGAACTTTTCTTGTTTGCACTTTCTTCACCACTTAGTGTTAGATTGTATAACGATTCCTCTAGAAATATGAGCTCTATAATGAGATCAATAACACTTCCCTGATCAATATTCAACTCTAATTTATTTGTAATGGGATTGTTCGTCCTTACTTCGTCTTCTATAGTTGCACCATCATCGTCATCCATGGAAACTTCCAATAATTTTCCATCTCTTACATCTGTAAAAACATGCTTGAGTATAAATTCCTCGATCTCTGCCATCTCTTCTAGCAACTTCATTTATTCATCAATCTATATATTCATTTCAATTGAGTTTTGTTCATCACCTGCAATCACACACAAATCATTAGTTTCAAAAACATAAGACCCCTTAGCCTCGTTTGATGTCTCTTTCAGTACATCCTCATGTTGATTTGAACTAATCCAATAGTTCACCAAATTTTCAATAAATATCTTCACACATATGGCTTCTTCTTCATCAATTGACAAACCTTGTCCATAAACAATTGAATTATACTCAATTGCTCTAAGTTCTTCCTTCACTTTATCATACATTATTTGCCTCAACTCTTTTTGTAGTGGAGGCCATCTCACCTTCTTTTGCTTCATTGTCCAACCATACCTCTGATCTTCCTGGCTTTCATGTAGCAATTGCTTCATGTGAGTGAGTTCTACCCTAAACTCAACCATCTCCTTCTCGAATTCCTCATCACTTATCCTATTTATGCTAGTTTGCTTGGCACTCTTTCCTCTTTGATTGTGACTTTCCTTTGAACCCATCACATGACCATCAATGTTCATCTTTACCTTTTCTTCTTATGAACTCTCTTTTTTCACCTGTGAGCTACAACAAGCCTTCTTAATCTTGTAACAAGGTTGCTACTTGCCAGAGTACCAAGTTTTCCTCTTGGTATACTTCTCTTCTCTTTCTCTCGATAATTTTACCCACACTCACTCCGTAACTACCTTCTTCTGGTTCTTTGCAATATAACCTCTCCTTCTTTCTTCTAGAGCCCGTATGCTCCTCATCTTTCAAAGATGCCAGGCTTCTGTAATTTCTTCTTCTCACCTCTCTCTTCTCTTTTATTTTCTTCGCTTCAAAAATTTCATCTTCTTGTCGGGTTCTGTCACAATTCTCCTTCTAAGAGATCTGCTTGTTTTATGGCTTCTACTTGCAAACACAAATACTTATGATCAATTTCAACATAAAAACATCAATACTTCTCTAGATATCTTTTAAGACCTTATTCTTTTTAAAGTCCTCTACATATTGTCTCTATCTTTTATTAATGCATTCCTCTATATATATTCTCCCATTAAGAGCATTTCAACCTACTCCAATCTCTATAACTTATGTTCTACAAATTCCTTCCAAACTCAACTTCACAGGAAAAATCAAATTCCTATTCAAATTATATCCTCGCAAAAAAAATATAATCCAACCCAAAAAAAATAATTAAACTTACTCTGCACCTTAAGAATATCAATGTCGTTCCTGCAATCATTTATCATTTACTTTAGTGCAAAAATTAAAACAATGTCCAAAATTGTTGTCCCGCAAAATCCATTTATTCAAAGAGCTTTATGTATCCTCTACTAAATAATTTCAAGTTAGAGAAATTTCTAGCTCCGATACCAAATGATGCTAAGCTAAAATTGGTTGTGCCAATTAAGCTGACCTAAAAACCCACAATGCCAATCTCTTGGTCAAAAAGGCACTTCCTTACCCGAACTTAGGGATATAATTCCATTTTTTTTCTGATTTAAATTTAAGTGGGAGAAACCCAAGGGTAATATAAAAACAACTGAGTTCAAGCCCTTTTAAAATATATCCACCAGAGCCAAAAGCTTCCCATATAATATGTGTGACCCAACATAAACAAACACATCATGGCTTTGACTCTTCTATAAAACAAACACGCGGGGATAAATTATGATATAATCCATGGGTGTTCTTCCTTTGTAATATTCTAGCCCTTAATGCTCATATGTTTTCCTCTCATTCTATGTGATATGACCAAGCCGTTGGACCTAGGTCCAACTCATCTAACATTGGTGTATTGCCTTTATCCATTGGGCCAACTCAGCAATTACGCAACACGCACTTTGTCCACAAGGCCCAATTTCTATGTTTTCTATTGTGTGTTCATTCTTATCTTTCCACGCAATCTCGATTACATGTCGTCCATGCCTTTCCTTTGGGAATACTCTTGGTTTCCTCCAAGAATTCTATTTTGAGATGATATAAGAGGTACGATTAAAAACAAGTGGGATCATTTCCACTTGGTTTTCCTTTAATGTCGCTCTCCTATACTAATCTTGGCCCACATGCCACGTCCACTCAGTAATATTCACCTCAGATCTTCGAAACAATGCACAAAGGCTTCATATTTTTGGAACAAACTCCAAGGAACAGAAATAATTCTCATCAAATGTTGTTCCCGCCTTCCATCAGTTGTTGTCCCTGGGCCTTTTTCAAAGTGCGCATGTATTTTCCTTCCAGGAGGATTCAACATCACTCGTGGGTCCCTTGTAAGTCTCGTCATCCAATGAAAGAACTCTTCATCACCCCAACCTTTTAAACGTTGGTTGGATTCCACATAAAACTGGTGCTTACTCATCTTGACCACTCCTTTGTATGTTCCTCCCTTGATCTTCCTAGGAAGAACCTTCGGGACACATTAGCCCAACACGTATTAATGACAACTTCTTCTAACATAACTTTAGATTTTGTTTCCCTGATCGTCATCAATAAACATATTCTCGTCTAAGGTTAAATAAACTAAGTCTTGTGCTTCTCTATGTTATACTATGTGCTCGGCTTCTACTAGAAGTTCACACTCTATACTCAGCCCATTATGCTCTGATCTCACCCTTCTATCTTCAATCCATAACACAATGATCTATAATTCTTCCGTTGCACCTCTGATCTACTCTAAATCAAAGGAAATTTATTCCTTCATGGTTTTAACACCTTTGCAATGCCTTTACAATGAACATGCTTTCTGCATATTCCTTTATTGAATATTGATCATTGATCACACTATTTATCAATGATTACAACCTTAATCACTTCAAACATGAACATAAAGGTTCAACTTTGTTCTCAAGGTTTTGGCCACCTCTAAATTAACTCTGGTGTGTGTTCTTTAAATGCTTCCCCTCCTAAAATTGCCTGCTGTAATCTTGCAACACACTCATGCTTGATAATAGAAATACAACTCCATAAATAATAAACAAAGTCTTGGCACACACAGATTCTAAACACTTGAAAAAACTGTCTTCTCATATTATATATAGATAGTTACAAAAGCCTTTATGCCCTTTTAGGCTTGATTTACAATGAATTGGCCCCTTTTTGGACTCTTTGGACCACTTAGCCTCACTCTTGTATTCTCAACCTTCCTCTCCACATTTTTTTACCTACACATTACATGCTTTGGTTACATAAATATATGAATTGGATTATGAACCATAATTAGTTCACATCCACCAATTACTCTACAATCCATATTTATATATCCTCTAGATCCACATATCCTCCAAGAGATCTAACTAACTGTAAAATATCTCTCTGAAATAGTAGGTTTTATTACAATATTCGTCATTCTCATCACTTATGTACAATTCTTCTAAACCAATTAAATAATTTAAATCCAATTTAGGAAACCAACTCCCTTGGTAAATGAAACCACTAGGTCTAGTTAAAAAGAGTTTTGACTTTTAGGTTATATGCTCCTGCATCATACTCCCAAGGTGAAAAAAAATCATGGTATCCTATCCTTGTGTCGTAATATATTGATGAAAATCCTCTTGGATCCCAAACTTTATTCTGTAACTGGTCATGTGCTCTGTCATGTTGTTTCTAATATGTTGTGGTTTTCTTAATTCTTCCATGCTTCCAAAATTTATATTTTAGTTCTCCTCCTTCTTTGTTGATATATAACTATTTAGTCAGATGAAATCTAATATCAACCTTCTTTCTGCAATATCCCTCCTCTAAGACTCCTTCATCATCAACTTCCTCATTTCTTCAATCTCTTTGTCCAAATTGTCCTCTGTCTGGTATATATTCTACAAATCTATTATTTTATTGCTGAACTTTGTTGTTGATATTTCTCATTGGTTGTTGTTGCATCTTCACCTCATCTTCCTTCAAACTAGTGGAGCTTTTATTGTGTGCACTTTCTTCACCACTTAGCTTTGGATTGTCCAACGAATCCTCTAAAAATATGAGCTTTGTTGTGAGATCACTAACACTTCCCTGATCAATATTCAACTCTAATTTCTTTGTCATGGGAATGTTCTTCCTTGCTTCATCTTATATAGTTGTACCATCATCATCTTCCATGGAAGCTTTCAATAATTGTCCAATTATTACATCTGCAAACACATTCTTAAGCATAAATTCCTCGATCTTAGTCATCTCCTCTAACAACTTAATTTCTTCATCAATATGTATAATCATGTCAATTGAGTGTTGTTCATCACCTGCAATCACAAAAAAATCATTAGTTTAAAACATTTTTCCCTTATCCTAGTTTGATGTTTCTGTTAGTACATCCTCATGTTGATTTGAACTAATCCAATAGTTCATCAAAATATCAATAAATATCTTCTCCTCATTTCTGGCTTCTTCTGCATCAATCTACAAGCCTTGTCATAAAAAAATGAATTATACTCACCTGCTCTGAGTTCTTCATTCACTTTATCATACATTCTCTGCCTCAACTCTTTTTGTAGTGGAGGCTATCTCACCTTCTTCGACTTCATTTTGCAACCATACCTTTGATCTTCCCGCCTTTCCTGTAGCAACTACTTCACATGATAGAGTTTTCCCCTTAACTCAACCATCTCCTTCTTGAATTCCTCATCACTTATCCTCTTTATGCCAGTTGTATTAACACTATTTCCTCTTTGACTATGACTTTTCTCTAAACCCATCACATGACCATCAATATTCATCATTACCGATCTAAATGGAAAAATTAGTGTTTGTTGTGCTAAATTCCAATTCATAATATAAACAAAGTGCTTGAGGATTATGAGGTAAATTGCAAGTTAACCATGATTTTTTATGTGTTTTTATGTGAATTTCTTGAGCAAATTAACATAAAAAAAAAACATTGAATAACAACATCTAACAGACATGAACATCACTATAAACAGTTCATCACAACTAATGGCTTGGCCCTCTTCTATTATGCTCAAAAGTATGATTACATACATTTTCAATGCTCAAACAACTCTGAAACATGTTCCAATGGGTCCAACATGCGCAACAATGCTTGTCTAGCCTCTTTTGCTTCAAATTTTGTCAAGAATTGAGTAAGTTATGGCTTCCCCAAGTTTTTTCACTAACCGCTCCACAAATTCCTCCCAATCCGCCACCATCCTACAATTTTGCCCCGAAATTTGCTAACGAAGCACCATATTTCCAAATATTTGGGTGGATTTGTCGACACGCTCCAAAAAATATGGTCACGTGGGGAGCCATGTTATGGCCATATGGCCGGGGATCGGGACCTTAACTCTCACCCCCAAAAATCCCGCACAAAATTTAAACTCCACATGGTTAGTTAGACTGCGGTCTTCGGCTTGGGGGACACATGGTTGTCGGCATTTGTTGTTACGGTTATGGATAGTTGGGGGGGACGCAGGGCTAGCCTCTCACCCATGGTCCTGCCCCCAGGTGGTGACCAGGGTTGGGGCTAGACCTTGACCCCCTCCCCCATGGTGGAACCATAGTCAAAACAAAACTATGTTGAACTTGCCATATATTAAGTAACAATGGGATGGCGTGGTGGTTAAGGCTTGTACTATGAATTGTGAGGTCCCAGGTTCGACCCCCGCTACTGCTCTTGAAACTTGACCCAAATTTTGGTGGCCCTCGGGCTGCCACGTGGTAGCCATTGGCTCGGCCACATGGAAACCTGTGGTTGGCCACCCAATAACCAATCAAAAACTTGCCACAAACAACCATTGGCATCGTGCAACTTGGCACCACTCGATTTGACAAAGGAAATCCATTTACCATTCAATCTTCCATATGGGCATACCTAGTAAGCAGTATGGGCTGCTGACTAAACTGCCCCTGCACTTTCTTTTCCAAAAATTCGCATGTTTGAAAAAGCAGACATAACGTGTTTCTAGAAGCATACGGTGTCGATTTTCCATGAAACAAGTTGTGCCAGATTCCAAACGATGAGATCTACTTGGCCATTTAGGTTCCACACCATTCCGACAACTTTCATTTTTTAGCATAATTTTGAGCACCTGATCACTCCTCCCCATTGGAAGCTTTTGGACCCCAAAAGATCACTTTCAATTGTTCAATAGATTAGGGTACATTTCCCTCACCTTTCCAATCTTGATCCATTTTTTCGTGCTTGGATTTGTGCCTTTGAGCCCCACACGAAGGTAGTTTACACTCCCTCGTTTTGATGTCCTTATTATTTTGTCAAGAATGGTGTCTTGCTGAAGCTCATCAAGGTATTTTGGAGAAAAATCTTCAATGGAAGGAATCTAATGTAGAAATTTGAATAACTGAGATATTATTCACCGAGATTCTCTTGAACACACACTATTTTAGCTTCATGTATAATACAAAATCTCTTCTACCATTGATCATTACATGTGGAAATAAAATCAATTGCATGCACACAGTAAAACCACAAACAATCACACATATGAACACAATATTTAATGGGAAAGCTTAAAGCTGAAAACCCCAACTATTTGTATATTATATGTCATGGAGATCATGTAACAATCATAGTACAAAAGCTCCTCACAAGCTCTCATGCACACCCTCAATTGCTACACACTATCGAGCTAGATCTAGCAAAACACATGCTCCAATATTTTGCCACTTGATAGCCAGCCTCTATTGCGTAATCAATGCTATGGGATGGCTTCATTAAATAGATAAACCACCTAGCTTGTACTGTGCAATCCTCATTGAGGGCTTCTCCCACTATCTGTGTGTTTGCAAATAGCGGTACATGTAGTCTGACCGATAGTTATTTTGCTCTTTCACCTATTTACGCACTAGTCTCCAGGCTTGTCACGCATCTTGCAGTTGAGCGATGCATTATTTAGTTGATTAATGAGTTTATAATTAGTGAATTAATTAATAATTAATTCACACCCTCCTCACTAATTGTATCAATTAGTTATTGAATACAAATAGCTCAACTATGTTTAGATTAGTTAAACTAAATACAACTCCACTACTTCCTCGATCAACTCCACCAAACTACTGTCACATGAGTTCTAGCCAGAGTCTTCATGCAATAGCTCCACTTAACCCCTAGGAATAGTGTAATTCCTTCTGTCAGCTCCTGTGCCACATCTGTGCACTTAACTGAAGTGCTCCAAGAGAATAAGATAATGTTTAGAGTCTAAATATTATTAAGAGCTAATAATATTCGACATCTATTTTTAGACTAGCAATCTAAAAATAGATTCCAACCAATATGTCTAAAAATAGAAGTCCATCTATTTTTTTCCGACTTTACCAACCATCCACAAATAGCATCCTGCAACTCATAGAACATAATCCATATGTCTAAAAATAGACATCGTCTAAAAATAGAATTTGCACCAAAAATAGCCTGCGGGCCCACTTAGTGAAGGCAACTCCTTTCCACTAAGCTCATCATCTTGTTGCAATCTAAACATCTAAAAATTTTCTCCTTGATCTTCAATCAATATAGGTTCAAACAACCTTAAGTTATCAACATTAACAACAGAGTAAATTTGCATATATGAAGACAAATCTAACTTGAAGGCATTGTCACCAATCTTTTCCAAAATTATGAAAGGACCATAACAGATTTGTTTCATTTTTTTACCTTCCCCTTGAAGCCTCTCTTTTCTAATGTGAAGCCAAACTTCATCACAAACTTGGAACTTGTGATCTACAGGATTCTTGTCGTGCCTTTCTTTGTACTTTCCTTGGCTCTTTTCAAGCTGATCTTGAACTGTTTGATGTATCAATTGGATTTTCTCTATGAAATTCGTGGATTTTTCTATGTCGATATGGCCATAGCAACATCCTTCCCAAAAATTAAATCCAATGGCGATCTAGGCAAGTATCCAAGGCATGCCTCAAATGGCGATGTTTGTGTAGAGGAGTGTTTTGCACAGTTGTAAGCATGCTGAATGTAGTGTAATATTTCCTCCCACAACTTAGGATGCTTGTTCAAAATATCCTTGAAGAATATGTATGATTGTTTGATTGACCAGTTCGGTTTGACCATTTGTTTCTGGATGAAAGGTTGTGCTCTTTTTCAACTTAGTATCCATCAAGTCCCACAAACTTGACCAAAAATTCCCAACAAATAGAGAATCTTGATCACTAACGATGGATGTGGGCAACCCAAAATGAACCCAAACATGCTGAAAGAATAGTTGAGTTGTTTGTTCAGCTATGATTTTCTTTTTACATGGAATTAATATACACATCTTGCTAAACCTATCCACAACTACATACAAATAATCATGACCTCTTTTTGACAATGGAAGACCTCCTGCAAAATCCATAGAAACACTCTCCCATGGACGTGAAGGTACGGGAATTGGTGCGTACAATCCTAACTTCCTATTGCCAGGCTTATTTACTACCCATAATGAACAACCTTTAATGAAACATGACACACTTTCAAGCATACTAGGCCAATAACAATATCTCTGAAGATGTGACATTGTTTTGCGTACACCGAAATGTCCAGCAATAAGAGAAGTGTGTGTTTCCCTTATGAAATTAACTCTCTCAACAAAGTTACCAATAAAACAGGGACTATTACCTCAAAACGAGAACTCTAGCCCAAAAAAACTCAAAAAACATGAAAAACAACCCAAAAATGAAAAGTGTGTCTTCCATAACGCATTGCTTCTTTTAGGGTCAAATTTCAACATTTTTTTTTAATTATGCTAAAAACCAATTTTTTTCTTGTAAAATGATTGGAAAAACACCCTCGAAACAAAAAGTGTTGATGGTGGAATTATGTTGCCAATTTTGTGCTAAAAAAATAGCCTGAAAACAAAAAGTGTTGATGCTAGAATAACGTTGCCAATTTTTTGCGTGAAAAAACAACCTGAAATCCAAAAGTGTTGACGATGGAATAACAACGTTAATTTTTTGTGTGGAAAAAACACATTGAAAACGAATAGTGTTGATGTTGGAATACCGCCTTTTTCTTTTCGGGTTAAATTGTCAACAATTTTTAATAATGGAATTAAATATAAAATATCATCACTCTGAAAAACCTTAAAATTTCAACGATAAACATGACATTAAAGATCAAATATCATAAGTCTTAAAATTCCAACGATTTTTAGGCATGTTATTAAAGATAATCTATTATCATGTCCTTAAAATGCCTTTAAAATCCAAGGATGACATTAAAGATGAAATATCACCTTTATGAAAATAAAATTCTAACGATTTTTATGCATGGTATTAAAGTTAAAATATTACTTGTAAAAAATAATAATAATAATAAATCGTAAAAAAAATAAAAATAAAAGACAATTTAAAGAAAAAAATAAAAGTTAACCTAAAACAAAAAAGACAAAAACAATTTTATTTTTAAAAATTATATAATAATAATAATAATAATAAAACCGCATAGTTAAAAAAAAACAAAAAATAATTAAAATTAAAATTAAAATTAGTTAAATTATATTAAACATATTTATTATATTAATATTCTAATTATATTTTTTTATTTTATTTTTTTATTTTTTTAGTCTGCGGTGAATTTTCTGGATTAATACTTGGGTCTGCGATGAAATTCTACGGTGAAAATTTTGCGGTGAATTTTCTCCATTACTACTTGGGTCTGCTGTGATTTTTTCTCGGTAAATTTTCGAACCTGGGCACTTGAGGTCTACTATCCGGTTCGCTGATATTCAGGTGCACACTTTCCTTATCTTTTTTCTAATACATATCTGCTCATATATTCTCAAATATGAATAATTCACCACAGCTACCAAAGATTACCAAAGGTAGACCTAGCACAGTTACTCTACAGAGCCTTTATGAGTATATAGAGTCTTTAGAGAAACGTAGATAAGAAAGAGAATTCAAACTACAAACCGAGTTAGAAGCCATGCTGGAAAACAAATTCACATCTCTTAAAGACAAGATCCAAAAACAAATAGAAAATAAAATAGAACTATTGGAGAATAAAATGGAGGCAATGGAAACTAGGTTGCAGGTCATAGAAAAACAAAACCAAGATACGAACCAAACATCCCAACAAGGAGATGTTGATAATATAGAGAGTCTTAAAATGAAGGACATGATCAAAGAATTAGAAGAAAAAGTTAACAACAATATCACGGTAAATAGTGGGGCAGGTAAATTAGATATCAAACCAATTAAAGATGAAATGAAAAAATTGATGGAATTAGACCACGAGCGTAATAAAAGGGCCTTGAACCTTATAATCTTCGGTTTGAAAGAGGAGGTAGACGAGGATACTTTAGCCATAGCCCAGACAACATTACATAATAGATTACAATTGAAACCACATGTCTCACAGAAGCAACAAGGTTAGGGAAATTAACTGAGAATAAAGGAAGGCTGATCCGAATAAAGGTGAGCTCTACTGACCATAAGTATGACATATTTAGTAAAACCTCAAGTCTAAAAGGAATGGGAATATTTATAAACGAAGATCTCAATCCAGAAGATCAAGTAGAATTAAGAAATGAGGTTCAAAAGGTAAAAGAAGCTAGGAAGGAAGGAAAATGGGCAATAATCAGAAATAGAAAAGTCGTTATTCAAGATAGAAACCAAAAAGATAGTAATAAATAGCAATTCAACATGCTCCAAATTATTTCCTGGAACTGTCGGGGGCTTTCCATGGAACAAAGGCCCCAAGCTAAGTTGGATCTCAAATGAAGTTGATATTATATTGCTTGTTGAAACTTGGGAGCACGAAGAATCTAAGGTCCCTAACATAAATGGCTTTGCACTATGGTCTACCTGGAAAAAAACGATCCTCCAGTAGAGGCATTGGGGGCATAGCTTGCTACATTAAGAAGAACATCTCCTCCCATGCTAGGATTTATAAAAACAACCCTTACAACCAATATAGTTGGATTGAGATTACTGACATTAATGATAAAAAGACATACATAGCAATTTGTTATTTTCCCCCATTAATTCTAACTTCTATAAGAAAAAGAATCTAGATAAAAATAGTCCTTACAATGGTTTAGAGAATGATATTTCTAGCCTAAGGAATGAAGGTAATATCCTTTTAATGGGTGACTTTAATGCTCGAACTTCAAGCAACCAAGCTATTATTCTAAGCAATCATTCCAACCCCAATCCTCTTTGGTTAGACGAAGACCTTACTCTAGCTAGCCGGTACAAAAGGAGCTCTGAAGACCTCGGAGATAATTTGTTTGGGTTGGAGCTAGTCAAGCTCTGTAGTGCTCAGGATCTCATAATTTGCAACGGTCTAAAGAAATGGCACAATTCTAGCAAGATGACCTGCATCCATGGGCTTGGCATGAGTGTGGTAGACTATGTTATTTCCGATCTCCCTTTATACAACGAAATAATAAATTTTGACATCTTAGATGACCACGAGCCTGACTCTGATCATAGGCCTTTACTCATAACTCTCAATTTTTTCATGCATAGAGATCCCATAGAAGATAATCCTTATAGTCAAAAGAACTTAATCTTTGATAGAAATAAAAACGATCTCTTTCTAAATGCATTAAAAACTAATTTTCTTTTTTTATGTAGTATAGACAACATAGATGACCTCTATCATAATTTTACTACAACCTTCTCATATTCTATTAACAAGTTCTCAATTGAAGTCTCAAGTAATAAAAGAGATAGCAAAACCAACCCATGGTATGACAAAGATTGTAAAATTGCGAGGAGAGCAATTAAGGAAGTTGTTGATGAATCTCTCAAAATTAACAAGATAAAAATCTACAAAGCCCTAACTAAAAGGAAAAAAAGGAAATATATTTGTAAAAGACAAGAGAATCTCTTACACCTCTCTAAGGTGGCTCCTAAGAAATTTTGGAGGCGGATTCTGACTAGGAAAACTAAATATAATAATAAAATTGCTTTACACGACTGGAATTCCTATCTTAAAAAGCTTTATGAATCTCCAAATTCCAGGGATTTTGAAACCCTGCTCACAACGAAAGAGTTTTTCTCATTAGAAGACATTGATTTTGGGGTTAAACACCTAGCAAATGGGAAAGCTAAAGACATTGAAGGTTACCAAGCGGAAATATTAAAAATTGGAGGTCCTGTCCTCATCCCCCACATCCACAAGCTTTTCAACCAAGCGGTCAAGCAAGGGTTCCCTAAACCTTGGACTCGGAGCCTCATTATCCCTATTTTTAAAAGTGGGGATACAAATAACCCCTCTAATTATTGAACAATTATGATCAGCCCTCTCCTAGCCAAGTTATATGGTATTATTTTGGAAAAGAAGTTGAGCATTTGGCTTGAAAGTGAAGGTAAGCGGGCTAAAGTCCAAGCGGGTTTTAGAAGGTGACACTCAACAATGGACCACCTCGTTACACTTAGGATCATTGTGGAAGAATGTCGCAATGATAAATCCAATCTCTTATGTTGCTTTGTGGACTTTAGAAAATATTTCGATACGATTCCTAGAAATAACCTATGGAATAAATTAGAAGAGTTAAATGTTCCTTTTGAGCTAAGAGCAGTCGCTATAAGGTTATACGAGAATGTAATTGCCAAGTTAAAGAGCAATGAGGGGTGGTCGAAAGATATTAAGTGTAATATCGGAGTTAAACAAGGTTGCCCCCTCTCCCCTACCCTATTTGGTATTTACATCGACAAGCTAGAAGGGTGTTTAGAGGAAGGAGGATGTGATGGCATGATCTTAGCTGGGATAGTCATCATGCTTCTTCTCTATGCTGACGATATTGTTCTTCTCGCAAGGTGCCCATCTGATCTTGATAAGAAAATTAGACTTCTTAAGGATTTCTGCTCTACCATGGGTATGTCTGTTAACACTGAAAAAACAAAAGTTATGATTATCAAATCCAAGAAGGACACTTACGCTAATTTTATGTATGACAATAGTAACTTGGAGGAAGTGTCTTCTTACCAGTACCTAGGAATTTATATACATCACAAGCTCAACTGGAACTATAGCATTCAGAAAAGGATTAATGGGGGGTGGAAAGCTTATTTTGGTCTTGAAAATAATTGTAAAACGACAAACCTCGTAATGTGGGATAGAAAGAAGTTCCTCTTTGAAACTTTAGTCACTCCTGTTATCTTATATGGATGTGAGGTTTGGGGTTGCAGCATCTCTAGAGAATCCTAGAGAAATATTGAGCAAGTCCAGAAGCATTTTATAACATATAACCTTAAAATTAAAAGCAATACACCCTATCCTATTCTCCTTATAGAAGTGGGTCTTTCCCCTATCGAAAGCCTAGCTATGACTAGGCTTCTGTTGTACAAGCACAAGCTCAATAGCATAGGAGACCATAGACTTCCTAAGCTAGCTTTGAATTCCAGCCAAAATCACCTAAGGCTTAAACGAGGTTGGTATAAAGACACCAGGGCCTGGTTAAACCATTGGGAGATCAATGAGAATGTTTCATTGGAAAACATCAATAACATTAAAAAAATTGTTATTTCTAAGTTCAAAGAAAAAATGTGGTGCGAGAAAGATCTAGCAGCTAAAAGAAAAATAAGGTATTATAAGGAGGTCATCAACCCCACCTTAGAAGATCAAAAGTATCTCTCTATTTTAACTAGCTCAAAGAAGAAAATTAATATAGCCAAGATTAGAACGAACTCTCATGAGCTCCATAGTGAAACAGGTCATTGGAAAGTTCCTAAAACACCATGGATGGAAAGGATCTGCCATCTTTGTGAGAATATGAATATTGAGGATGAAAATCACTTCCTCTTACAGTGCCCCACGTACAACCATATTAGAGCTCAATTTCATAATCTTTGTTGTAATACTGACCTTCCTAGCCTTTTAAAATGTCAAAATTATAGTGAGCTCGAGAGGCTTCTCTCTAGGCTTTTTGAGCATAGGAATAAAATATTAAATCAAATTAAATAACTCTTTTCTTTAGGTCTGATAGACCAAAGATTGGTCTCAGTGGACGTTAACCATCATCATCATCATCATATATTAAAATTTAGAAATTTGAATTTGAAAAAAAATAAATAAATTTTAAAAGAAAATGAAAACAAAAATTTTAAAATAATAAAATTTTAAATTAAAATAATAATAATAATAATACTAATTTAAATTTAAAAAAAAATACAAATATATGAAAAATAATTTTTTAAATAAAAAATATTACAATACTCAATTTTTTTTTAAATTTAAATTTTTTTAAAGATTAGAAAAACATTTTAAAATTTAAAATGTAATATATATATATATATATATATATATATATATATATATATATATATATATATATATATATATATATATATATATATATAAAACAAATAAAATTTAAAATATAATTTAAATTTAAAATAAAAATAAAAAATTAAATTAAATTAAACAAATAAAAATTAAATTAAAAATTAAAAAAATTAAAAATTGAATTTACAAAAAAGATAAAAAATAATTTAAAAAAAAAAGTAGTTTACCTTGGGGGTCGCAGGGCTTGGCTGCTGGGCGGGGGGATAGTTTCCAGCTCTCCCCCCCCGCCCGAAGGTCGAGCCTCGTGGCCCAGAGGGCGGCGCGCAACTCCCCCCCTGCCCGGTGACTGAGCCCCGCGTCGCCAAGGCGGCAATTAAAATATTTTTTTTTTATTTTTTTATTTTTTTATTTTTTTAAATGTTTTATTTTTTAAATTTTTTTTTTTCAATTTTTTTTTAAATTTTAAATTTTTTAATTTAAAAACAAAAATTGAATTATGGATTTATTTATTTATTATATGTAAAGTGTGTATGTGTGTGTAATTTTTTTTTAATTTAATTTTTTATTATTTTAATGTTATTTTTTACATTTAATTATTTTTTATTTTAGTATTTTGATAATTTTATTTTAGTTTTAATTTTAATTATATTTTTATTTTTATTTTTATTATTTTATTTTATCATTTTTTTAATTATGTTGTTTGCATTTTTTTAACCTTTTTTTTTGGGTTAGTTTAAATTTTTTTCTTTAAATTATGAGTTTTTTAAATTTTTTCCCTTTTTTATTTATTTTTGAATTTTTTTGTTTAATTATTTATTTTTTTGTTTAAATTTTTTATTTCTACAAGTTATTTTTGTTTTTTTTTTACACTTTTATTGGTTTTTTTCGTATTTTTTTATATTTGATTTTTTTGTCATGTTTTTTAATTTTATTTTTATGTTTTATTACCAAGATTAAAATCACCACTCTAGACAAAATTCACTAACATTTTAAAACAATTGTTCATACTTGATAAATAAAAAAATTTAAAATGCCAAAAAAACATCGTTTTTCTAAATTGATATGACATTTAAAAAAAAAAATCAAAGAAAATATAAAGTTCCAAAAATATGCTAAAAAAAAAAACAAGTTATTCTACATCACCACTTTTTAAAATCGACATGAAAAGAAAATTTAAAGTGCCAATACTATGCTCCAAGAAAAAAGGGTGATTCTGCATCACCACTTTTCAAAATCGAGTGCTTTTTTTGCTACCTCAAAAAAATGGGTACCAAGTAATTTTCTCGTTTGATCGGTAACATTGTTTCCCCACTATGGAATACAAAGCTTGCCCAAATGATACAACAAGTTATTATGTACATGGTAATCCAATTCATCTACTTGGTTTCCTTGACTCAAGTTTGCATAAACATCTTGAAAGTCATTATCAAATGCATATTGTTGAACATAACTTTCTTGCAAAACAGAATTATGCTTTAGTAAAGAAGATGCACTATCAATAGGCCTAGAAAGCATATCAACAACCTTGTTGTATATCTTTCTTATACCAAATGACCAAGTGGAATTGTTGTAGGAAACCCATCCATCGAAAGTGCCTTGATTTCTACAACTTAGTTTTCGATTACAAGTATTGCAATGGTTGGTGGTCGGTGTGTATGATGCTTTCATTTCCCATCAAGTAGTGTTTCCACTAAATTTTCACACTTTGAACCAATGCATAAAGCTCCTTGTCATAAGTAAGATAGTTAATCACTGCACCTTTGAAAGTTTCTAAATGAAATGAAATGGGCTTACCATGTTGCATAAGGATTGCACCCATGGGATAGTCACTTGCATCAGTTTAAATCTCAAAGGGTTGTCTGAAGTCCGGTAGTGTAAGCACTGGGACTAAACTGATCTTCTCCTTCCAAACATCAAATGATTTTTTTTGTTTGCCTCCCCACTGAAAGACCTTTTTCACACTAGTCAATGCATGCAATGGAGTTGTGATAGAAGAGAAGTTAGCAATAAACTTCCTCCAATATTGGGATGCTCCCAAAAAGCTTCTTACCTCAGTGACTGTCTTGGGCGTTGGCCAATTCACAATGACCTCAACGTTAGAGGGGTCTATCTTCAACTCACCTCCTCCAACAATATGTCCCAAGTACATGAAAGAAGTTTTACCAAATTCACAATTTGACATCTTTAAAAACAAGTTTTCTTTCCTTAAGACATTAA
Source organism: Pinus albicaulis (assembly GCA_034641835.2). Lineage (NCBI taxonomy): Eukaryota > Viridiplantae > Streptophyta > Pinopsida > Pinales > Pinaceae > Pinus > Pinus albicaulis. The sequence goes on from CM076572.1 coordinate 980,873,427, forward strand.
TTACTTTTCTTACATGCATGACATGTTCATCACGTGGTTTACTGAAAATCAAGATATCATCTAAGTAGACTATGACAAACTCATCAATAAATGGCCTGAACACATCATTCATCACACTCATGAAGGTAGCAGGAGCATTACATAAACCAAAAGGCATAAGAAGCCATTCAAACAAACCTTGCTTTTTTTTAATGTTGTCTTCCAAATGTCACCTTCATCAATTCTAATTTGATGGTGACCACTTAGTAAAATACTTTGCATATTTCAATTGATCAAGTAAATCATTTATTCTAGGAAGTTGATAACGGTTCTTTACCGTAATTTTGTTCAATGCACGGAAATCCACACACATGTGCCATGTTCATCCTTCTTTGGCACCAACACAATAGGTGACCCGCATGGCGAAGTACTTTTTCGAATGATCCCTTTGTCCAACAACTCTTGAATTTACTTTTGATTTCAACACTCTCCATCACCGACATACTATACATGCCAATGTTAGGAAGAGGACAATCTTGCTGCAACTGTATTTCATGCTAGACTCCCCTCTTGGGAGGTAATCCCTTTGGTTCCTGAAGCATCTCATTATTTTGATTAAACACTTAAATCAAATCAGATTTCAACTTTGGATCACAAAATTGAAATGCTTCATAATCAACATCGTTCTTTGGTTTAAGCAGAAGCACAAAATTCTTGCTTGAATTCACTAGTCTTTTCATTTGTCCTGCATTAACTAATGTAAGATTTAGTTTCTTGTGATGAGCTCTTACAATATATTCCACGCCATCTTTGAACAAGTGGTACTTTTTTTCATGGAAATAGAAGATGGCTTTTCTATCATAGAGGTAAGGACTACCCAAAACAATTCTTGAAATATCAAGCAGTACAACATCTAATTCAACTTCGTCAATGAAGTTTGTTGTGATTACAAACTGAAGAATACACTTTCTTGTAACCTGTAAATTTGTGTTCTTACATATCCAACCCAATGGATATGGTTTGGGATGTGGAATGGTTTAAAGATTAGGTTTCTTGACTAAGTCTTCAGATATCAAGTTGGCTTGAGACCCACTATCAAATTGTGTGTCGATTGTTGTATGTTTTGAAATAACCCTCACATGAAATAATTCATCTGTGTTTCTTCATTTGGAGTACTAGTGTGACAATTTGATGAACTAGTGCTAGCAATGGATTCTTTTCGTTTCATACCCATGGCTATAATTTATGTTTCATCAACCGTTAGATCCCAAATCCTATTGAGTGGTTCCCATTGTTTTTTGTTTCCCCTTGTTGTTGAATTTATTGGGCCTCATCTATGTATGAAGCTTCCAACAATGATCCTCATTGTGACCCTCTTTGGAACAATGTTTGCATGTCATTTTCTCTCCCTTTTTAATGGATGCATATTTCTTTCCTTTTCCTTTGAAACCCTTTCCTTTCTCTCCACCCTTAAATGGCTTCTTTTTACCCTCTTTTGAAATATTTTTCCCTCTTGCCTCAAGGTGAGTCGCTTGCACACAAACCTCATCTAGACTAGTGGGATTGAACATAAGGATAGTATGCATTAGGTAGCTATGTAAACCCCATATATACTTCAACAATGTGTGTTTTGAATGCAAATCAACACCTAACATAAGAGCCCTTCTTCTAAATTCTTGGGTGTAATCTTGCACACTTTGACCTTTAAGTTGTCTAAAGTGATGTCAATTCATGATGGATTTCTGAATATATGCTAGAGGGTTAAAATTGTCTTTTAAATGCAGCAATGAAATTAGACCAAGAGATTACCGTGTTTTTTTAATCTCATCTTATGTCTTTGCCTCCCACCATACTAGTGTTGCACCCTCTAGTCTCAAGGAAGCTAGTTGAATCTTTGTATGATCATCTTGAAGGTTTTGAATCTAGTAGTAGGCCTCCAATTGATGAACCCAATTGTCAAGCTTCTCTACATTCACTTCACCATTATGCATAGGTAGCTCAAATTTAATATCAATTTTTAATAGAGGTGTTTTACCAATTCCTTTTGAGGTATGTTGATGAGTATGAGTAAGGGTTAAAGTAGTGGAAGAGGATGAATATGAAGGTGAAAATGGTGGTGAGGATGATGGTGGAGTAGATGGTGGCTTATCACCAAATTTCCATTATCTCCTCCTCCTGGAGAACCCTCTCCTCTTGGAGGCCTGAAGCTTTCACCATGCAACCTTGTATTCCTCTCTTCATAGAGGACTTTCACCATCTCTGTCATGTCAAAGAATCCTTCCTAAAAGCCTTCTCATCCTCTTTCATGTTATCATTTCCTCCTTCATGATACATTCTTACTGAAGCTTCTATTGCAACTAGAGGTGAATCTTATGGTGGAGATTGTGGCAACTGTGCCCTCCTTCTCCTTGCTCCAACTCGAGAAACTACACCCACAAGCTTTCCTTCTCCTCTCTTGAGCTTCAACCTTGTAAGCATTTAAACACTTGCAAAACAATTAAATCCTACTTGCACAAGTAAAGCTAGTGCTCTGATACCAAATTGATATGAATCGGAAAATTACTTTTTGTTGTGCTAAATTTAAATTTAGAATATAAACAAAGTGCTTGAGGACTATGAGGTAGATTGCAAGTTAACCATGAGTTTTTATGTGTTTTTATGTGAATTTATTGAGAAAATTAACATAAAAAATAAAAATAAAAACATTGAACATCAACATATAACAGACATGAACATCACCATAAACAGTAGCACAACAACACATGATGAAGTATTTCACCCCTCCTGGGCGAAGTCTCCTTGGTCCAACTTCCAATGGCTTGGCCCTCTTCTATTATGCTCAAAAGTGTGATTACATACATTTGCAATGCCCAAACAACTCCGAAACTTGTTCCAATGGCTCCAGCATGCCCAAAAATTTATGTCTAGCCTCTTTTTTATTTGAATTTTGTCAAAAACTGATTAATTTATGGCTTCCCCTAGTTTTTGCACTAACTGCTCACAAATTCCTCCAAATCTAGCACCATCCTATAATTTCTCCCCGAAATTTGCTAACAGAGCGCAAATTGCCCAATATCTGGGTGGATTTTTTGGCATGATAATTTGACCATTAAGGCCTTAAGGCCGAAAAATATGGTCATGTTGGGAGCCACATTATGGCCATATGTCTGGACGCCGGGACCTTAACTCCCACCCCCCAAAATCACGCACAAATTTTAAACTCCACGGTGTTTGTTAGACCAAAGTCTTCGGCTTGGTGGACACATGGCCATCAGCATTTATTGTTACGGTTATTGAAAGTTGGGGGGGGGCGGGGAAAGCCTCCAACCCATGGTCCTATCCCCGGGCAGTGACGAGGGTTGGGGCTAGGCCTCGGCCCCCTCCCCCATGGCGAAACCATAGTCAAAACAAAACTATGTTGAACCCATCATATATTAAGTAACAATGTGATGGTGTGGTGGTTAAGGCTTGTACTGTGGACTGCAAGGTCATAGATTTGACCCCCGCTGCTGCTGTTTAAACCTTGACCCAAAATTTTTGTGGCCCTTGGGCTGCCACGTGGCAGCCCTTGGCTAGGCCATGTGGCAACCTATGGTTTTCCACCCAATAACCAATCAAAAATTCACCACAAACAACCATTGACATCATGCCACTTGGAACCACCTAATTCATTGAAGGAAATATGTTGACCAGTCAACCTGCCATATGGGCATGCCCAGTCAGCAGTACAGATTGTTGACTGGACTATCCTGCACTTTTTTTTTCAAAAATTTCCCTGTTTGACAAAGCAGACAGAACGCGTTTATGGGAGCATATGGTGTCGGTTTTTCGCGAAACAAGTTGTGCTGAATTCAAAATGACGAGATCTAAGGGTTTGTTTAGGTTCCACACCATTCCGATAACTTTCATTTTTAGAATAATTTTGAGCACATGATCACTTTCCTTTTCTTCTTGTGAAATCTCTTTATTTTCCTGTGAGTTGCAACAAGCCTTCTTCATCTTGTAACAAGTCTACTACTTTCCATAGTACCATGTTTTCCTCATGGTATCCTTCTCTTCCCTTCCTCTTGGAAATACTACCCACATCCACTGTGGAACTGCCTTTCGCAACTTCTACCCTACCTCAACTATTGGAATTTTTCCTCTTATGGTTCTCTGCAGTAGAGCCTCTCCTTCTTTCTTTTAGAGCATGTTTTCTCCTTAGCTTTCAAAGTTGTCAAGCTTCTGCAATTTCATCTACTCACCTCTCTATTATCTTTTATCATCCTCCCTTCAGCAATTTCATCCTGTTGTTGGGTTCTATCACAATTCTCCTTATGATATAATTGTTTGTGGTATGGTTGCTACTTGCAAAAAAAAATATGTATGACCAGTGTCAACATAAAATATCAATGGTTGTTTAGATCTTATTCAAGACATTGTTCTTTTGACAAACCTTTGCACATCACCGGATCCAAAATATTCCCATATAATATGTGTCAGCCAACATAAACAAAACCATCGTGGCCTCAACTCTTTTATAAAATAAGTGTGCAGGGAGAAATTGTAATATAATCCCCTTTACCTTCGTAATAGCTTCAAGTGTTCTTCCTTTGTAATATTCCAGCCCTTGAAGCTCATATGCTTTCCTCCCATTCTATGTGTTATGACCAAGCCTCAAGACTTGGATTCAACCCGTTTAACATTGGTGCACAATCTTTATATGCCATGACGACTCAAGAATTACACAATGCACACTTTGTCCATAAGGCCAATTTTTTGTGTTTCCTATTGGGAAGTCATTCCTACCTTTCCAAGTAATCCCAGGTCTATGTCATCCCAACCTTTCTTTTGGGCACGCTCTTAGTTTCCTCCAAGAATTCACTTCCAAGGTGATATAAGTGATATGATTAAAAAAAGTGGGCCCGTCTCCACTTTAACTTTATTTATTGTCACTTTCATATACTTTTCTTGACCCACGTGCCACGTTCACCCAGCCCTCGTCACCCCAACTCCTTGAACCAATGTGTAATGGCTTCACCTTCTAGGAAAGAAACTCCATGGAATAGAAATAATTACCGTCAAAAGTTGTTCCCAACTTCCATCATCTCCTATCCCCAAGACTTTTTCAAAGTGTGCATGTCTTATCCTTCCGAGATGAGTCAACATCACTCACGGGTCCCTTATCAATCTCGTTGTCCAATTAAAGAACTTTGCATCACCTCGACTTGTTAGACATTAGTTGGCTTCCACGTTAGCCCAGCACCTACTCAACCCCCCTACTCCTTTGTATGTTCCTCCCTTGATATTATGGGTGTAAGGACCTTAACTTACTGAATTAACAATCATTCACAACATTCATAAGTGTAAGCCCTTAATTTTCAAAATTTAATCATCATTTACAAAATTCATACTACAGAATTCAGAGTGGGGTTTTTGAAGCAGAATACATATCAAATGACTAATTAGTACTTACCTGGAACCGTGTTTGAAGATGTTCCTGATCCGCCATGGCTCCAACTCCCATTACCAAACCGCCGTTTTCCTCTCAGCCTATCTGAGGTCAACCTCTCCGGTCCCCAGATCCAGAAGACAAGTCTTCTGGCCCCCGTGCCCAAAACTCCAATAACAATCGAGAGCATTCCATAAATCTGTTAGAACTCTCGAACTCACTGCTCATGTCTCATGTAGCTAGAACCCCTCTGACAGCATCCGGGTCAGTTTTCCCTTCACTACCCATGCTCATCAAGTTTACCCCTCTTCCCTTTTTATACACAAACTCCATTCCTGATATTTATTAGAATATGATCTTTTAATAAATATCTTTGAAAAATATCTTTGAAAAAATATCTTAAAAATATTATATTTTAATAAATATCTTAGATTTATTAAAATATCTTAAAATATTATATTTTAATAAATATCTTAGATTTATTAAAATATTATAGTCATTAATGTAGATATTATAGGCATTTATGGGGATATTGACTTATTGACCAAGTCATTTATGGAGATATTGACTTTACTTAATTATTTTAAGATTTATTTATTTATTTTAAATAATTCTCTACCACGCATACTCATATAAGAGTGGTACATGCGTTCGGTCTCTAGCTTGATGTTCCATCATATCTCGGTGAGATAAATGCATTACGATATTCAGTTTGTTACTCTAACTTAGTTAGTTTCCATACTAGCAGGTATGTATACTAGTGCAGTACACGTGATACATGCATATGTAGCTATCATATGCAGGTCTCATATGCATGCTAACATTTCTAAGTTCCATATAATTCGAGTTGGGTCGTTACAATGGGGAAGAACTTTTGGAACACATCAACCCGACGCATGTTAAATGGTGACTTCTTCTGATATAACATTAGGTTATATTTCCCCAACCTTTTTTAATTTACGTATTCTCATTGAAGGTTAAATAAACTAATCCTTCTCATCCTCTGTCATGTTATCATTTCCTCCTTCATGATACATGCTTACTAAAGCTTCTACTGCAATTGGAGGTGAATCTTGTGGTGGATATTGTGGCAACTGTGCCCTCCTTCTCTTTGCTCCAACTTGAGAAATTGCACCCATAAGCTTTCCTTCTCCTCTCTTGAGCTTCAACCTTGTAAGCTTTTAAACACTTGCAAAACAATTAAATCCTCCTTGCACAAGTAAACCTAGTTCTTTAATACCAACTTGATCTGAATGGGAAAATTAGTTTTCGTTGTGCTAAATTCCAATTCAGAATATAAACAAAGTGCTTGAGGACTATGAGGTAAATTTCAAGTTAACCATGAGTTTTTATGTGTTTTTATGTGAATTTATTGAGAAAATTAACATAAAAAAAAACATTGAACATCAACATCTAACAGATATGAACATCACCATAAACAGTAGCACAACAACACATGATGAAGTATTTCCCCCCTCCTGGGCTAAGTATCCTTGGTCCAGCTTCCAATGGCTTGGCCCTCTTCTATTATGCTCAAAAGTGTGATTGCATACATTTGCAATGCTCAAACAACTCTGAAACTTGTTCCAATGGCTCCAAAATGCCCAAAAATTTATGTCTAGCCTCTTTTTTCTTTGAATTTTGTCAAAAAGTGAGTCAGTTATGGCTTCCCCAAGTTATTGCACTAATTTCTCCACAAATTCCTCCAAATCCGGCACCATCCTATAATTTTTCCCCGAAATTTTCTAACGGAGCGCCAAATTGCCCAATATCTGAGTGGATTTATCGACGTGCTAAATTAACCATTAAGGCCTTAAGGCCAAAAAATATGGTCACGTGGGGAGGCACATTATGGCCATATGGCCGGAGGCCGAGATCTTAACTCCCGCCCCCAAAAATCACATGGAAATTTTAAACTCCACGGTTTTTGTTAGACCGCTGTCTTCGGCTTGGTGGACACATGGCCGTCATCATTTGTTGTTACGGTTATGGACAGTTGGGGGGGGTGCTGGGAAAGCCTCCCACCCATGGTCCCGCTACTAGGTGGTGATGAGGGTTGTGGCTAGGCCACGACCCCCTCTCCCATGGCTGAACCATAGTCAAAACAAACCTATGTTGAACCCATCATATATTAAGTAACAATGTGATTGTGTGGTGGTTAAGGCTTGTATTGTGGAATGCAAGGTCGTGGATTTGACCCCCGCTGCTGCTGCTTAAACCTTGACCCAAAATTTTGCTGGCCCTTGGGCTACCATGTGGCAGCCCTTGGCTGGGACACATGGCAGCCTATGGTTGTCCACCCAATAACCAATAAAAAAATTCGCCACAAACAACCATTGACATCATGCCACTTGGAACCACCCGATTTAATGAAGGAAATCCATTGACCAGTCAACCTGTCATATGGGCATGCGCAGTCAGCAGTACAGATTGCCAACTATACTATCCATTCACTTTTTTTTTTTAATTTCCCTGTTTGGCAAAGCAGACAGAACGCGTTTCTGGGAGCATACGATTTTGGTTTTCCACGAAACGAGTTTCACCGAATTCATAACGATGAGATCTAAGGGTTTGTTTAGGTTCCACACCATTCTGACAACTTTCATTTTTTAGCATAATTTTGAGCACATGATCACTTACCTTTTCTTCTTGTGAAATCTATTTGTTCGCCTATGAGTTGCAACAAACCTTATTCATCTTGTAACAAGTCTAGTACTTTCCATAGTACCATGTTTTCCTCTTGGTATCCTTCTCTTCCCTTTCTCTTGGAAATACTACCCACATTCACTGTGGAACTGCCTTGGCAACTTCTTCCCAACCTCAACTGTTGGAATTTTTCCTCTTATGGTTCTTTTCAATAGAGCCTCTCCTTCTTTCTTTTAAAGCACGTTTTCTCCTTAGCTTTCAAAGTTGTCAAGCTTCTGCAATTTCATCTAATCACCTCTCTATTATCTTTTATCGTCCTCGCTTCAGCAATCTCATCTTGTTTTTGGGTTCTATCATAGTTCTCCTTATGATATATTTGTTTGTGGCATGGTTTCTACTTGCAAACAAAACTATGTATCACTAGTGTCAACATAAAATATCAATGCTTGTTTAGATCTTATTCAAGAAATTGTTCTTTTTACAAACCTTTGTGCATCACCTATATCTTTTCTTCATGCATTCCTCTATATATATTCTCCCATTAAGATCATTTCAACATACTCCAATCTCTACAAATTCCTTCGAAACTCAACTTCATAGGAAAAAGCAATTCCTATTCAAATTCTACCCTCCCAAAACAAATATCCTCCAATCCAAAAACAAAATTTAAACTTACTATTCACCATAAAGAATATCAATGTTGTTCCTGCAATCATCCATCCTCTGCTTTAGCGCAAAAATTTTAAAAATGCCAAAACTTGTTGTCACACAAACTTCATTTCTTCAAAGAAATTTATGTATCCTCCACTAAATACTTTCAAGTTAAAGAGATTTTTAGCTCTGGTACCAAATGATGTTGAGATAAAAAATGGTTGTGCCAATTAAGTCGGCCTAAAAACCCAATGTACTAATATCTTGGTCAAAAATTAACTTTCCTACCCCAACTTAGGGAGATAATTCCTTTTTTTCTCTCTCATTTAAATTTAAGTGGGAGGACCCCAAGGGTAATACAAAAACCAATGAGTTCAAGCCATGTTCAAATATAGCCACCAAATCCAAAAGATTCCCATATAATACATGTCGCCCAACCTAAAAAAAACCATCGTGGCCTCAACTCTTTTATAAAATAAGTGTGCAGGGAGAAATTATATTATAATCCCCTTTACCTTCGTAATAGTTTCCAATGTTATTCCTTTGTAATATTCCATCCCTTGAAGCTCATATGCTTTCCTCCCATTCTATATGTTATGACCAAGCCTCAAGACTTGGGTTCAACCCATTTAACATTGGTGCACAATATTTATATGCCATGACGACTCAAGAATTACACAACACACACTTTGTCCACAAGGCCAATTTTTTGTGTTTCCTATTGGGAATTCATTCCCGTCTTTCCAAGTAATCACAGCTCCATGTCATCCCAACCTTTCTTTTGGGTGTGCTCTTAGTTTCTCCGAGAATTCACTTCCAAGATGATATAAGTGATACAATTAAAAAATAGTGGGCCCATCTCCACTTTAATTTTCTTTATTGTCACTTTCCTATACTTGTCTCGGACCACGTGCCACATTCACCTAGTCCTCGTCACCCCAAACCTTTGAACCGATGTGTAAAGGCTTCACCTTCTAGGAAACAAACTCCATGGAATATAAATAATTACCGTCAAATGTTGTTCCCAACTTCCATCATCTCCTATCCCCAAGAATTTTTCAAAGTGTGCATGTCTTATCCTTCCAGGAGGATTCAAGATCACTCATGAGTCCCTTATCAATCTCGTTTTCCAATTAAAGAACTTTGCATCACCCTGACCTGTTAGACATTAGTTGGCTTCCACGTTAGCCCAGTGCCTACTCAACCCAATTGCTCCTTTGTATGTTCCTCCCTTGATATTTCGGGGAAGAACTTTTGGAACACATCAACCCAAAAAATGTTAAACGGTGACTTCTTCTGATAGAACATTAGGTTATATTTCCCTAGCCTTTTTTAATTTACGTATTCTCATTGAAGGTTAAATAAACTAAGTCTTTTTCTCCTCTATGTTATACTTTGTGCTCAGCTTTTGCCACGTGATCACACTCTATACTTGGACCATTATGCTATCATCTTGGCCTTTTGTCTTTAATCCTTAACAAAATGATCGACCATGCTTCTGTTGTGCCTATGATATGTTCTAACTCAAAGGAAATTGATTCATTCACAGTTTTAACACCTCTGCAATGTCACTACATTGAACTTGCTTTCTTCCCAATCATTTATGGAATCTCGGTCATAGATCACACTTTTGATCAATGATCATGACCTTTATCGCTTCGACTATGAAGGGAAAGGTTCAAATCTGTTCTCAATGTTCTGGCCTGCTTTGAATTAACTTTGGTGTGTGTTCTTGAAACGATCTCCCTCCTGAAATCGTATGTTATAATCTCGCAACACACTCATGCTTAATAACAAAAATACAACTCCATATAATAATAAAAAAAGGCTTGGCACACACATAAGTTCTAAACACTCGAACAAAGTGTCTTCTCATATTATATACTAATAGTTACAAAGGCCTTTATGCCCTCTTATGCCTTATTCACAATGAATTGGCCACTTTTTGGCCTCTTTGACCCACTTAACCTCACTCCTATACTCTCTACCTTTCTTTCCACACTTCTTACCTACACATTACATTCTTTGGTTACATAATTGTACTAATGGGATTATGAACCATAATTAGTTCATATCCACTAGTTACTCAACAATCATTGTTTCTAGATCCTCTAGATCCTTCTATCCTCCCAGAGATTTAACTAACTCTAAAATATCTCTCCTAAAGAGTAGATATGATTAAAATACTCCTCATTCTCATCACTTATGTACAATTATTATAAAAACATACGAAATGCATTTAAATTAATCAATTTAAATCTAATTTAGGTAACCAACTCCCTTGGTAAATGAAGCCCCTTGGTCTAGTCAAAAAGAGTTTTGACTTGGAGGTTAGATGCTCTTGCATCAAAAAGTATATCATCAAGAGTATGAAGAAATAGTAGGGGTTGGACCTTGAGAGCTTGTTCCAGCAAGAGTAGGAGGCTTATATCACACTGAAGATGAATTTAAGTAGAGAAAGCCAAACATCCAAACTAGCAAGACATGAGCATTGATTTCATTTAAAGAGGAGATTATATCATTGTGGTCTTCATGTTTCTCCTTTAACGCCCTTCCTAGAAGTGTTTTCTTATACCAATGGGGGGTGATGGAGTTTAGTTACCGGCTTTGTCTTCATCTGACATCACTAGGGTTATGAACTCAATTAGCTACATCTGCTTGGATTTTAGAATGATAAAAATCTTGTTGGTCACTGGTGGTTAATGCTTCAAGTTGGAGAATTTCCTTGCAAATTTCAGAGGGGGTGGCATAATGGAAGATGGTTGCAACATCTTGAGCTTGAGCTTGGTCATATGGCCTATCCTAAGGGCCTCTACCCCCAGCCCCCCAGTGGTTATGCATTCGCTATCAGGGCATATTACACCAAAAGAAAAATAATCAAACAAAATTACTTACACATAATACCTATGGAATCAAAGGTTTAATACTAAGAAAACTAGAAAAAGGAAAAACCCAGGGGGTTCTGGGTTTCCAAGGCAGACAAAAATAACAAAAAAAGGTTAATGAATGAAAGGAATGGTAGATTAACTACTCCTATCAAGGTTTAAAACTCATCGGGAGACAACATAAATTAGGTCGCTACCCAACATAATGGATCTCAAAATAAAACAAATGAACATTCACAACTAAAATCAAAACTAGAGAATGGAATTTTTGAACCAAAAGAATAGGACATTACCCTATACTGACTATCCCTTTGAACTTGAACCAAGAAATTCGTGCAAGTTGGAGAAAGACTAGTGACTCTTGCTCCTGCAGGGTCGAGCTCCAATGTTTTCATCAACTTCTTGAGGTTTGTGACCCCTGCATGTCGAAAGTCTACCCCCTTACCTTTCTCAGCTGCTAATTCTTGAATCGATGACCTCTAGACCCATAATCTAGGTTAGAATGCATGTACATGTCAATTCATAACTAGAACAAAAGGCCAACATTCTAGACTAATAAAAAACCCACTAAATACGCCATATATTTGAGAATTTATCATTGAATGCAAACATTCCTTTGTTATATGCCCAAGGGAATTATCCCACTGGCAGTAAGGGATAAGCTCGTACACACCAGAAAAACTAGAGAGCAAGGTATCTCCTCTAAGAGCAATAGTGTGTACTAAATATTGTCATTTGAATGAAGATTAGTATATATAGTTTGCATGTGTGTTGCATGGGGAGGGTTGGTGATGTCACCTCTCCCCCCTCGTAAATGTTATGGGAGGTGACAGGGTGGTGGACTCCCTCCCCAACCTCTAATGTCTTGACTTCTAACACCTCAATGGGGGGCATGTAAATAATTATTTTAATTGAAAAAATAATATATATATTTTTTTCACATAGTTTAATTAATAGATAGACTGGCCTTTTTCCTGGCCCTTTTCCTAGTATATAAATATTTTATTTGAAAAATTAATATTTTTTGTTCAAGTAGTCTAACTAATAGATGAAATGGACTTTTTCGAAGCACTGTGGTCAATTTTGTCCATAATCTAGTAGATATTTTTAACAATTATAAGTTTAAGTTATTTAATCTGCAAATTTTGAGTACCACCTGGGTTTTTTAGGGTGTTGAATCCATGTATGCATTCAAAAGTGCATTTTAAACAACAAGAAAGGATAGTCTTGCTCGAAATTGTATCACAAAATTCCAACCATAAATGTTATTTTTTCTATTAGATAGAGTGCTCCTTTCATGTTGATAGTTTTTAAACATCAAACTTATCAAAAGTAAATTAAAATATATTTTTCAAAGATGCTAAATACATGATTTTTTTAATATCAAACTTAGTAAATTTAAATAAAAAATATTTCAGAAGTTTTAACATCAAAATTATTAAAATTAAATCAAAATTATAATTTTCAAAAAATAGTAAATAAATGGGAATTTGAAAAATTAAATTAAATTCAAAATCGCTAAATAAATGGGAAAATGAAATAATAATAAAAATTGTTGTATTTATTTTAATTAGAAATATCTTTTTTTGATTGTTGAAGTTTGAGTTTTGTCTAAGTAAATAAAATCATGTTTAATGAAATTGATCAAATATAAATAACATCATCATATTGACATGTGGAAAATTTCCACTTGTAACAGGGGAGATATCAACTTATCAGGGTCCCAATTAGACCCCTATTTGTTTGGTATGGTGATACTGATCGAAGTATAGGCTCAGTTGTATCTATTGATCTAACCTAAAAAATGATAAAAACTAATTTAAACTAGTGTACATATATGACCTAAAAAAATTTAGAAGTAAATATTATCTAATCTATACAAATTGTTGGTGTTTGGATTGGCTTGTGTTATCAAATAATAGGGGTGAGGGAAAAATTACCCAAATGAAGGCCTACAAGAAAACTATAGTTGTTTGCGGTAGTAATATTTCTCATTGATATGTGGGCTTACTAAAACACGTGTAAGTGTGTGATATGGTGAGAGAGCTTAACAAATTGTATTTTTTTTTAATGTTTTTTGGGGTTTATTTGCATGCAATCTTTAATCTAATTTGCAAATATTTAAATTATGTAGAAAAAGAGAGCAAGATTTAACACTAATAGCATGAATATCAGATTTCAAAAGATGGATGTATCCAAATACTTAGAACAAAGTTGAAAACCTTAAATAAATCCATGAAACATTTGCACATCTCATTTTAAAGAAAATAAAGATGCATTCCAATATTTAGTTACAATAACTAATTCAATAAATATGAACTCGTGAGAATGGAAAAGAAAACATGTATATAAAGAAATTATATCACATACAATACTCCATGTCAAATGGCTCTGAGGTCTTCAAAGCATAACTACAACTTTTGATCAAAAATATTTGTCTTGATTGTAGTACAACTCCAATGAAGAGGGTTGTATAAATAACCAAAAATAAAAGATATATGCTAGTTTTCTAAAAATACAAAATCCTTTGACTTTTGCAGGAATTTTTTATTACACATTAAATGCAACTAAATTTCTCGTTGTCTCCATACATGGATGACTTTTTCTCCATCTGTTTCTAGTTTTCCTCCCTCTGTGGAGCAAATTGCTCTGAATCTTCTATTGGTTGTAAGGGATTTGCTTCCCTATTTTTCTCCTTCAATTATTTGGCCCATTGATTGTATCTATCAGATATTTGAGGTAAGTAAATAGGAATATTGCTTTTTAGGTCAATCTGACATTGACCCATACACATCATAATATATCTTTTATTTCTTCTATATTTAGAAGAAAATCTTTAAATTATTTTCTTGTATTCGTAGGGAAATTGGAAGAGTTTTTGGATCTATTTTCTGCTCCACTTAGTGATTTGAAAATTTTCACTTATTCTAGCCTCTCTATTATCATTAATTACTTAGATGCAAATAGTAAGGGGTAAAACCTCATTGATTCCCCCAGGATGAGGCATATTAAATTCCTTAATCACATATAATTCTCTGTCCAAAATTGAGTCACACCAATCATAGAACTCTTTCATCCATTTGTTGATGATGTAGAAATTATATTTCTTTGATATAACGATATTTCCATCTTCCTTTTTCTTCCTTAGAAATTTTACCAAAAGCTTCAAGCTTCTCTTTATTCTCCCGCGATAACTTTATCAAACTGGTGTATTATTACAACATTGTCTTGCATCTAGCCATCAACCTGATCTATAAGGGTGAGAAACTTGTGATACAAATTATAAGTTATGTTTATTTGATTGAAATATTTTAATTCTACTTGCTTAAGTTTATCATTGACAATATAGTTTGATCCTTGAACATTGTCACCTCCACAGATCATCTCTTTAGTTGTTCTATTTGTCCTTCCAGATAATTGATGCAAGCTTGAACAATTGTAGAAATTATTTAAGCATTAATCTCAAACTCTTTAATATATAAATTTCTCTGAAATGAACTTTCCTTGGGTCTTCCATTTGTTTATCATGTTTTGTCTCAACCTCAACAAACTGCTTCTGACACTGCTCCTCTATTTGAATTTTTTTTTCTTGATGCTTTTTCTCAATTTTTTCCATAGCTATGAAAAATCCTTCTCGTAACCTTGTGGAATGGGATTTCCATTCCTTATCTTGTGTGATCCTATTTTTTTTTATCTCAACTTCCAAATCATTGATTTTGTTTTGGCATTTGTCTGGATCTTCAGATAACTCATGGACTAACCATTGATTATTTGAAGGAAAAGTCGAATCACTGATGTTGTTTCCATAGTCCGGCCTATGGGATCACCTGTAGCTTTCCATGCTATTGTTGATGATATTTTTGTCATGAAAGGGATAAATTTTATTTAACTGATCTCTTCACAACTTCCCTTGTCTAGGTATTAAACTAATATTCTCCTAGAGACACTGCTTTCTCTTTAACAAGATCTAACTCATAAAATTCATGAAAAGTGATGAAGATTTTGTAGTATTAGTTACCAAAGGAGTCATTATGACTCTTGGAGATATTACTTGAGTGATTTTGGCAAAGGAAATTCGGCTTTAAAAAAAATCATGTGCTTTCTCATCTATTGAGTATTAGACATTGATTGATCAACATATTTTGGTGCCTTTTTTGTCTTCTCAACATTTTTTTTTTGCCTTGTTGATTCCTCTATTTCACTTGCTATTATTTTTTTTAATGGTGTCATGTTTCTCTTGACTTTTATCTTCAACTAAAGATTTATATTTCTTTCCTAATTTCTCTTTCTGCTCTTGCTATTGTTTTTGTTCCTTTATGTTTTCACTCATGTTTCTATTTTTCCTTTTGTTGCTTCTAAAATTAAATATATCCTTGTTAAGTGGATGTTGTTTAATCAAGTTTATCATTTTGAGCTCCTATTCCCTGTCTAGATTGTTGAGCTTGGGAAATTTCAAATCCTTTAGGCTCATTAGCATTGTTAGTGAAGGATAAGAAAATACATTCTCTCATTTATAGCATAATCAAAGGAACACCAAAGGCCTTACTCCTTTGCTCAAGGAAAAACAAATGTATGTTCTCCCTGTGAAAATTCAATCTGGAAATCTATAGTTGCAGTGATAGGTTTATTTTCCTACTTATTACTCCAATAAGTTATTTACATAAATCTATTAGTAAAATTTGAAATAAATACTAATGCAACATTCACAATTATATATGTAGAGAAGTAAACATTAATGAACATAAGCATAAGAACCGATCACATGTACACACTTATTTTTGGATAATTGTCCCTGAAAAAACCTAATGTGGGAAAATCAGTGCAACAGATGAGGGTTTTATTATTATTCTTCATAAAATGAATATTTACAAGGAATACATTGGCAGATATAATCAGAAAACACCTGAGACAAAATTCTCAGCCCCTCCCATTAATTTCCTGACACCCGAAAGAGTCTCTCACTTCCTTTGTGTATGTGTGTTTCTCTACACAGTCCCTACGCTGGACTGTGTCACTCTACGTAGGCTTTGTGTTGGTTCACCGCATTGCTTTTTGTGACCCTCTGCGTCCCTCTTTCCTCGATCTCACTCAATGTTGACTCCCTCTTCTCCTTATGCTTCTGCAACGCTTCACGCTACAACTCTCCCACTGAAATCGAATTCTATTCCTTCAGAATCGATCTCCTTCGGGTACTGAGTGTATGCCTGAATTATTTTCGAAATGACCCTCAAACCTTATTTTATAATCTTCTCATTGATGAATCAACGACCCAAATTATAATTCTAATCAATGGCTCATATTAAAACTTGACTTGATCTTCGTTCTTTAGAAGATTCACACTTTGTCTTATTAATACCCTTTAAGTATTTAATTTCCCTAAGTTTAGACTTTCAGTCTCCATCAAAATAATTAATTATTTTCATAAGACATGAACCGAGTGGAATTTCCACAAACGATTTATGAGTTCTTTTGGAATACTGATTTTCGTGTCTCCTCACAAAGTTTTGAGACTTAGAAAAAATTTTTATGCTACAAAAATAAATGATTCCTATTAGCGAGGAAATTATTCTAGAAATATACCTATTTCATGTTGATCTTCTTTTGAATCATCCTCTGCACTGCAAATCTATGGATGCTACCCCTCATCTCCTGCATTGTTGCCTTCTGCATTGTTACCCATGACACTGCCACTGTCACTGTTGCATATGTACTACATCTCCCTCTGAATCTTGATCCTATCCACTCCTGCTATTGGAATGGATTCTTTATCATCCCCATCTTCTCTCTAAAGTAGACAAACTTAGTCTACCCCAGATCCTTCCTGAGAATGTCTGCCACCTATTCTCCTGTTGGAGTGTACTGCAACTGTACAACTCCCTATTATACACAGTCTCTGATGAAGTGAAACCGGATATCAATGTGATTTGATCGATCATGAAACACAGGGTTTTCAGAGAGCTTGATGCAAATATTATTATCACACAAATATTGGTCGCTTCTATTTTCTCCTTCAGTAGGTTCACAAGCAGTTTCTGAAGCCACATGGTCTCACACGAAGTTGTGCTAGCTTCCATATATTTAGCCTCTGCTGAGCTCAGTCCCATGGATTTATGTTTCCTGCTGCACTAGGAAGTCATCCTTGATCCCAACTGAAACAATACCCACTGGTACTCTTCAGATCTACTGGACTCCGGGCCCAATCTGTGTCGGTGAACCTACTCAACCTGATATCACTGCTACTAGTGTACTTCAATCCAAGCTTGATTATTCCTTGAAGGTACCTAAGAACATGCTTGGTTGCTGCCCAATGAGCCCTCTTAGGTTCCACCATCAACTTACTGAGGGCATTTAAAAAATAACAGATGTATGGCCTAGTGTTTACCATATACATTAAAGATCCTATGAGTTTCCTATACAAAGTAGGATCAACCTCATCATTTTCGGACGTGTCAATTTTCTTCCAATTGGTGATCATTAGAGTCATCATGGATTTACAATCATCCATCTGAAATCTCTTCAGAATCTATGTAGTATATATTCCTTGACCAACAAAGATCTCCCCCTTCTGTTTCCAAACTTCCAACCCCATAAAATAGTGCATCAGCCCTAGATCCTTCATGTCGAATTCTGTAGCCAAATTCTCCTTGCAGTATTTGATGAGCCTTGATGATCCTGTCAGAAATAGATCATCTACATATAAAACCAGTATTAGGGGCTCACTCGTTACCCTTATATAGTATATATTGGGATCTGTGTCACTCTTGACGAATCTCATCTTCTGCAAGTAGTTTTCAATTCAACCATACCAGGCTCTAGGAGCTTGCTTCAGTCCATACAAGGCTTTCTTAAGCCTGCACACATGAGTCTTCTGATCATGCATCTTGAAGCCTTTTGGTTGTTCAATATACACCCCCTCTTCTATCACCTCATTCAGGAACGCGATCTTGATGTCCATCTAGTGAATCTCCCATCCCATCTGCGCAACAAGGGATATTACGAATCTAATGGAGGTATATCTGGCTACTGGGGTGAAGGTTTCTTCATAATGTATCCCTTCCTTCTTAGCATACTCCTTAGCCACAAATCTTGCTTTAAATTTCTCAATGCTACCATCTGCAACATACTTCATGTCGTAGATCCACCTTAAACCTACAATTGATCTCTCTTGAGGTCTGGGGACCACCTCCCATACATCATTTGACATGATGGAATTGTACTCTTCCACCATCGCATCTACCCATACCTGGTGTTAAGCTTCTTCCCGGAACCTAAAATGCTCCCCAACCTGTGCAACCAAGGCTTGGTACCGCTCAGGTTGATTACGTTGTTTCTTCACATATCGGGGGGCTCCAAAAAAGTCTTCTGTGTCGCTTAGGATTTTTCGTAGTTCCCTACTCATTCTCCCACTGGTAGTGGGTGGATTTACCTGCTCTCCCTCTTGTAAGTCCTCAGGAGAAGTGTACCTTGGATCCCCATGCCTTGGACTAGCAGTTGAATTATCTACCACAGGTTGTTGAGGTTGAACCAGCGGATCCTCCTCAGACTGCATAGCAGAAGGCAACTCACGGGATCTTCTGAAGTCCCTCTCCTCCATGAATTTCACATCCCTCCACACTACAACTTTTCTGCTCTCTGGAATGTAGATGTGATATGCCTTTGTGTTCTCTTTGTATCCTACTAGATACCCATTTTCCACAGTCATGTCCAACTTCTTCCTCTTCTCACTGGGCACATGATAGTATGTCGTATTGCCAAAGATCCTAAAGTGACTCACCTCGCGCTTGTTGCCAGTGAAGACACTTTCTGGCATGATCTTTCCCAATGCATTGTGAGAAATTATTTTTTGAACATAGACAGTTTTATTACAAGCTTCAACCCACAAAAATTTGGGCATGTATTGATCATAGATCATCGCCCTTGTAGCCTCGACAATAGTCCCGTTTTTCCTTTCTGCCACACCATTCTGCTCTGGATTATACAGATCAGTCCACTCTTTTTTGATACCTTCACTTGCATAGAACCTGGTGAATTCCTTGTCTGTGTATTCACCACCATTGTCTAAATGAAACACCTTGATCCGCTTTCCTTTTAGATGTTCTACCAGAGCTTTAAACTGTTTAAATTGACTGAAGACTTCATCCTTGGTCTTCAAAAAGTAGATCTGGGTTTTCCTGAAATGGTCATCAATAAAGGTGACGAAGTACTGGGCACCACTAAGAGCTCTAGTGGACATTGGTCTGCATATATCTAAGTGTATCAAGCCCAATACACTCTTATCCATACTGTTGCTTCTCTGATATGCTTCCTTGGCATATTTATCTAATACGCACCCTTTGTAGACATTGTCTTGGTGCTCAGTTCTGGAACTCCCGTGGCAATTTTCTTGAGAATATTTAACGCACCATAATGCAAATGCCCCATTATTTTGTGCCATAGTTCATTCAGGTATGTTTCATCAATGCTGCCTATTAGTGCCATTGGGGATTCGAGCTGTAACTTATAAAGTTTGTTGCTCCTTACTCTGATTTGCGCTTTATTCTTCCAATTGGGGTGTTTTACGTAAATTTTGTTACCAATGAATTAAATGTCATAGCCTCTATTTTGAAGTTGTGACACTGAGAGAAAGTTCATTCCCATCCTAGGCACATGCAATACATTAGTGGCCCAAAGCTTATTTCCAGCTTCGGTCTGAAATACTATGGTACCTCTTCCATTGGGGGTACATTTTGATTTATTACCCATGGTAATTTTAAAGTTCATCTGCTCCTCTCAGTAGTCAGAAAAAAATTATCTCACTCCTGTCATATGAGCAGAAGCTCCATTGTCAATGTACCAGACCACGGGAGAAGTAGTGCTTGATACACAAGCAAATTCTTCTTCCATTCTGGATGCTAGAAAAAGAAACATTTTGATCCATTTGTTCTTTCATGTTATCTTCCTTTTTGGAGAACTATGTGAACCCCTCTGAGCTACTGCAGCAGTGTCAGATTTTTGTTCACTTGTCGATTCTTTGTTCCTGTTACTCATCTCTGGCTCTGATACCATATGAAAATTTCAATCTGGAAATCTATAGTTGTAGTGATAGATTTATTTCTCATACTTATTACTCCAATAAGTTATTTATAGAAATCTATCAGTAAAATTTGAAATGAATACTACTACAACATTCACAATTATATATGCAAAGAAGTAAACAGTAAGGAACATAAGCATAAGAACCAATCACATGTACACACTTATTTTTGGACAATTATCCCCGGAAAAACCCAATGTGGGAAAATCGGTGTAGCAGATGAGGGTTTTATTATTATTCTTCAGCAAATGAATCTTTACAAGAAATACACTGGCAGATATAATCAGAAAACACCTGAGACAAAATTCGCTTCCCCTCCTGTCAATTTCTTGACACCCAAAAGTGCCTCTGACTTCCTCTACATATGTCTGCATGTTTCTCTACACAATCCCTACGTTTGACTGCATCACTCTGCATAGGCTCTATGTGGGTTCACTAAGTTGTAGCTCTCTGTTGCCTTCTATGACCCTCTGCATCCCTATGTCCTTACTGTTGACTCCCTCTTCTCCTTCTACTTCTGCAACTCTTTGCCCTGCAACTCTCTCACTAAAATCGAATTCTGTTCCTTCATAATCGATCTCCTTTAGGTACTGAGTGCATGCCCGAATTATTTTCCAAATGACCCTCAAGCCTTCTTTGATAATCTTCTCGTTGATGAATCAACTGCCCAGATTAGAAGTCTAATCAATGGCTCAGATTAAAACTTGACTTGATCTTCGTTTTCTAGAAGATTCACACTATGTCTTATTAATACCCTTTAATTATTTAATTTCCCTAAGTTTAGACTTAGGTTCTCCATTAAAATAATTAATTATTTTCATAAGACATGAACTGAGTGGACTTTCCACAAATGATTTATGGATTCTTTGGAATACTGATGTCCAAGTCTCCTCACAAAGTTTGAGACTTAGAAAAATTTCTGATGCTACAAAAATCAACACTCCCTAAATGTTTGAATCCTTTCTTTCTCCCCTTCACTCATCTCATATAAAGCTTGAATCCAACTTGATTAAAAGAGTCAACATTTTTGGAAAAAGAATTATATAGTGGTTCTTGATGAACATAATTTTTAGAGTACATTACTAACTTGAGATGTACATTAAAAATGTCATGTGGATGATACGTGTAAAAAGGAAGTGATTTCAATCAAACATATTGAATTCCATTTGCCTCAAATATTGCGTGACCATTGTCTTTACAAGTATGGTGGCTAATATCGATAGAAAATTTGGCCACGGTTTCTTTGATTTTTATGCAGTAATTTTTTGAAAACATGAAAGGTTGTTTGATAGCATATTTCCCTCACAAGAAGCCTATCAGGGATGATTCGAGGTAACGCATGAGAACTAACCTCACATCCATAAAAAATATGAAAACCCTCTTCAAAAAACTAGTCTGCAATGCCATGTAATGTTTATTGAATTTATTTACTTATTTTGGAAGGAGGCTTTCCAAAAAGGACTTGATGGAAATATAATATCATAATATCACAAATATCATAAAAATGGTTTTTATACTGAATTTCTCAAAGAATAGAATAAAACTGACGAATAGTTTGAGTGTTTAAATACCAATTCCATTTCAATAATGGAAAAGGGACATATAGGCTACTACAACATCCATTAAGTAGGCTAACATGTAAAAAAATAAACCATACCCTGTTGGAGTTGACTGTGATAGCTTAATACCATAAAATTTATTTTGAGACAAAATATATGCCCAATTAAATATTTTAGATTGATTCTGTTGTCACTCAGTAATTCTGAAGATAGAACTACGGAGGGAAACATAAAACCAACTTTGGAATCCAAGACCTAGCCTTCCTGGACTCAAAGAGGGTTGTCTCTGTTAGATATAACTTTGTTTATAGGGGAATTTTAGGCTAGCTATTAGTGCATAGGTTTGTTTGAAGATGTATGGTTGAGGCAGCAGAAGAGGGCCATTGGCCTATGGAGTCACACAAGTGTGAACAAATTCAAATGGATGAATAAATGAGGTCAGGTGCAACCAGGCAAGCTAGCCATGTCAATGGATCTCAACAGCTAGTGAAATGGAATAGAGGAGGAGATTAAGGTTCAACAGAATTGCAGAGTAGAACATCTCTAAATTCTACACTTCGGTCTCAGAAGAAAACATAATGAACTGTTTCAAGACTATGTAGGGTACCCTATGGTAAATCCTACAAAAAAAAAATTATCCATAGTTAAGAAAAGAAAACAGTATGAGCAAACAAGAGAATAAAAAATTACATGGGAAAATACTTCACCATAGAGCATAACACAAGAATATGGAAAACTGCATAATCCTTCATTCATCCAAAAGAGTGTGCTTACAACAAAATGAGTCTATTACACTGATTTTTCCCTTCTAGGCCTTCTTCATACTACTAATGCATACAGTATTTATAGAAAACTTGAGTCGGCTAAGCTGTGTACTACAGTAATTACATTCAAGCAAAACTAGACAAGTGGAAACATACAGGCAATGATGAGACAAGCCTGGCTTCCAACAGTGGCTTTTGGTAGTTTGTTATTAATTATAGAGTGGTTAGAAACTGGCTTGAGTAATGCCAAAAAGGCAGCAAATCAAGTATTCCTGACATCTGGCCCTGTTCCTCAGAAAATCGGCGTTGGGTAATTAAGTTTGGTGCAGTGCTAGCTATTTTCATTGATTAGTGACTGTGATGATGTGTTTTCTACTACCCCTTTGGTTTCCGTTGTTATATCTCTACCCGAAAGCCCAACTCGACCTGTTATGTCTGTTTCTTTATAGCGTGCAGCCTCACTTTGCCTTTTTCTCCTTTGTCGAGGCTCAGTCTATTACAAGTCCTTTACGTCGTGTTTTTAGCCATTTTTCTTCATAGAACAGCATGCAAACCGTAGAAGCTCGGACCTGAAGGGATGATAATGGAGGTGGCACAGCAGCAGTGATAGTGGTCAAATGAATGCAGCATCGGTTTGGAGGTGAGCAAAAACAACTTTTCGGAGGGGGTCTTAAGTGGTAAGAAGTAATATAGAAGGGGGGTGCGAAATAGCAGAAGGGTGACACGTATCGGGGAGCGAGTAAGCGATACCACCCATTTCAGACCCCCCCCCCCCCATGGTCAAAGTTCAAAAGTTGAGGGAGGTGCGAAATGCAACACGGACCGTCAGATGAGAAGGGGTTGAGTGGAGATGGAAGAGAGGAGAAGGGTGATGAGGAGAAGGAAAAGACATGGCAGGTAAGGTGGGACCGGACCCGACCCTTTTGCTACCCGAGTCCTTTCTTTTTGTGTTTAACCCTTTTTCGAACGAAATAGCATAAAAAGCCATTTACCTGGACTTGAAATCTTATAGACTTTACTTCTAAAGCAGCATCGCATTCGCGTACTTTGCAATATTTAGAGTTTAATTTTTAAACGATGTAATCGGATATGCGAAGTGAAGTGAGAGATGACGTGGAGGGAAGGTGGGACAAGACTGCATCACAAATTGCAAACTTTAATTTTAAGTTATAAGTGCGTGGTTTTAAAATCTAAGACTTACGAAGTGTAGGGAGGGGGACCCACCCACATCGCTCATCATAGGATTTAGAATTTGGGAAATAAGGTAAACGCTTAAAACCGCAAAGTGTGATTTGCGATGATTTAAGGATGATGTGTCAGGGAGAAGTGGATTCCACTGCAATCGGCGAGGTTTATCAATTGGCGAATGTTTTATGCGGTAAGGAAAAGTTTTATGATGTTGTATATGATATGTGATATGTATTGGAAACGACTGTGGAGTGGGGGGCGGAGCTGCTGTGGTGGGCCAACCACCGTGTCGCAAGTTAGACCAAATAGATTTCGGGCATTTCAAAAGTAAGTTGAAACAAATGCGATGTGATACATCGCAAGTCGGCGATCACAGTTTTTAAGTTTTAGTTGTGATGTGAAAGGTCTATAATATGCAATCTGCGATGGAGGGTGTGGAAGAAAGGGTGATGCGGAGGGATGGTCCCACTTTAATCGCAATCGGGGAATAAGGAATCGGATGGTAAAAGAAACCAATGATATGCGATGGAAAAAGGTATGGTGGCAATATAAAGCGAAAAAGCGGAAAAGGTAAGGTTTATGTGCTAAAACATGACTGCTAGTGGGTGGGCAGAGCTATGACAATAGTATTGTGAAATTTAATATAAAAAGGTTTATAAAGCAATAATTCCCAAAGGTTATGCATGTGGGTTTTTTGGTTTGAATGGGATTCAAAGTACCTCATAATATGAATGAAATGAGAGGGGGAAAAGAGGGTGAATGAAATGAAATGGAACGAGGGCAGAAATTAAGTTTGATCCCTATCACACCTTATCAGCAACACTTCCTTCCTTCTACTGGTTGGAAAGGCAAACCGATTTCTTTGAAGCAATTTATAGTCAGGATTTCCCTTTCTTTCTCTTAAAATAAACAATAGCCACAAAATATTATTTTCAGTAAAAAATATAAGCAATAATCAATCACCTTGTGATACTATAAATTACAGGATTCTAACAGATTCATGATTCCATGGAACATGGGAATGATGACATAATTGTCATTGATGGAAAAATACCAGCAAAAGCAAGGTATGTGGTAGCAGGAGAAAGGATCAAAGGAGCAACATAGGAAAAGGACTTGATTGATTAATGTCGATGAATGTCGTTAATATAATTGCAAAGGCTAAAAGTGATGTGAAGTGCAAAGGCTGAAAATTAAATGTGAAGGCTGAAAATGTTAAAATGGAACATAAAATACAAAAGTAGAAAAATACATGGGTTTCACTGATAATAAAATGTAGATAATACAAATCTAATATGTCTCTTGTAATCATTACTAATTGAGTTGTTTTATTTCAACTTTATTTTATATTACAAATTTTCCTTCAAAACTGAAAATGAAGAGACATGTTTATGAGAAGTTTTTGGAAGTCCAAGAGACAATGCTTCATTTCATATTCCTGCAAAGAATACAAACAACCAAGGTGTCTTTCTTATAAAATATACAATGTGGAATGGAAACCAAAAAAATATTGGAAGTGAAATAATATGCATAAGAAAGTTGATGAGCAGCAACAGAAGAGACACAAAGTGGAAAAGGAGAAGCAGTGCAGCAGTATACCTGAAAACATAACTATGAATGAGGTAACCAACATTTGTGACTTGATGTTGTGATTGAGATATTTATGTCACTTTCTATCGTGTAGCTTGAAAAAGAATAGGTTGTAGCCTGTTGAGGTAGGAGCCTATTGTAGGTTGGAGCCTACAAAAAACTAATGTAATAAGGAATAACATCTTTCCTTCACATCAATTTCAACCTAAAATCCGTGGATTTCTCCCTTCAAGGTTTCCACTTATATTTGGTGTCTTCATGTGTTGGTTCTTGAATGTTGTGTGAATGATCTTGAATTCTTGATAAAGAAATTTGCAAATTTCTCTCTTTGACACCTGCAAAAGGAATTCAATAATAATAGAGCACAAACATAAACCATTAGTTGCATAAGAATAAAATTAAGTTGAGCAGAGCAAAAGTAAAGACTTTAAATTATTGATTCACCCCCCTCTCAGTAATTCCCAATCATAAATATCAATTGGTATCAGAGCTAAGTTCCTTCAGTAACAGTCTATCAACTAGAAGGAGGTCCTAATTCATTAAAATGGCTAGTCAAGAAAGATGCTCAACAAATAAATCCTCTCTATTTATTGTTACAAACTATGCTTTCTCGAAAGTTAGAATGAAGACATACTTAATGTCTCTTGGAATAGAAGTTTGGGTTGTTGTGATGGTACAATATGAAGAACCGAAGGAAACAACTAGTGACAAAGATATCAAACTGGATTTCATAGCTAATGCAAAAGCTATGAATGCACTTTTGAGTGGTCTATGTGAGTATGAATTTATTAAAGTAATCAATTTTCAGATAGCCAAAGATATCCAGGGTAAATTTGAAAGTATTCATGAAGGAGATAAAAAGGTAAATATGGTCAAATTACAAGTATATAGAACATAGTTTGACACCTTAAAAATGAATAAAGATGAAGATATAGCTAAATTATTTTTAAGAGTTGATGAAGTTGTAAATGCCATGATAGGTTTAGGATAAATAATCAAAGAAAGTGTAATAGTTCAGAAAATATTGAGGTCATTATCCTCAAAATTCAATCATAAGGTTTCAGCTATAGAAGAGACAGAAAACTTTAAGAGTTTGAACAGGGATCAATTGCTTGGTTCCTTGATAGCATATGAGATGAGAATTCCAAAAGGGAATTCAGTCAATAGGATGAAACTTTCAAGACAAACAATTGCATAGAAGAAAATGAATGTTCATGCTCAGGTTCTGATGAAGAAGAAGAAAAATTTGTGAGAAGGTTGACGAAAGGTACATGTAAGTACATAGGAAAACTTCCATTTAAGTGTTTTAGTTGTGGAAGAGTGGGGAATTATGCCTACAAATTTCCCTATAGGAAAGAAGAAAATCATCATAAAGGGAAAGAGAAGAAAAAATATAATAAAATGCAGAAAGAGAAAAAGTTTAAAAGAAAAATATTTTATGTTCAAGAAGATAGCAGGGTATCTGAAAGCTCCAATGAATAATCTAGTGAATATGGAACCATTCAATTCAAGTTGATGGTCTTGGAAGAACTTGAAAATGATTTCCTAGAATATGAAGAAGAGGAAGGTGAGGTAGTTCTTTAGGGGAGTTGATCAGTGCCCTAGATGAAATAGAAAGGCTTAAACAAAAGAATAGAAAATAGAAAGAGATCCAGCTTAAATATGTAAAAGAAGTCAAATTCATAAGACATTATCAAGCTAAAAGTTGAATTTGAAGAAGCAAATAAGGTGGAAGACATTCTAATGCAGAAAATAAAAGAGAAAAGTCATGAGTGTGAAATATTGGAAGAAGAGGTGGTAAGTCTAAAGAAGAGAATAGAGAAAGCACAAATTGAATTAAACACGAATCTTCAATGGATAAAAGGCTCTGAACAACTAGATGTGATATTAGGTGCTCAAAGGTCTCCACTCATAAAGACTGGGTTAGGATATGAAGGAGAATCAAGTGAATCCAAGGAAGAGGATAAAAGAACAATAAATTTAGTAAAATTTGTCATGGAAGACAATGATAGTACACATTAATCTGAGAACAAAATTTTGAGCAACACTTAACATCAAAAGAACGGCTGCAAAGAAACACTATCGGAAAATTCTAGGAGATAAAAGGAATGGACAATCAAAGAGAAAACTATCAGAGACCATACTTCTTTAGGAGATAGGATTATCAAATGTCTAGATGGTAGTATCCTCAAACGACATCCACTACCAGGTACATATATTTTTTCTATGGATATTGTTATTGTTGTAATAATTTTGGACATAAAACCATAGATTTTAGATCTTATGTCAAAATAATTGATTTGATAAATTATAAGAGAAGTAAGGCTAATAATGGATTCACATGCATCCAAACAAACATGAATATAGATAAAAATCCATATGCTCCTCTCATTGATATCACTGAATGTTTCTATTGTCACAAATTTGGGCACAAGTCATATGAATGCCAACTTAAGGACAATAAATTATCATCTCATAATAATTATAGAACATATGGATGCATGCAATGGAGAAAGAAGAAGGAAGAAAAGAAAGTTGATAAGTGTGACCTAGTTCTATATGCTCAAGATAAAAACAGTAAATGGTATGTGGACAGTGGTTGCTCTAGAGATATGACAGGAGATAAAAGCAAGTTTGTATCCCTGGATAAAAATAAAACTGGAAATGTCACATTCGAAAATGATGAAGTAGGAAAAAATAGAGGAAAGAGTACAGTTAGTCTGAATAATGGAAGAGGGAAAGCTCAAGATGTATTTTTTGTAGATGGTCTAAAACATAATTTGTTGAGTGTAATTCAGATGTGTGACAAAGGTTGTGAGGTTCTCTTTAGAGCCCAAGAATGTGAAATCAGGTCAACATCTACAGGGAAGACTCTGGCTAAAGGATTTTGAACAGAGAATAATGTATATATCTTGAAGGAAGAGAATGAGGAATGCTACATCAGCAAACAAAATGAATATTGGCTATGGCATAGGATATTGGGGCATCTCAAATTTGATCACATCATCAAACTCAGCAAGAAAAGAGAAGTTAGAGATCTACCAACAATAAAGAAGCCCCAAAATACTATATGCAAGTCATGTTAAATGAGAAAACAAACTCGAACATCATTCAAAGACAAAGATAATCTATCAAGTAGTATGCATTTTCAACTAGTTCACATGTTGTGCAGGCCTTCTAGAACAAAAGTACCAGAAGGAGAAAAATATTTCATACTGATAATTGAGGACTATTCGAGATTGACATGGGTGGAATTCCTCATAAATAATTCAAAAGCATTTGAGAAGTTCAAAATATTCAAGGCACTGGTATAAAATCAAACAGGGTGTAAGATAAAGTGCATAAGGTTAGAAAGAGGAGATGAATTTACATCATATGAGTTTGTAGACATGTGTAATGAATTTGGCATAAAACAACAATACACTATTGTAGACACACCGCAACATAATGGAGTTGTAGAGAGACAAAACATATTTTTTCAGCAAATGGACAGAGTCATGATGCAAGAAAGAAACATTCCTCAAACCTATTGGGAAGAAGTGATGCATACAACAATCCATATTCTCAATAAGGCACATCTCATACCAAACTGTGATAAGACACCTTATGAGTTGTGGAATGGGAAACCAACATCATTCATGCATTTTAAATTATTTGGGAGTAAATGCTATATCAAAAATAATGATGAAAGGCTAGGAAAGTTTGATGCTCGATCAGATGAAGGAATATTTTTGGGATATTCATTGAAAATTAAGAGATGTAGGTGCTATAAAAAGAGGTTACATAATATTTTGGAATGCACAGATGTAAAGTTTGAGGAAGAGCTATCTGATAAGAACAAAAGCACAGGTTTTATTATCCTCCATATTATCATCATTATGACAGTAAATAAAATGAAGTATTATTCTGGTTTTCAAACTTCTGT
Organism: Pinus albicaulis; assembly: GCA_034641835.2. Classification (NCBI taxonomy): domain Eukaryota; kingdom Viridiplantae; phylum Streptophyta; class Pinopsida; order Pinales; family Pinaceae; genus Pinus; species Pinus albicaulis. Next base: position 980,903,118 of record CM076572.1, read on the forward strand.
GGTTATCAATTGATGAAGAAGAATCCAGATTTTCCACAGTGTCAGAGAATATTTGTCGACATTTTGAATCTCCACGAAGATCCATCTTCATAAGAAGAGGTTGACCCCCTCTTGTGAGGTCATTCCCAGAATCTATGGATTACCCAAGATTCATAAAGATGGTGTGACAAAGAAGAGATTGACCCCATCTTATGAGATCATTCCCAGAATCTATGGATTACCCAAGATTCATAAAGATGGTGTTCCCCTTAGACCAATTGTTAATACCATAGGATCCCCCACCTATGAACTGGAAAAATATGTTGCCAAGATTCTCAAACCCCTTGTTGGAAATACTGACTCCTTCATAAAGGACTCCAATGATTTTATTAAGCTTATTAAAGAAGAGAGGGTGGAGGAGAGCGACATCTTGGTGAGTTTTGATGTTGTGTCATTATTTACCAAGATTCCTTTAGATGAGGCAGTTCGGGTCATTAAAGAAGTTACTGATCCAGTAATAGCCAAGTTTGCATAAATTTGTTTATGATCCACGTTTTTCAGCTTCCATGGAGAATATTACGAGCAGATATCATGTGTCACAATGGGCTTACCTCTCTCACCTATTGTCGCCAATTTATATATGGAACACTCGCCAATTTATATATGGAACACTTTGAGAAGAAGGCACTTGCCTCCTCTCTCTTAAAACCATCTTGGTGGAAAATATTTGTAGATGACACCAACATAGAGTGAACTCATGGGAAGGAAAATCTTGATAGATTTTCTAATCACCTTAACTCAATCTCCTTAGAGATTAAGTTTACTATGGAGATTGAAGAAGGTAGGAGCATTCCATTTTTAGATGTTCTTGTTACTAGGAAAGATAATGGAACACCGAGACATCAACTATTTAGAAAGAAGACTCATACTGATAGCTACCTTCATGCTGAGTCTTACCATCATCCGGCTCAAAATTTTGGGGTCCTTAATACTTTGGCTGTGAGAGCCCTGAGGATATTTGATACAGAGCACCTTAAAGAGGAACTCAATCACTTGATGTCTATATTTAAAGGTATTGGTTATAGTGAGAAGGATATCAAAAAAGACATACGTAGATCCAAGGGCTTTGTCATGTCTCAAAAACACAAGGGACCTCAGGAAAATCGGGAAAATTGTGGCAGGGTTTTCCTTCCATACATCAAGGGTGGTATTGATAAAATCACCAAGGTCATGAGGAAGAAAGACATATTCGCACACTTTTCAACAACAGGAACATTAAGACAAAGCATGCGGTCAGTTAAGGATAGTATAAGTCACGAACAACTCAAAGGAGTTTACAAGATTGACTATTCGTGTGGGAAAACTTGTTATATTGGGGAAACAGGGTGTTCACTGCAAAGACGTCTTAAAGAGCATGGCGTTGATATTAAGTATGAAAGATCTCGTACCTCAGCCCTGGCTGAACACTCCGCAAAAACTAAGCATCATTTGCGTCTCGAGGATCCCAAAATCATTGCAAGAGAAGATCACTATCAGAGAAGGAAAATTAGAGAGGCAATTGAGATTATAAAGCATCCTCAAAACCTTAACACAGCTGGAGGTTGTGAAATCAATGACAGCTAGCGTCCTCTAATTCGTCAAATATGTTCCTCCAGTTCGACAACATCCCAGGTATAGTTCCTCAAGTTTATTTTTCTTTCCTATTATATTCTAAGGTTTAAGGGCTTTTTGACCTAGCTTTAGTATAAAATTAATATTAAAATAAAAACTATAAAAATAAATAATTCAATATTTACTTTTAATAATTAACCCTATTAATTAATTAATTTTTATTTACAATTAATAAAAATTAATAAATTATAATTATTACTAGTATTTAAATTTGTTTTAAAGAACTAAAGAACAAAATTAAAATTAAATAGGGTTTTTACCATATAAACTAATTATAAAAACATTAATTTTATTATTAATAATTATTATAGTAATAGATATTTAGATACTATTAATGATGATCATTAAGTATTAATTGATCCTAGATACTATTAATTAAAAAATAAAAACTGCAATTATTAAATTTATTAAATTCTAGAAATAAAATTAAATCGTATAATACTATTATATTATTTTGATATTATTATTAATTTATCATTATTAAATATCATTATTATTAGATTTTACTAATACTTATTCTTCTTATTAGTAATATTTATTATAGTAACCAATATAATTATAACTATTAATTAATTCTAATCTATATTAAGAAAAAGAAAAACATAGCAATTATAAATTAAAATTTAGTTATAAATTAAATAAAATAATTATTAAAAAATTCTAAAATAAATAATAAAAATAGTATTACTTTATTATTAGATATTATTTTATACATATATCATTATTGAATTTATTCAATATAAAGAATGAATTAATTAATTTAATTTAAATAAAAATTAATCATAATAAAAATTAATTAATTAATTCTTAGATATTAATATTTGTTGGTTTTTTTAAATTTTTTTTCTATAAATTTGACCTAAATTTTTTTTTCAATCTTTCATTTATTTGTTCTGAAGATGGATCTCCGTAGAGATTCGAAACATCGACAAATATTCTCTAATACTGTGGAAAATCCGGATTCTTCTTCATCAAATGAAATACTATATAAAGAATTAAAAGATACAAAACTCATTAAAAAGACCATCATCAAATTGATCAAAACATATTCATAATCAAATCATTTAAGCCCATTCTTGATTTAAAAATAAGTTTTTTTTCAAAATTTTACATATATATCTATATATATGTTTGGTATGTAAGCATATAAATAAACATTCTCAAATATGCATAGCCCAATTAGATATTTGCATAACTAGTCAAATGATGTTGAAAGATGAATCTAGCTTATTGTATATTGGCATCATCAAAATTCCTTTAAAAATACATCAAAAATATTTAATAAAGACATTAATATATTAACTTATTAAATGTAATTTAATAAAATAAATTCTATAAAGCACATTGCAACCAAATATTCTATAACGACATTAAGATATTAAATTTACTTTACAAGTGTGGCTTCATAATTACATGAGTGGGAATCAATGGACATCGAATATATTTTAAAGTTTTAATAGGCATTGTATGTGGTTAGGAATCAAATGTCGCCATGATGCAAGGAACTTATGGCTTCTTGTCCATCATTAAGCACACTTCTATCGAGAAAACGGAAAGGCAAGAATCATTATTCATATTACTTAATAAATTATTACAATTATAATCATAATTTTAAATAAATAATCATGTATATGCTGTATTTAGTACAAACTAAGTAAACGAGGGGGCGTGGAAATTCTTGTAATTGTGAAAATGAGGGACGCGTAGTACTTCTCTTATAATCATGAAAATGAGGGACGAAAGAATAGCATTGTTTACATGGTAAACATGTAGCACATTAAAGGCAATAAGTTTACAGCTCACTTTGTTATCTTCGAGTCCACCAATATTACGCTTTTTATATGATAGGTCATAATTAATATTTTCAAAAATGGAATAGGTAAATTATTATTATTATTAAAATTATTGTTCACGTAAAATTGGGTCTCAATTTGATTTTAGGAAATTAGATGGGTCAATAATTAATTAGAGTTTAGGTAATGCAAACTAAAAATATATAACGTTGATAAATTACTAACAACTATCATAGATTGGACTATGTAAAGAAATAAAACAATGGTGAGGAGGGAGAGCGATGTCGAGCTAAAAACAGGTTGTGTCAATTATGCTGACCTAAAAACCTACAGTACCAATCTCGTGGTCAAAAAGGTGTTTCCTTACTTCAACTAAGGGAGATAATTTTCTTTTTTTAATTTCTCGTTTAAATTTAAGTGGGAGAACCCCAAGGGTAATGCAAAACTCAGTCAGTCCAAGCCTTGTTAAAATATAGCCATCGAAGCCGAAAGCTTCCCATATAATATGTGAAACCCAACATAAACAGAACTATCATGGCCTCGACTCTTCTATAAAACAACTGCATGGAAAGAAACTATAATATATGCCCCTTTACCTTCGTAATAGCCTTAAGTGTTCTTCCTTTGTAATATTCTAGCCCTCGACACTCATATGCTTTCCTTCCATTCTGTGTGATATGACCAAGACTCAAGAATTGGGTCCAACCCATTTAACATTGGTTTGCAACCTTTATCTGTCGGGACAACTCAACAATTACGCAACACACACTTTGTCCACAAGGCCCACTTTCTATGTTTCCTATTGGGCATTTGTTCTTGCCTTTCCACATAATCTTGGGTCCATGTCATCCCAACCTTTCCTTTGGGTGCACTCTTGCTTTCATCCAAGAATTCTCTTCAGGGATGATATAAGTGGTACAATTAAAAACAGGTGGGCCTGGTTCCACTTGGATTTCCTTTACTGTCGCTCTCATATACTCGTCTTAGCCCACATTTCACGTCCGCCCAGTCCTTGTCACCTCAACTCTTCTAACCGATGCAAAGAGGATTCATCTTCTAGCAAACAGACTCTTGGGAACACAAATAATTCTTGTCAAATGTTGTTTCCGCCTTCTATTAGTTTTTTTCCCCAAGCCTTTTTCAAAGTGTACATGTCTTGTCCTTCTGAGAGGAGGCAGCATCACTAGCGGGTCCCTTGTTAGTCTCATTGTCTAATGAAAGCACTCTCCATCACCCCGACCTCTTACATGTTAGTTGGCTTCCATGTCAGCCTGGTGCCTACTCATCTCGGTTTCTCCTTTGTATGTTCCTACATTGATCTTCCAGGGAAGAACCTCAGGGACACGTCAGCCCAACAGTTGTTAAATGACGACTTCTTTTAATAGAACTTTAAGTTTTGTTTCCCCGACCTTCGTCAATTAATGTTTTCTTGTAGAAGCTTAATTAAAATAAGACTTTTTCTCCTCTCTATTATACTTCATGCTTATCTTCTACTAAAGGCTCACACTCTATACTCGTCCCATTATGCTATAATCTCAACCTTATCTCTTCAATCCTTAACATAATGATCCACCATGCTTGCTTTGTGCCTATAATCTTCTCTAACTCAAAGGAAATTGATTCCTTCATGGTTTTAACACCTCTGCAATGCTTCTACAATGAACATGTTTTCCACCAAATCCTTTCTGGAATCTCGATCATTGATTACGCTATTGATCAATGATCGCAACCTTAATCTCTTCAACTGTGAAGGGAAGGGTTCAACTTTGTTCTCAAGGTTTTGGCCTCGTTTGAATTAACTCTGACGTGTGTTCTTGAAACGCTCTCCCTCTTGAACTTGTCTGCTATAATCCTACAACACACTCATGCTTAATAACATAAATACAACTCCATACAATAATAAACAAAGGCTTGGCACACACAAATTCTAAACACTTGAACATAGTGTCTTCTCATATTATAGATAGATAGTTACACAGGCTTGTATGCTCTCTTAGGCTTGATTTACAATGAATTGGCCCCTTTTTTGCCTCTTTGGACCACTTAACCTCACTCTTGTACTCTTGACCTTCATCTCCACACTTGTTACCTACACATTACATGCTTTGGTTACATATTAATTATATGAATGGGATTTTGAACCATAATTGATTTAGATCCACTAATTACTTAAGAATCCCTATTTCTAGATCCTCTAGATCCACCTATCCTCCAAGAGATCTAACTAACTTTAAAATATCTCTCATAAAAAGTAGAAATGATTACAATATTCCTCATTCTCATCACTTATGTACAATTCTTATAAAAACATAGGAAATGCATTTAAATTAAATAATTTAAATCCAATTAGGGAACCAACTCCCTTGGTAAATAAAATCCCTAGAATTTTTTTTTGACTTGGAGGTTAGATTCTCCTGCATCATACTCCCAAGGTGAAAAAAAAATCATGGCCTCTTGACCATGTTCCTTAATAGGGTGATGAAAATCCTCCTAGATCCCAAACTTTTTTATCTAATTGATCATTTTTTTGTCATGTTGTTGCTACTCTGTTATGGTTTTCTTCGTTTTTCCAGACTTCCAAACTTTATGTTGTAGTTTTCCTCCTTTTTTGATATAGATATGTTCAGTCAAATGCAATCTACTTTCAACCCTCCTCCTTTCTACAATATGCCTCATCTAAGACACCTTCATCATCAACTTCATCATTTCTTCAATCTCTATGTCCAACTTGTCCTCTGGCCAATATATATTATACAAAACTCTATTGTTTTCTTGTTGAACTTTTTGGTTGATATTCCTCCTTCGTTCTTGCTACATCTTCAGGTCATCTTCCTTCAAACTTTGGAACTTGTCTTGTTTGCACTTTCTTCACCACTTAGTGTTAGATTGTATAACTAGTCCTCTAAAAATATGAGTTCTATAGTGAGATCACTAACACTTCCCTGATCAATCTTCATCTTTTATTTTTTTGTCATGGGATTTCTCCTCCTTACTTTGTCTTCTATAGTTGCACCATCATCATCTTCCATGGAAACTTCCAATAATTTTCCATATCTTACATCTCTAAAGCTTAAGCATAAATTCCTCGATCTCAGCCATCTCTTCTAGCAGCTTCATTTCTTCATCAATATGTATATTCATTTCAATTGAGTGTTGTTCATCACTTGTAATTACACATAAATCATTAGTTTAAAAAAAATAAGTCCTCTTAGCTTCATTTGATGTCTCTGTCAGCACATCCTCATGTTGATTTGAACTGATCCAATAGTTCATCATATTTTCAATAAATCCCTTCACATATTTGGCTTCTACTTCATCAATTGACAAGCATTATTCATAAACAATTGAACTATACTCAGCTGCTATGAGTTCTTCCTTCACTTTATCATACATTATTTGCCTCAACTCTTTTTGCAGTGGAGGCCATCTCACCTTCTTTTGCTCCATTTTCCAACCATACATCTGATCTTCCTGGATTTCTTGTAGCAACTACTTCACATGATTGAGCTCTACCCTTAACTCAATTATCTCCTTCTCGAATTCCTCATCACTTATCCTATTTATGCTAGTTGTCTTGGAACTTGTTCCTCTTTGACTATGAATTTCCTTTGAACCCATCACATGGCCATCAATGTTCATCTTTACCTTTTCTTCTTGTGAACTCTCTTTGTCTGCCTATGAGCTACAACGAGCCTTCTTCATCTTGTAACAAGTCTACTACTTGCCACAATACCAATTTTTCCTCTTGGTATCCTTCTCTTCTCTTTCTGCCCACACTCACTACGGAAATGCCTTTGGAAACTTCTACCCAAACTTAGTTGTTGGAAGTTTTCCTCTTCTGGTTCTTTCCAATAGAACCTCTCCTTTCTTCTACAGCATGTATGCTCCTCGTCTTTCAAAGATTTCACACTTTTGTAATTTCTTCTACTCACCATTATCTTCTCTTTTATTTTCCTCGCTTCAGCAATTTCATCTTGTTGTTGGGTTCTGTTACAATTCTCCTTCTAAGAGATTTTCTTGTTGTATGGTTGCTACTTGCAAACACAAATACTTATGACCAATTTCAACATAAAAACATCCATACTTTTCTAGATATTTTTTAAGACCTTATTCTTTTTACAGTCCTCTACACATTGCCTCTCTCTTTTCTTAATGCATTCCTTTATATATATTCTCCCATTAAGAGCATTTACACCTACTCCAGTCTCTATAACTTATGTTCTGCAAATTCCTTCCAAACTAAACTTCACAGGAAAAATCAAATTCCTATTCAAATTATATCCTCCAAAAAAAAATATACTCCAACCCAAAAACAAATTTTAAACTTACTATGCACCTTAAATAATATCAATGTTGTTCCTCAAATGATTTATCATTTGCTTTAGTGTAAAAATTAAAATAATGTCCAAACTTGTTATCCCGAAAACTCCATTTCTTCAAAGAGCTTTATGTATCCTCCACTGAATACTTTCAAGTTAAAGAGATTTATAGCTTTCATACCAAATGATGCTAAGCTAAAAATTGGTTGTGCCAATTAATCTGACCTAAAAACCCACAGTGTCAATATCTTGGTCAAAAAGGCACTTTCTTACCCCAACTTAGGGATATAATTCCATTTTTTTATCATTTAAATTTAAGTGGGAGGGCCCCAAACGATAATATAAAAACCACCAAGATCAAGCCCTGTTCAAATAAATCCACCAGACCCAAAATATTCCTAAATAATATGTGTGACCCAACATAAACAAAACCATCATGGCCTCGACTCTTCTATAAAACAAACACGCACAAATAAATTATGATATAAACCCCTTTACCTTCGTAATAATCGTCAATGTTCTTCCTTTGTAATATGCCATCCCTCAATGATCATATGCTTTCCTCTTGTTCTATGTGATATTAAAAAGCCTCAAGACCTAGGTACAACCCGTTTATCATTGGTGCACTGCCTGTATCCTTTGGGATAACTCAACAATTACGCAACACACACTTTTTCTACAAGGCCCACTTTTTGTGTTTTCTATTGTGCGTTCATTATTTCCTTTCCACACAATCTCAGGTCCATGTCATACCCGCGTTTCCTTTGGGCGTACTCTTATTTTCCTCCAGGATCTATTTCGAGATGATATAAGAGGTACGATTAAAAACAAGTGGGCTCATTTCCACTTGGCTTTCCTTTAATGTAGCTCTCCTATACTCATCTTAGCCCACATGCCACATCCGCCCGGTCTTCATCACCTTGGATATTCAAACCAATGCACAAAGGTTTCACCTTCTGGGAAACAAACTCCAAGGAACAAAAATATTTTCCGTCAAGTGTTGTTCCCTCCTTCTATTAGTTTTTGTCCTTGGGCCTTTTTCAAAGTGTGCATGTCTTGTCCTTCCAAGAGGAGTAAACATCACTCGTGGGTCCCTTGTCAGTATTGTATTCCATTGAAATCACTTTGAATCACCCCAGCATTTTAAACATTGGTTGGCTTCCACATCAAACATGTGCTTACTCATCCCAACTTCTCCTTTGTATGTTCCTCCCTTGATCTTCCTGGGAAGAATATTGGGGACATGTTAGCCTGACATGTGTTAAATTATGACTTCTTCTAACATAACTTTAGGTTTTGTTTCCTTGATTGTCATCAATTAACATATTCTCATCGAAGGTTAAATAAACTAAGCCTTTTGCTTCTCTTTGTTATACTTTGTGCTTGGCTTGTGTTAGAAATTCACACTCTATACTTGACCCATTCTACTCTAATCTTGCCCTTCTAACTTCAATCCATAACACAACGATCCATAATGCTTCTGTTGCGCCTAAAATATACTCTAACTCAAAGGAAATTTATTCCTTCTTGGTTTTAACACCTCTACAATGCCTCTACAATGAACTTTCTTTCCACAAAATCATTTATTGAATATTTATCATTGATCACACTATTGATTAATCATTATGACCTTAATCACTTCAACTATGAAGGGAAGGTTTCAAATTTGTTCTCAAGGTTTTTGCCTCCTCTAAAATAACTCTGATGTGTGTTCTTGAAATTATTTCCCCCCTGAAATTGCCTACTAAAATCCTTTAGCACACTCATGCTTGATAAATAATAAACAAATTCTTGACACACACAAATTCTAAACACTTGAACATAGTGTCTTCTCATATTATATACAGATAATTACAAAGGCCTTTATGCCCTCTTAGGCTTGATTTACAATGAATTGGACCCTTTTTTGCCTCTTTGGACCACTTAGCCTCACTCATGTCACACTCTTATACTCTCAACCTTCCTCTCCACACTTTTTACCTACACATTACATGCTTTGGTTACATAGATATATGTATGGGATTCTGAGCCATAATTATTTCAAATCCACTAATTGCTCAACAATCCCTATTTCTAGATCCTTTAGATTCACATATCCTCCAAGAGATCTAACTAACTCTAAAATATCTCTCCTAAAGAGTAGGTCTTATTATAATATTATTCATTCTCGTCACTTATGTACAATTCTTCTAAAAACAGAGGAAATACATCTAAATTAAATAATTTAAATCTAATTTAGGGAACCAACTCCCTTGGTAAATGAAACTGTTAGGTCTAGTCAAAAAGAGTTTTGACTTGGAGGTTATATGTTCATGCATCATAATCCCAAGGTGAAAAAAATTTCATGGTCTCCTGACCATGTGCCTTCGTAGACTGATGAAAATCCTCTTGAATCCCAAACTTTATTCTGTAACCGGTCATTTGTTCTGTCATGTTGTTGCTACTATGTTGTGGTTTTCTTAATTTTTCCAGGCTTCCAAACTCTATGTTGTAGTTCTCCTCCTTTATTTATATAGACCTATTAATTCATATGGAATCTACTATCAACCTTCTTTCTGTAATATGCCTCCTTTGAGACTCCTTCATCATTAACTTCCTCATTTCTTCAATATTTTTCCAGCTTGTCCTCTAGCTGGTATATATTCTACAAATATCTATTATTTTCTTCTTGAAATTTGTCGTTGATATTCCTCATTGGTTTTTGTTGCAACTTCAACTAATATTACTTCAAACAGGTGGAAATTTTCTTGTTTTCACTTTCTTCACCACTTAGCTTTGGATTTTCCAATGAATCCTCTAAAAATATGACATTGGTTGTGAGATCACTAACACTTCCCTGATCAATCTTCAACTCTAATTTCTTTGTCATGGGATTGTTCTTACTTTCTTCATCTTATATAGCTTCACCGTCATCATCTTCCATGGAAGCTTCCAATAATTGTCCAATTATTACATCTAAAAACACATGCTTAAGCATAATTTCCTCGATCTCAACCATCTCTTCTAACAATTGCATTTCTTCATCAATATGTATAATCATGTCAATTGAGTGTTTTTCAACACCTGTAATCACACAAAAATCATTAGTTTAAAACATAAGTCCCCTTATCCTAGTTTTATGTTTTTTTTAATACATTCTCATGTTGATTTGAACTAATCCAATAGTTCATCAAACTGTAAATAAATATCTTCTCCACATTTATGGCTTCTTCTGCACGAAAATAGAAGCCCTATCCATAAACAATTGAATTATACTCACCCGCTCTAAGTTCTTCCTTCACTTTATCATACATTATCTGCCTCAAATTTTTCTGTAGTGGAGGTCATCTCACCTTCTTCTACTTCACTGTTCAACCATACCTTTGATCTTCCTGCCTTCCTGTAGCAACTACTTCACATGATTGAGTTTTTCCCTTAACTCAATCATCTCCTTCTCGAATTCCTCATCACTTATCCTCTTTATGTCAGTTGTATTAACACTCCTTCCTCTTTGAATATGAATTTCCTCTAAACCCATCACATGACCATCAATAGTCATCATTACCTTTTCTTCTTGTGAACTCTCTATGTTTTCCTGTGAGTTGCAACAATCCTTCTTCATCTTGTAACAAGTTTTCTACTTTCCATAGTACCGTGTTTTCCTCTTGGTATCCTTCTCTTATCTTTCTCTTGGAAATACTACCCGCATTCATTGTGGAATTGCCTTTGGCAACTTCTACTTAACCTAAATTTTTGTAAGTTTTCCTCTTGTGGTTCTCTGCGGTAAAGCCTCTCCTTCTTTCTTCTAGAGCATGTCTTCTCCTTAGCTTCCAAATTTTCCAGGCTTCTACAATTTCATCTACTTACCTCCCTATTCTCTTTTATCGTCCTCTCTTCAGAAATTTCATCTTGTTTTTTGGTTCTATCACAATTATCCTTATGATATATTTGTTTTTATTATGGTTGTTGTTAGTATGATTCTTTTGTCGTAAAATATCACTTTAGCTACGCATAACAAATAGCCCTAACATCGATTATGGCTAAAAAATATCTTTAAGTCTGCTGCACAAATCCAGATCTAGGAAAAAAAGACATTAAGCAGATAAAATATAATATGGCTCCATGCATCCAATAGACAAGACAAGAACAATGTATTTAAAAGAATTTTATATTATATTAAAGAATGGGGCACCTGAGAGGAAAACAAGAAAGGTGTTTTCCAGTTCTCCTCAATGGGATGGGTTCTTGAAATTCCTCAGTGTTTCAGATCTAAAATCCCTCTCTCTTATTGTGGTAGAAAACCCAGACAAACATAGAACTCAATGGGAGCTCACAAGGAAAAAATGGAAAATGGTGACCAACAGTAGATCTAGTGTGATCTAATGCAATGAAGGTGACTAATGAATGGGGAAAACCCTCCTATTTATAACAAAATATTAGGGTTATCTAGAACTTGTTGCATGAATAAAATATTATTAATCAAATTCTAGAACCACCCTTTAGGAATATTTTATTCTATTTATTGGAGGGAAAAGGGCTTTTGACTTGGGTCAATTCCTTTATTTATAAACAATAAATAAATAAATGATTTATTTATTATTTTAGGGAGATGGTGGGAATATAATTAAATAAATAATGATTTATTTAATTAATTAAAAATGATTTAGTCAAATTTAACTAGAATATTATTTAAATAATGATTTAAATAACTTATTCCTAGGAAATAATTAAATAAATAATGATTTATTTAATTAATTTCCTTGTTTTGGGTTAAATATGACCAGGAAATATAGAAAAATGTTATTTTACATGGTGAAAGCAATTTTACTTAGGGTAAAATTGGTCTTACGTGGTGTACTTGGGTTCATCTAATGATAATGGGTTAGATGACCAAAAAAATGGTGTAACAGATTGCCCCCCAACGTACGAGTGTTAGGAGCAAATCGTATGACCGAAGTACTTTGTAAGAACTCAATCACTAGGCATCCAGAGGGAAATGAGAGAGAGGAATGTAAGGTAGTCTAATGTGCTAAAGGACTAGACCCGGAGGAGACGAGACTTACAGGTGCAACAAGTCTCTAGGTGATGAAGTGGTACCAGTGTTAAAGGTGGCGGGGGAGGCATACCTATGCCTACCGAGACAATAGTAAAAAGAATAAGGCACCCAGAAAACCACGGAACGCAATAAGGAAGCATGTGTTAGCCTAAACATGAGCCAGATGAATAAAATGATGAATCCCACATACATGTGATGCCTGGAATAACCTTCAAAACTTATATAAGAAGATTTTAGTACATGAGATACAAATACACCCAAATTCCCCCTACACATGGGAAAGGGCTCGCAAAATCTGACTGATACATGCAAATCAAAGAGGCGCTGCAAGCGATTGAGGCCGATTTCATCAAATGAGAGGAGCTGCATCAAGGGCGGAAATGAAGAAGTCATCCAGGCATGTGGGGGGCTACCTGCAGGGCCACCCCCTCATGAGGGTTGAGACATCTCACACACGCCCGGGAATCACCAATAGCTGTTGCTGCATCACTGAACCATCAAGTGTATAGATCATGATCATGCTGAGAAGAGCTCGAACCAAGGTACACTGCCCCCTAGACCTGGCTTCTGGAATAAATGAGCTGATGTCGACAGAAGTAGGTCCGCCATAGGTGAGGCAATAAGGGAACCCCAACTAAGGCATGAGGGAAAATAGTAGAGCGATGAAGAGATAGACACTAATGATGGTGGTGGAATGAAGGATACGGAGGAGCGGTTGGACGACTTCCCTTCTTAGAGCATAAAGGGCATGAATAGCTTGGCAGCAACTGACACAATATCAGGAGGGATAGAGGACAAGATTATTGAAGGCCATAATGTGCAACACGAGAGAGGGACCAAGAAATAAAGGATGGAGGACAATAGCGGGGTACAAAGGGACTCGGAATGGACTCCATGAATGTGAGGGTGACTCGACTGGGATGCTCTAAACAAGGGCGACTCTATGGTGCTGCCTCATAGTAAGGGTCCAATGGGGGACCATAAAATCATGATTACAATAGGGTAGCTCATGATGAAAATCAACACGAACGAAGATGAGTAAGGAGGAAAAGTGGTGCCCCAAGTACAAGTGTTGTCAGTGAAGAATTTCGATTTTGAGAAGAGGTTAATAGTCCCTTCATGGACAAAATGTGTCCTAGTGAAGTATCAAAACATGGAAAACTGATGGATACCCATTTGAGTGCTCGGTGAGAGTTTTCCAACGGTGCAGACGGTGTGTCAAACGGGGCTACGGTTTGGTCGCAGCGGGCGAAAGAAAAAACAGGGGTTTTCTTCTAATAAGGTGTTTTCCCTCCAAAATCATTCATTTGCTTATGTAGCTGTGGTGAATGTGGAGAGGAGAGAAGGCCCTAAATCTTGCGGTGATCGTAGCGGACAAACCGACCGTTGGAATCATGATCCGTCAGTGGCAGGTAAGAGGCCTAATCATACTCTTTGTTTTTTATGGTTTCAAATTTCAGATTAGGGTTTTAAATCTCAGTGGCTACCCCTACTTCTTCATTACGGTCGGGTCGCACTTTTTGGAGCAAAAGCTGAGACCTGGGACGCAGGTTTTGGCCTGAAAAGTGTGACCTAGCCCAGGATTTGCCCAAAAAGTGTGAGCTATTAGATGTGGGAAGTTTCAGTGTTGTTATGGGCTGAGATTCAGTTTTGATGTAAGTTAATGTAGTTTTGTTGATCTGTAGACTAATAAAAATGATGGTTTTGTGCAGATATGGCAGATATACGGATCAAGTGGAGAGAGAGAGAGACTTAGGTACATTACAGACGGAAATCCAAGTGGATCAGGGTGTCCATCGTGCACTGGCTAGGTATGAGGTTCTGAAATTTTTGGAGAACCCTTTGATGCAGGCTGGAGAGCCCTTGTTGGATCAGATTATCAGTTATTGGGATCCAGATCATGAGGCGTTTATAGTGCAGGGGCACAGGATCGAGCTGACGGTCTAGGATCTATATTTCTTGACTGGTCTCCCACCATTAGGGATGGTGGGAAATACGCAGCCAGTGTTACCACGGGGGTGTAACATTATGGAGTTTGTTGAGCGACATTGTCGACCAGGTGTCCAAGTCAAAGGGACTCAGATATCCATTGGGGATCTAGAGAGGTTGGAGACCCGGGAAGTGGCCGCAGCAGTGTTGCGGGTCTTGGGGAGCTAGGCATTCCATCACATAACTAGAGGGCAGATGATGATTGTAGAGAGTGTGTTGGGGGGGACCTACTATGGGTGGGCCCAGATGATGTTGGTGTCAGTGAAACAACAGCTGTCGCTATGCAAGCAACAAGTGAATCATGAATGTGCCTATGGTACGGTGTTGTGTTCTTTCTTCTTTGATAATATCCTGACCTTGCGACCTCGTATACAATAACTTAATGGAGGTCCGAGAGAGCCTCGGATGTGTCGGTGGGGACGATTACTGTGTAGAGGAGGGGGCGGGGCGGTCGGACGAGTGTTTCGACCAGAGTTCTTCTCTCATTGGGATCAGATGCCATTATACATAGATGACTATCCCTATAGTGGGATGAGTTATTGGGGAGATCCGGACTTGCCGCTTCTGCCTGGTCGAGTGTGGGGGCCCGATGGTAAGTGACAAGCAACTAATTTGTTATGTGCATTTTAGAATTTGTGACTAGTATTCATGGTACTAATCTTGATATTTTTGTGAATGTAGATATAGCTTCGGTAAAACCGACCGGATATATAGGACGACCAGCAGCATCAAGAGCTACAGGTGCAAGTGGATCAAGGATAGCACAGAACGAGGATATGGCCGCTCTATTGGAGGACATCCGTTGTAGATGTGAGGGGCTACTGATCGGTGTGTCGGAGCGTGGTTGGCAGGATTTAGACGACAGTACATAGAGTTATGTATTGGGCTACCCTCAGAATGGCGAGGTATCATGTGACGCATGGCGATGGCTGGTCAGACTGTGCATGATCTGCGAGCTGCAGGAGCAGAGCCGTTGGCTCAGGAGCCTCCAGAGAGTGATTAGATGTAGGGCAGGTGGTGCCCCCCAGCGTTTATGTGGGGGCAAGTGGTGCCCCCCTTTTTTGTCGTTTTGTTTTTTGTACCATGTTATGGGCATGTCATATGTTTCAGAGTAGATGGACTCTAAAAACACATGTTATATGATATATATGATTTATGTACATTTTGTTGATGATGTGAAATTTTATTGTCTTATACATGATAAATGCCAGTCTAGAACATGATTTGCGATTTGATCTACGTAGTGATTTTGACGTCGAGGGATATGGGGAAAGTCATGAATCTAAATTCACGTATCAAAAGTTTCACTCGTAAATATTGTCTAAACAGGATAGGGTTATGCACACGATAGACACCATTAACTTGTAAGACAAGAAGCAGGGAATCTAAATGAACATGCAGATGGAGAATATGATGAGAGAGGGCATCGGCTAAGAGGCCACGTACTGCATCATATTCAGCCTGATTATTGGTGGAATTACCGATGCAGATACCATTTGCAAGAACCAGGGTATGCAAGGGGGTAAAGATTTCCCATGCTGCCGAAGCGAGATTCCGGGAATAGCGACTTGCCCCATCGGCATAGCCAAGATAATGAGTGGAGGAGAGGGCCGATGTAATAGTGTCACAAGACAAGAAATGGGAGGGATGAGAAAAGGATGGCAGTGTGAGTAGAGGATAGACATCCACTGACGGCTATGGGAGGGAGCAGTCTGGGTAGGAAGTCTAGGACTCATAGATCGACGAGAGGGGGATGAATGAGAACTATGGGATGAAGAGCGGGAACTCAGGCTGCGAAGAACATCGAAGATATGGATAGTATGATCTTGATTATGGGAGGGAATGGAAGGGTCAAGGAGACCACACGACGCTGCAAAGCTACCTAAATCATCAGTACGGGAAGAGAGGCGCAGATACGGGTCATCACGGGGAATGACAGAAAAACAAGTAAAAAGATGGTCAAAACATGAAGAGCCCAAGAAAGTGTCTGAAGGAGGATCAAGCAGAACAGATGGAGTGGATTTAGAGGGAATGTACTCCGATGGTCATGTGGATGATGATAGGTATAGGAGGGGAGCATCAGATTCTGACATTTCAACATCAGGGGGAGGAATGTCAATGGTAGCATGGGGATCCTCGAGTAGGCGTGACGCATATTGAGAAAGGATGGGAGAGGCGGATTGGTTTTTTTCAACTTCGTACTCGCAAATGACCTCTAAAGAGGCTCAATAATGTGTGAGGTGAGGAAAATGGTGAGAGTAATGGCCATGGACACCACACAGATCACAGGGTTTTTTGGTGCGAAGAGTCTTTGGGTTCTTGGCTGCGGATGAGGAAGAAAAAGAGGTTTCAGGGACCGTAGATTTAGGGAACACGACTTTAACCATGGGTTGGATACGGGGCAACTCAGGACAAGTATGGTGGGATGATCGATGCATCACACAAGGCATAAGGCTTGGCAGGTGGGGGAGGGGTAGGGTCGGGTGCGGTGGCCTTGTCTTTGGATGCCCCCTTTCAAGTTTTTCTTTTCTTTCCTGTAGTTGTCGCAGCATGAGGAGGGTCCTGCGAAGGGGCTAGGGGCACTGTAGCAGTGGAAGGAGCGAAGGGAATCGGTTGCACTAGTGTCACAGCTATGTATGGTTTGGGGTGGCCCGGTGGGGTCTCCGCTGGAGGGGTAAGATACCATACTGGAATTCTCAAGGTTAAATTAGGGAGGGAAAGGGTGGCCATGAAGGGGACCGAATAGATGCCGAGGGGCAGACCAAGGAAAGGTATCTGACTGGTGGGGTAATGACCAGGAGGGACGGCTCCCATATGGTGAAGACCTGAGGGAACCGACTCAGGAGGGTAGGGAGGTTCCTGAGTGTGAGTTGGGTGGGAAGGTTGAGGCGAAAAAGTTTCGGTCGACTGAAGCGAAGGGCTAGGAGAAGGTTGTGGTGGGCGAGATTGAGGGTGCTGACTAGCCAGAGCAGGCTGTGGAAGTCCAGCCTGAGACGATTGCAACATGCAAACATTTGCTAAATTGGGGTCAGAGACAGGAGGAGGGGGGGGACCAAGAAAAGTTCCAAGTAAAGAGGAGTCTTTTTAGACGCCAGGGGAAACACTGGTCAAAGATCAATAGTTGTTTTATTGGTGACAGTAGAGATGGTGGACTTAGGGGAGGTCTGAGATTTTGGTTCATGGTAGGTCAACTGGTCAATGGTGACAATCTTGCCATTATGAGGAAAGAACATCTTGCGGTGGACTGCGGATGGAATGGTAGACATGGCATAGGTGTAACTACGCCCCAAGAAAATGTTGTAGTCAAGAGGGGCGTCGATGACTTCCACATCGACACAAACATTCTTACCCGTAAGGGTGATAGGACAGTTACGAAAGAGGCCAATGGGATAGGAGGCATGACCATCCCACGCACGAAGGGTGATTGTGGAAGGGGCCAGCTCATGGGATCCAAGTTGTTTCCAAACTGAAGCGTGCATTACACAAGTAGATGCCCCCTCATCAATAATACACAGAGCAACATTGGCATTTCGGATTTTGATTGGGATTTGGAAAGCAACCGAAGAAGGAAGAGGAGGATGGTCTAACTGACGGGCATCGAAAACAATCAATTGGTCATCAGCAGGATCTACAGCACCCACGGCAGATAGTAGAGCCTTCTTTTGAGAAGGACACGACTGGAGGAGTTCCAGTGTTGAAATGGCAGCAGGAGATTATGCCAGATCATCTACGATGCTGTATGAATGGGTATCCCGACTAGAGGTAGCATTTCAGCATAATGGTCCCTCATGAGTCTTGGGATGAACCTCAGCTTTGGGCGGAAGGATTTTTAAGGGACCATTGGGTGTCCACAGAGGCTCTGTAGGACCTGAAAATGGAGACTCGGAGACAGACGGAATGGGAGGCGTGGAATACTGACAGGACTGAGTTTGAAGGTTGAGGTCAACAGTGAGAGGTGTGTCGAAGGCCATCATGAGAATCTGGTAATCAGAGGAACCGGAGGGGGAAGGTTGAGTGGTTACCAGGGCATGAGGGGGTTGAGTGGCCACGAATCCTTGTTGAGGGAAAGGATCGGTAAAAACAGCGGGTTGAGAAGTAGCTGGGGTGGGAGGGACAGTAGTGGAGGAGTGTTGTCCCTGCATGGTGTCCTGAGACTCCCACATATGCCGCATTTGTGGTAATAAGGGACAATCGTGAGTGTAATGACCATAAACACTGCAACACAAACATGGCTTATTGGTGCGAAGTGGCATGTCCGGCTTGGGTTGGGAGCACTGTGGCTAGTTGGCAGTGGTAGAGTCAATACTAGAAGGATTGGATCCACGATTACCAGAAGCAGATTGATTTCATTTTCTCTTTCTTTGAGAAGGAAGAAAATTAGTTGCCCCTTGTTGTGCAAATACTTGCCTTGGAGGGGGTAGTAAGTGCGGTTGTGGGGGTGGAGAAGGCAAAGGAGTGGGAGGTCCAAATGCTGGAGGAGCTGGGACACCAGGTTGTGGATACGGATAAGGGGTAGGATGGGTAGCATTGAGGTAAGCAAGAGGGTGGGAAAAAGGAGGAGGCATGCCGTATCCTGGATACATGCTACCTGGAGGGGAAAAAGTGCCGGAGGGGCTGACCCCTCCTCGAGGGAAACCATAGCCTGGAAGAGGTTGGGCAGAGGTATGTGACAGGGTTCCAACGATACTGTCGGCAGAGTGAGATGCCCCCAAGGCATTAGAGCCACCGGGCTTGGGGAGGTCAGGAAGGACGATATAAACATAACCAGATTGGGCATAGATAAGGCCGTATTTCAAGGCTATTTGGAGGGCGGCTTCTTCGGTTTGGGGAAAATGGGATGCAACATCTTTGCCAATGGGAGGTAAGCGAGAGCGAAGGAACCAGTCCATGTAAACCCGATCTTCAAAGGGGGGAGCGCGACACAAGCTTTGTCTTCGTCGCCATTCCTAGACATGAGCGGAAAGGCAGGTCGAAGAGGATTGATGGAAAGAAGTTAAGAGTTTAGTACGAATGTCGTATCGGAGAGGGAGCTGGAAATAAGATAAAAAGGCTTGGGCAATGGTCGCAAAGGTGGTATGGGAAGAGGTGGCTTGATTAACATACCATTTAGAAGCTTCGTCGGTAAGCGTGCGTTGGAATAATCGAAGACGGATGGAGTCATCGGTGATGGAATTGGAGGAACACCACATGTGGAAAGATCGAATATGGTTAGAGGGATCTTCACTAGAAAGGCCTTCGAACTTGGGAATGTCAGAGGGGAGCTTGGTTGGCATAGCAGGCCAACTGACATCGTGGCGGATAGGATCGTTAATCAGCTAATTGAAATCAGGGAGACTAAGGCCGACCATATAAGGGAGAAAAGGGGCTATAGAGGTAGGGCCCGTAGTGGTTCCACTGTAAACAGACCCAGCAGTAGAACTAGGGTTGCTGTTGGTAGTAGGCCCTGAAGTAGACATGGCAAAAATAACAGGGGGAGAATCCAAACAATTAGAAGAAGAGTCGGAATGCGGACTCGAGGGAGGACTTACTCGATGACGATGGGAAGGAGGAAGTCGACCAACCGGAAACTGAGGTTGAAGGCCAAGAAGTCTCTGGGACAAACGCCTTGGAGGTGCAATGATGACGGGAAGAAGAAAACCGACAGGGGCGGGTAGGGGTAAAATCAAGTGAGATCAATGTCGAAACAAGGGCAGAGAGGTGCAGTGTCAATTGATTTTAAAGGCTTTTCCAGGTGGTGTTAACCAGGCTCTTCTTCACTTAGGGTCAGTGTGTGCCATGCGTTAATTATAATTGTTTAAACCCAGACGTTTTGAAAGAAAAAGTGTGTTGCGTAACTGAAAATAAATCTACAGTAAAGAAAACTAAAAGAACAAAAAATTAATAGCTAACAATGCATCAATCTAACCCAATAAGGTGGGTCTCTCAAAACTAGTCTATAAGAGGGAAAAAACTAAGCAAAGCACGCTGAAAAGAGGCCAATAGATCTAAGGTCGGGAGGGACGGGGATCTAAAGGAGAAATCTACTAAAAAGAGCTGCAGAGAATAGAAAAGAGGCAGAGGCAAGGTTGCTGCTAAAAAGGAGGAGATCAGCTAAACATAGAAGGGACAAGGAGGTGGCCCTAGAAATGAACCCAAACAAAACTATGTGAGGTGATTTGAAAGGGGGCAGAGCTTATCTAAAGGGATATGAAACTGAGGTATCAAATCTGGAAGCAAAAGGGCTGAAACCCTAGAAATTCAGACTTCTGAAACAGCAAAAACTCTCCCACAAAAAGTGGAGGGTACTAGAGCCCTAAGGGGCAAGATTCCCACTTATTTGAGTGAAACAGATCAGAAATAGGTCTAAACGGGCAGAGACAGAGGTTGGAAAACCCTGACAGAAGCTTCAGACAAACCCAGAAAAAGTGTTGGAAAATTGCAGAAAAAAGTGCAGGTCGCAAGTTCTGACCTGTTTGTTGTCCAGGATGCAGATTTAGGGCAGAAAAGTGCGACCTCAAGGCTAGGTCACACTTTTTGGGCTGATAAGTGCGACCTGCAGATCCGGCTCTCTCGGCGGCAGATTTCAGAAAAATTTGTCGTCTCAGCTGCAGTTGATGTCTGTCACCTGCGTAATAAGGCCAGAAACACACGTAAGTTAAAAATTTGACTGTTTGAGGGTTTTAAAGGTGGAAAGCACCATAAAAATAGGAAAAACAGAAAATGGAAGAGAAACCCTAGGGTCTGAAACAACTGGATATGCAGGAATATATAAAACGACAACGGTCGCAAAAGAAAACCCATGTGGAGTCGCCAATTGTTAGTATGAATCTTTCGTCGTAAAAGATCACTTTAGCTACACATAAAAAATAGCCCTAACATCGATTATGGCTGCAAAATATCTTTAAGTCTGCTGCACAAATCTAGATCTAAGCACAAAAGACATTAAGTAGATAAAATACAATATGGCTCCATGCATCCAATAGACAAGACAAGAACAATGTACTTAAAAGAATTTTATATTTTATTAAAGAATGGGGCACCTGAGAGGAAAACAAGAAAGGTGTTTTCTGGTTCTCCTCAATGGGATGGGTTCTTGAAAGTCCTTAGTGTTTCAGATCTAAAATTCCTCTCTCTTATTGGTGTAGAAAACCCATACAAACATAGAACTCAATGGGAGCTCACAAAGAAAAAATAGAAAATGGTGACCAAGAGTAGATCCAGAGTAATCTAATGCAATGGAGGTGACCAATGAATGGGGAAAACCATTTTATTTATAACAAAATATTGGGGTGTTCTAGAACTTGGTGCATGAATAAAATATTATTAATCAAGTTCTAGAATCACCCTTTAGAAATATTTTATTATATTTGTTGGAGGGAAAAGGTCTTTTGACTTGGGTCAATTCCTTTATTTATAAACAATAAATAAATAAATGATTTATTTATTATTTTAGGGAGATGGTGGGAATATAATTAAATAAATAACGATTTATTTAATTATTTAAAAATGATTTAGTCAAATTTAACTAGGAATATTATTTAAATAATGATTTGAATAGCTTATTCCTAGGAAATAATTAAATAAATAATGATCTATTTAATTAATTTCCTTATTTTGGGTTAAATATGACCAGGAAATATAGACAAATGTTATTTTACATGGTGAAAGAAATTTTACTTAGGGTAAAATTGGTCTTACATGGTGTACTTGGGTTCATCTAATGATAATGGGTTAGATGACCAAAAAATGGTGTAACATGAAGCAATGAAGACATGCAATGTCTGAATTTCAAGATTGATGAACCAATACAAGAAGTTAGAAACTACAACTTTGATTCAATACTCTGTGTCCTAACTCCAGGAAGG
This sequence comes from Pinus albicaulis, assembly GCA_034641835.2. NCBI lineage: Eukaryota > Viridiplantae > Streptophyta > Pinopsida > Pinales > Pinaceae > Pinus > Pinus albicaulis. Next base: position 980,925,748 of record CM076572.1, read on the forward strand.
AATCTAGTTTGTAGTACAGAACATGCATCGTGTATTATCAATTCTTAATTGACAACAACTAAAGGTCATCTACCTCATCGATTCCTTCCCATTTTGTGTTTTTATGTTATATTCCTTATAAAAGTGTCAAATTTCTCTCAAAGTAAGCAACCACTGAATAAAATAAAAAATAGTTGAGATATGATTGAGAAACGGTCATTTATTTCTTGAAAGGATCTTCACGATTTCTTTAGTTGTTTTTCATCTCAAGAAACAAGAAATGACCTAAGAAACTATCGTGATGTAATATAAGAAACAACACAGTGCAATGGCCATTTTCAAAGCCAAATGATGTCCATTGAGGACATGGCCTTTATTTGGTTCCCGTTTCATAGGAGTTTCGGGTAGAAATGGAACTTTGTTGTACCATTTCCAGTAGTAAAAAGGGAAAACCTTCTTTTTCCATGGGAAATAATTTACCTTTCCTTTTCAAGATAATCTAAATCACAAAAAATATGAACTATACTGCACACATTCTTGGATAATGTGAAAGTGGAAAAGGAATACCCTACACAAGTGATGCACACATGTACACTTGAACACTAATAGATTTTTGTAATTGAAATGCAATGCTTGTTTTCATTTAAATGTAGGGTTTTTAAAGTAGGGAGAAATAATGGCTGCCAATTTAATAAGCGTTTCTTTGGGAAAAATTTAAATCTTGTATTGGGTGATGAAGATAATAGAGGGTATTGAATCTTGATTCTTGACATTGTGTGTAACTTGAATAACTCAAATGATTATAAATATCAGTGGATGAGTTCTTTTTTCAAGTATGTCACTAAAAACTCTTATGTCAAAGCATTTTATGATGGCTAGCATTTTATTGTTTCCCTTTCTTCAGTTCAATGTAAAAATTATATTAATATATTGGAGCGCGAATGATAACTACAATTGTTTGCTCTGCAGTATATCCAGCCCCAAGATTATGAAAAGTTTTCTCAAGTGGAGCTATTGGTTATTGATGAAGTAGCTGCAATTCCATTGCCTGTTGTAAAGGCTCTGCTCGGGCCATATTTAGTGTTTTTGTGCTCTACTGTAAATGGGTAATAATTATAAATGAGCCAACCACAATCACGGATTTTGTAACCTTTCGGTTTCCATGGATAGTGATGATGATATTAACCCTATATATCAGTGACCTATATCTATATGAGAATGATCTCAACATTGACCTTGATATGGTTGTATGGATGTGACCTTTGGTATGTCATCAGAAAATCCCCAAATCTGGAGAACTAAAGATCATCACTTCCGATCTGGAGTACTACCCTTGTGATAAAGTTGATGACTTTCGATCTCCCATTCTCTACCACTTTGCACTTCACCTTCAATATAGATCAGACCAAGGGAAATTCATTACTGGGCGTTGAGATGGATGAGTTTGTCGAACTAAATCCATAGCTTAAACTTCATGAAACTCGTGGAGTCAAATTCATGCAAGCACAAACACATATTACACATCCTCTTTGAAACTCATCCGAAAGAAAATTGGAAGACATCTAGAGAGAACCCTATAACCTAACACAATCCAATGGAATTGACCAAAAAAACCCAAATAGAGTCAACCTTACTTTAGGAGGAAGGGCCTGTAGTAAGAACTTACCATTTTGCAAGAGCTGAGGGCGAATGCTGTTCTGCAAGAGCTGAGGGCGAATGATGTTCTGCAAGAGCTGAGGGCGAATGCTGTTCTACAAGAGCTGAGGGCGAATGCGCGCGTGATATCAGATGTTAATGTAGTTTTTAATAAAATCATTTTTATGTAGTGCACATTTTATTTTTTCATTTCAAATCATTTTTATATACATTTGATTTTTGCATTTCTAATACAAGTGACAAACAAATTTCCACAAGAGGTTGAAATTTTTACTAGAATAGCCATGAAAGACTAATTAAAATGGCTTAAAATGCAAGTGGATCTTCGAAATAAATGTAATTGAAGGTTCTCCCCACTAAATTTTTGCAAAAGCGCTTACATTATTTAAGTTATCTAGGATATTTTTTTGTATTACACAATCTAAATTAAATAATGAAATAGTTGGGTAGTCTTATTGTTTCAAATTAGGACACAATTTTCAAATGGTGATGAAGTTTCATGTGATGATTAATTGACAATATTCTCCTTTCCTATCCTTGAAAAACTATACAAGGTTCCTTGCTGCCACATGAAACCCTAACTCATGTGGCAGCATAGGACCGGTCCTCCATTTTGCCTGTCATAAGGCATTTTGCACGTATTTGACAACTAGAATTTGCTGATTCCCATTTTCCGTGACGTGCTAGGAAGGATAGAAGACTTAATTTTGACGTTTGAAATTTTTTCAAAAATGTTCTTACGCCCTTTAATTTCCACTTACCAATAATTTTGCAACACTAGTCCTCTTCGCGATTACAATGCTATACTCAAAAAGTAAGGAAAGTTACTTTTTTGGCTCATTCAAAATTAAAAATTTAATAAAGGAATTACCACTTATCATTATTGATATTTTAAAATTAGAATCAATTTAGTTTTCCCCTTCCTATTATAGAAAGTTCACAAATCCTTTCTTTTACATAAAACACCAAAGAAAGAATAAAGCCCGTTGCCCTACAAACTTCCATGGTTGTGATTATTGAAGCAGTGAAAAAGTACGGCTATAGCACTAAAAAATTAGAATGCCAATCTGCCCCAACATGAAGTAGTGTTAATATAGCTGGTGGCTTGGCTTGATGGTCAAACAGTGAATTACACAAGCACAAAATAAAAGCTTTAGGCGTCTAGTTCCTTACACTCGCACTCTCAAGGCATTCAGACTTAGGCCGAGCTCAAGATTGGCTCCGAGGAAACTAGATTAACTCATTAACCTGCCATATTTTAATTTCATAAGGTATGTTCGAAGTTTGAATTGCTAGGGTAATTTATTATTGTGAAATCATAGTTCGAAATTATCTCTTATTCTGTGACCAATGTAATCTATTAATTGTAAGCAGATTCATTAGAAAAATTCAAATTGATTTTAGCATGAATGATGAAAATTTATATATTAATTGGTTTTTAAGAGTATTTTTATTATGTAGGAGCACTGGAAAGAAAAATCAAGACTTCATTTTCTGTTTTCCTTATTTTATTGGGCTGAACTGGAGAAAATTGAATATGAATAGTGAGTTAATTGTAAGATCAATGGGCCAAGGCCATACATCAACATTGACCACGGTGGGGAAGTATAAAAGCATGGATATTCATGCAAGTATAGTTATTAATGTAAGATCAAAGTTAACTCTTAGCTTCACTAAAGAAATAGAAGGCAAAGATCTAGCATCAATTGAAACTCATGTGAAAAAGTAGATGAAAAATGTACAATCATCCAATGGAGAGGTAATCTACAATTATCCAGTAAGACTCTTGGCTATGCCTTGAGACTAAAATAATTCCCAATATTTTTGAATAATCATCCATTGGAATTTAGTAGGAAAACCATAGTAAATCATTGTCCAATGGCCATGCAAAAATATATAAAAAATAAATTTTTTTGGTTGTTTTTCAATAGGTGGACCATGATGGGACCACTGAGAAGGTGGGGGTGTTTTTTTAATCATGGAAGTGAGGTTTAGTAGATTGATAGTCAAGTTACCTTTCCCTATAAATTTTCTTGATCAAGTTATTCATTCATTGAACTTTGATTCATTCCTATTGTTTTGATACACAATCCAATCTAGTTGAGTCTTGAGTCTTCATTGAGAATGGCATTCATAGGTTGTCAAGAAAGAGGTTATCATGCACATGCACTCTTATTTTCTTGGTATCTTTGTAACTATGTTCAGCTTGAGTTCTATATTTTTAAATTATCATAATAGTTCGTGATTATTAGGCTTTTATTTTGTCTTTTAAGAATTTTAATTTAATTATTATTAATCATTAAATTTTAATATATATATATATATATATATAGAATTATTAAACTTTCAATGGTACATCAACTTTCATACATGAGAAAATAGATATTGACAAATGGTACATCATGGCCTGATTAATTTCGCTCAGCAATTTCAAATGGTATAACATTTAGTCAATAGTAATCATTAATTTTTGCACACAGAGACTAATTTCTCTGGAAGCCTGAGATTTCTTTGGATTTTTATTCTTATAACTACATAGACATAATTAATAGAGAGATTGAGGACAAAAAAAAATCTAGCGCTTAGTCTCCACTACTCAACATGATTTTGTGAGAAATAATACATAGATTGATTTCTCTGAGTGCCTTAGCATTCTTTGGCTCATTATTTTAATCACAAAAACAATAAAAAATGCACTGAGGATTTTTTCTTAGTCCGATTATGCAATTTTTATAAGACAGATTATGCAATATTAATAATAAACATAAATTTATTGCAATTTAGGGAAAGCTCGCTCATGTTTTTTTCATTATATTGGAAGGTTACTTTCTTTTTGAAGTAATTTTTAGTAGATCATAGCATATATTGAGGAAATATTAGTTTGACAAGAATCAATTATTTCTCTTGAAACTTTAGGTATTAAAAGTCCATGACACAGATATATCACATTCCAAAATCCAAAGAAAATGGAAGAGCGTTCAATTTATTACGAGAACGTCATTAATGAAGTGCAAAATTTTAAATGTAATGTTTATTGACTAGAAAAATAATGACCAAAACGTCAAAAAAAATTGTGTGACGGGTAAAGAGAAATCCAAATTCCAACCCTGCCTGCCACCTGTTGGTGAGTGGAGGTTATTCACTTTTCATTTACATCTTACCAGGTTACTCATGTTACCAATATTTTCACATGGCTCACTTTTAGGTGACCACTTATTGTACTTCTTCTTTATAAAGAACAATTGGTAGATAATTGTATTATTTGAAATCTATAAAAAATCCAGGCAACAAAATTACAACAAATAGAAAATTATGCAAAAAATTCACCAGGGCACTAACGTGTGGATACCCTATGATTTCTTATATCCTCATAACTTACCAACACCTAATATATTGGTATACACATAATATGGAATTTACCTGAAGTATTTCATATGTATTTAGAAGTAAATAAGTTGTATGACAATTATTATGGAAGATATAAGATGTGTATTATAGTTTATATTTCAATTTTCTTAAGTAGCATGCATGTGCGGTTCATATAGTGACTACAATTACCAAATAGATTTCAGTGAATATGTGAAGATGATCTCTCATTAGGTCCTAATTACTTAAATCACCATTAATTAGCTTTCCAAATGAATAAAATATGTTAACAAATTAGTAAAAACTAGGAAAACAAATCATGCTTTAAAAAAATATGGCACAATGAGTCACGCTCTGAGATTTATTTAGTTGATGCAGGGGCATTAGGCTCAAAACAACCTTTGTCCATAAATAAATGTAAAGGGGGGTCTCATGTTTTATTTCCCCATGTATTTATTCATAGTTGAGTTATTTTTAGTTAATTAGAGAAGAAAATGTAACTGCCCGAATGATTAATGGGCACCTGAAGAGATAGTCAGTTTCAGAAGTTAAGCTAATTTTAGGAGTCCGTCTCTGTTTGTCAGAGGGTTAGTCTTAGAGTTAGAGATATGAAGAGTTTTGAGCGTTAGAGGAGTTGAGTCGATTCAGGGTTTGTATAAAAATAAGCCTTATAGGCATAATAAGGCAGACCTGCATAGAGAACCGCATAGGCTGCGTAGGACTGTCGTAGAGACAGAGTAGAGGAGAAGGGCCAAGTAATTCGAAGATCTGGTCGAGCCAAAGTTGTAATTACTTCACTGCATAAATGTAGAATTATTTCAATGGTATTGTGCATTTGTCGAGTTAATTATGGCATGAATGGTTTCTGTGTCCCGATAATCAACTGTATAGTAGTCTGGAATACATACTCGATAATTTTGGTTTAATGGGGTCCTGTATGTTGAAAGTGGAACCGAGTCCTTTCCTGAATTACTAGCCTCTGTGCGAGAGGTTCTATCCTTTCCCGAACCCATTGGATATTAGTTTAACTTGGTGTAATAATTTTTGGACGAATAAAGTTGTGCGATAAACCATGTTAAGCGCCATGACAGTGGACGGTGTGGCATTGGACAGTGGTATTGCAATGTTGTGGTCGAGACTCATGTAATACAGTGGGAAATGCCATGGTAGAGAGGGTCGACAGGTCCAAATTATGGATCTCCCCACAGTGTAATAGAGAATTGTGCTCAAGCCTTCGATTAAAGGTTTGATCGGTGCTACCACGTACATAGAACTGGCATGTGAAGGAACCTCATGGAGTGCGAGTCCTTAATTGAAGAAAAAAAAACTAGTACAGGAAGATGCGAGCCAAAGGAGCAAAGGCAGAGTACAATAAAAGAAAGCTCGACAAAACCTAGAAGATAAGAGGCAGAACCGTGACCGAAGTGCACAGTAAAACCATCATTTGGAAAATTGGAAATATCGCGCAAGTTTGGAGGTGGTAAGCAGAATTGGTGAAAAGGACACAACATATGTCTCCGTGAGACACGTGGCCGAGGGCAGAATTATAAAACCGTTCTCATCGTAAATTAACCCTTGGGCGTGTTCGTTACACGAGATTTCGTTGTGTCCTTTGGATCCTCCAAACCGGCGTGATGCTCCATCGACCGTCAGATTGAGAGGTAAATTACTGTGGAGCCAAGAATGGTTTATGTATGACCGTTGAGTTATAGACCAAATTCGAGATTTGTTACGATCTTTGATGATTGGCGGAGATTATAATAAGGAGGACTGTATAATTATGTGAATGGTTGTGCGTTTGGTTGAAACCAAGTGACGGAGTTCGAATTGACAAGGTCGACATACATTAAACATCACGGTTGAAATACGAGAGGGTCGAGCAATTGATACATTCGAATATGTAAAATGAGTGAGCCCAAGGTTTTGGGGTTTAATTCCTAAGTGGCTTGTATTTATTGGGGTATATATTAATGAGAGTAGGCTAGTCATTATATTCGGGGTGTGTAAAGAGTGGTTGAATGTTGATAGGTATGATGGGGATTAGACCATAGAACGTGGGGACTTATAGTATGGTTTAGAACCATCAAGTGAAGAAGTTCCGCATGCGAGAAGGCATGGCATAGGCCTTGTTAGAAACCTATAATATAGGAGTCATAATTTTGACTTGACTATTGGTAATTTTGTAAATTTGTACATACTTTGCCTTCTGCAAGTTGTATTCACATATTTTGTAAAAAAAATCAAAAAAATCAAAAAGAGGGTAAAAAGTCCTAAAAGAACAATCAAAGGACTTAGAAAAAATAAGATACCCCAAAGAAAAAATGAATAAAACATGAAAGTGAGCAAGCATAAATGCCACTACTTTTTACTTTTTGACTATGGCAGAGTGTCAATAAATGCCATTAGTCCATGATGAGTTAAACAGTTCAATATTAACTTGTCATTGTTTCAATTTGTTTCAATTTCCTTTATTATAGATAGAGAATAATGAGTTGTTAGACAGTTTAATCCTAAAAATTTAGTAGTTAGGTAGAGAAATAAAGTGAATCCAATAGTTTAATCTAGATTCATGGATGAAATAAGTGTAGAATTAGATAGTTTTACTTGCTTTCAGAAAGAATAAATGTTGTGAAGGTTGCTAGCTTAAATGCACCTACTACAAAGGAAGAAAAAAATGTTAGCATGGTAAGATGGGTAGGTAGAAGAAAGTGAAAAGTTCTCAATGTAAATATCATTCATCATGGGCTGCAAAATAACTAACTTTCCCTTCCCATAGTCATGAAACATTCTAGACTATCAGTCAGAAAGGCTCAAGGCATTTCCTTGACTTTTGTTGGGACCAGACCCAAGGCTCTATGACTGATCAGTTGAAAGTGTGAAATGTCTATATTAATCCCTAAATCACATCATTTACCATTCATGCACTCATTTCCCCTGAAAAATCCTAAGTAAAAATTCATTTTTACTTAAAGATACTCTAATCCTCATTTGATTAACTTCCTACATCATTTCAAAGCATAAAGCCCTCAAAATCACATTTTATCCTAAGTCTAAGTGATGAAGTTATTATAATGCAAATTTTCTTTTTAATCTTCACTTTCTTAGTTATATTTATGTGTTTTTTAATATACATTGTCCCCTTGTCATATTAACTCTAACTTATGTATTAAATCCCTACAATTGACCTTTTCCTATTATATAACTCCTTTTATAAATAAATCCCAAAAACCCACTTATTATAACTTAAGCCAAAGTATTTTATTCCCACATGCTTAAATAAAACCCCCCTTATAACCCCTTTGGCTAAAAGTTTATCCGTATATTTAATCCTGCCCCTATGGTAATTAAGTTTTCTTGATTTGATTTACCATATAAATAAAATATATGAAGAAAAAGTTTAAAACATATGTTATATATGTTTTAAATCAAAAATCACCCGAAGTTTCATCTAAACTAAACTTCAATAAAAATGACCCTTTCCCTTGTATATTTTCTGCCCCAAGTCCCTTAACCTAAGGTTAGAACCTTAGCCTTACCTTTTCCCCGCATACATTACGCCTAAATCCCAGACCCTAACCACAGTTCGAAGCCTTGGTAATCCTTCTGAACACTTGATTTTCCAATAAGAATAAGTCATTTCTGTATATATGACTAACCCAAACCTTCTCCCGTCGGATTCATTTTTAACCGTCCGATCCCTAAAATCCATTTGATCCTACGGTAATACACTTGCACGAAATTTTTTAATACATTTATCTCTCCCCATCGCGTAAAATTCCGACCGTCCGATCTATCCTTCATCTCCCAAGATCAATGGCCCAAAGTGAACCCGATAACTTACCTTTTCCCCGCACCTTTCCTTTTGATCGTGGTCATTCGCTCGTTGAATCCAGATCCGACAGCACTAATACATTTTCGTGCTCATAAAGTAATCGTTTGATGTTTTGGCAAAGCCACGCGAAATGGATGGTTTTTCCAAACCACCTCGCGCTTATGTGTCGCCACCACGTTGTATCGCGTTCGAAAAGCTAGTTTCTACTTTCCACCATTTACCCGCGCGAATACCACTGGCGGTATTCCCTAAACCTCACCCGTTTAACCCGAGTTTAATTTCATTTAACTATGGTTATAACATCGTTTAATACATTAAAATTATATTTTTCATTCAAACTTTCACCTTTTCGCTTTAAACCTGTAAAAACATTGCAGAACCGTTTTTCCTCAAAATCACGCGACTTGAACCCTGAGAAACTTTACAGAGCCATTTTCAACCTACCAGTACCATTTTTCAACGCCCATTGCCCTGAATTTCCATTAAAAAGTACTACATTGTCCTCTACGAAGCCATTTTCAAAAAATTGAAGACTAAGCACCTCTGCAACGTCTTCAACTGAATTTCGCTGGTTCTCTAGGTACTGCTCTTCGAACTTGCCCTCTGAGATTTCAAAATTCCTATCGATTTCAAAAAACTACCAAAGTTACCGCAAAAAAGTGTCCATTTTTCAAGGGAAACTCTGTCAAAATTTCCCTAGAATCCCTAATTTCCCTTTCTCGCAGTTTTTTCCATACCCTGGTCCATTTTTCCGTTGAAATCAATTTTAAATACACGTTCTGAGCTTTAAATTCCTTGAATTTCCTAAAAAACCTACTCAGAAACCCCATTTTCAATAGAAATTCGTCAAGAAACCCCTGTTTCTCGTAAAGGAACTTAGCAAACCATTTAAGCTTGCTTCGTTCATATTAAAAATGACCAAGAAATAGGTAACCCCCAAGAATGGAGGCCCAAAATCTCAAAATAAGTCTTTTGCAAAGATTCCTCAGCCTATGTCCTTCAAAATAGACAAACCAACTCCTGCATTCACGGTTGATTCTATAGAAGTAGTCAGACCAGTCCAGACTCCAATCATTTCTCCAGAGAACAGCCCTTTAGTTGATCTGTACTATAGAATACTAGACCCTAATGTAGAATTTAACCTGCTTGATGTCTATAATTGGTGTTATGGCAAATCAATGGAAAAGGGTGACAAAGATATTCCAATTTGGGAATCCAATCTGCCTAGATATATTGTCCCTCTCACTCATTATGTTCCTGACTTTATCAGATTATGCCAAGCCTATTATACGCCAGAAAAAAGATGTATTGTAAACAAAGAAAAAGAGATCATGTTTTACATCACTGAAGAGTCGATAAATTCCATGCTGCAAATGAATCATAACCCCATTTCTGCTTCCCTATCAATAGAATATTTAACCCAACTATATCCTGACTTGGATTTCAAGACTAGATTCAAAATATACCAAACTTTTTGTTCAAATCAAGTTGATATTCCTAAGTTAAATCCTCCTTTCGACACCGTTGGTTTCCCTGATGAAACTAGCCAGATTGTCTCAATTCTCTCCTTCATACTAGGATACACCAGTGATGAATTCACTGATGTGGCTATCCTAGGCTTTCTGTCAACTCTAAGCCCTGGTCAATCACCATCCATTCAGTTCAATTTTTCTAGATTTATTTTTGAAAGTATGCATTATCAGTTATCCAGATTATCAGAAGAAGGAGTTTTCAGATACTCCTCTTATCTACTCCACCTCTTCTTATATAATCAAACAGATAAGTTTCCAATTGAATGTCAAAAAGTGGATGAAGAAGGAAAATTTCTATCAGTAGTATTTTGGTCATCTATTCTAAGGAAATGGAACATAGAGTATAGTTTTACAGATTTCAATGACTCATTTATAGCCCCTGCTATGTATCTCTTGGAAAAAGAGGAGATCCCTAGGATCAATGATGAGACAAGAAGAATTATGCAGTTATCAGAGAGCTACAAAACTGGAGATTGGTATTTATATAAAAATCATACAGAAATCAGAGTGTATGGCTCATCCCTGGCCCCATATAAGTTACCCAGATTTGTTACTACAAGAATATTTGCTTTAGAATATCTTAGACAACTATTGAATGTAGATGAAATCAACTTCATAGCTTCGAAGAAAAAGACCCAATTTAAGCTGAAAAATCAAATTGGGCCATTCATTGTGAATAACAGAGAAGCTGCCAATGAGATAAATGTCAAACTTAAAGAGTATAAGTTCCCATGTAGTTTTACATGGAATTATGACCCACAAGGTATTTTGAGTACAATAAGGGTAAAATGTAAGTTTCCTGTTTACTTGCATGATCCTAAGCCCCATATTGAAAGATATGTAAATAAAATTGAATGGGAGCCAAACACCCTATCTGATGATGATTCACAGGCAGTACAGGTAATACAGGTAGATAGTGGCAAAGGCAAATAGATTGAACAGACACAGGTGGCTTCTACAAGCAAAGATACTGATAATGTACATAAAAGAGACAGAGAAGGAGATAGTTTCATAGCTAAGACTATTGAGGAAAAAAAATTCAGAATTCCTTATAGTAAAAGAGGCAAGTTAACAAACGAAGAAAAGGATAAGGCTGTAAATATTGAAACAGATGATGAAGCAACAAGAATAGTCACTGAAACATTAAAAGAGCTTCAAAATGTAAAAATTGGAACACAACAAAAAGATACAGTCATGAAAGAAAACCAGGCTACTGTCGATTTTCCTCCTTCTTCTCAGGAAACTGACAATACAGAGTCAGAGATTCAGATCAGATTCAGACAGATTAAAGAGAAGAATGAAGAGATCAAGAATCAAGCTTATTCTAGATTTCTTAAGGAAAAGCCTGGAAACAAAGACATGCTTCTTTCAGCATTTGATTATTCATCCAATAAATTGGTAATGTCATTCTTGAAGCCTACAGTGGCTGAGCCAAAATCAGTGGCAGATTATTCCAAAATAGATTTTGAAGTGGATGCAGATGCCATTCATGAATTAGATCAAATTGAATTTCATAGGAGAAATATTGAAATGCTATATTCCAAAATTGTCAGTAAAACTATGAAATCAATTAGGCTTGAGAAAATAGTGCTCAACCTCCAAAATCAAATGAAGTTGGACAAAGCCTCACTGTATGCTAATAATTTAAGAATAAAAGCACTAGAAGATATAGTGATTGAAGCAGGGGGTGACCCAACCAACATTGAAGGGGAAAAAGCCTTAATTAAACAGAAAAATGAGGATATAGCTGCTCTTAGAAAACAGTTGAAGTTGCCTCAGAGTGAAAACTCTCAAGCAAAAGAAATTCTACAACAAAAAACAAAGAATGATGAATTAAAGCAGCTTGTACATCAAATGAAAGATCAGATAAAAACAATGGAAAGTCAAATAGAAGCTCTAATGAAAGAGAAAGAAGAACTAAGAAAATCACAACCAATGGTCATTCCTACAGTGATCCCCACTGTAAACACTGCTATACCATCTACTTTGGCAGAACACTTGGCACCGAAAGGAGTACTGGCAAATGCAGTGCCAATTACTTCTCAGGAAATCTCTGCCTCTTCTTCTTCATCCTCACAGAGGAGCACACTACAAGACCAAGATAAAGAGATTCTTAGTTTGAAAGGCATTATTAAAAATTTAGAAAATTCCAAAAATGATGCCTTGATTACTTCTAAAGGACATGAGCAAAGGGCCGATCGACTACAAGAACAGGTAAAGATTTTGCAAGCACAATTAAATCTTATAGATCAAGTGGCCTATATAAAAAATCATTTATGGACCAAAATTATTGAATAAATTCATTCTCAATGGCCTTCAATTTGGATAATTTATGAACAGAGGGAGTTACTTCAAGTTGCTAGTACAGAGATTGACAAGACTAAGAGGGAAATTGACAATAAACCAGCCCAAGCAATCCAACTCATAGATTTTTTAAATAGTAAAACTAGGGAAGAGTTGGAAGAATTGAAAATTGTTGATAGAACAGAAACCATTCTTCAAATAAAAAAGGTCTTGAACAAAAGAAACATAATGAGTAATCTAGAGGACCGGTGTAAAGACATGAATGTATCCATCTCAAGATTTTTAGCCAAATACAAAACATTGTCAGAAGCAGGTTTGCCTAATATTCACGCATTGAATGACAAGTTAATGCCTCAGAAAGATTATGATCTAAAAATCAGAAATCATGCAAAAGAGCAAGCCAGACAACCACTGCCTCAAGGAT